>OZ024822.1:103221036-103808536 GCA_964016985.1 Anodontia alba
AATCTTCACCCTAGGGTCAAGTTTTGTAAGAAAAACAAAAACAAGTACAAAATAAAATAAAATAAAATAAAAATAAATAAATAAATAAATAGTGTTCAGTTTCTCTCAGTTTGAATACTTTGCCATAAATTGTACATAATTAAGCAGCTCTCTGCAAAGAAAAAAATACGAGGCAAAACCACAATCTTAAAGGTTTTGACATTTAATCATACTCTGTGGCACAATTCAGAAGCATGGATACCAAGGAGTAGAAGTCTTTAATCAAAGAATGTGGATCCTCTATCTTCAAGAACTTTCTCATAGTTTCTTAACTCCCCCGCGCCCCCGCCCCACTCACCAATTGCCCCTTTTTCATCTATCAGTTGGGATATACATGAAATTTGATTAGAAGAAGCATTTTGTTTAAGGTATGTCTAAAAACTCTGAAAAGGTTTACGAAACGCCTTTCTTTATTAAACCGCCCTTTGATAAGAGATGAGGCTTAACATTATGAAAACACGACTATTCAAATATATTGAGAATTTTACCGCCTGCGCAGTCTGATAGGGGTCCTCGCTGTTCAAAATTAATGGACTATAGGACTTATCAGACTGTGCTGGTGTGCAGTTTTTTTTTATTTTTTATTTTTTTTTTTTTTTTTTTCTGGGAGGCGGGGTACTTAATGTGTCTTGTGGAAATTTGTGCACACAGGCTCAAATGATTTTTACAATTTAATTTTGAGACACAACTATTGTTTCCATGTTACGCACTACTATAGGACCTATTATTTATGGAAACATTTGTATCATTTACCATGCAGGTATTTTTGATCCAGTTATAGTGTTTCAATTAGCATTTTAAAGCATATAACGTCCAATAACGTCAACGTCGTTTTGGCGCTTTTAACATCACTTCCTGCTGACGTCAACGTCATTTGGCGCTTTAACATCATTTCCTTTTCATGTTGTTATTATGTATACTGTCTGAAGGAGGAATATATACGAAACATGTTACAGTAATACTGCTGTGTTTTTTGACTTAACTTCACCATCAAAAATGAAAACTTTCAGATGAAAAATTCTGGTAGTTTTCATATTTCTGTTCAAAACATAGATTGTAGGTACTTGTTAGAACCGCCTCGGCGAAGCGCTTTTTACGAGTACCCACAATCTATGTTTCTGAGCAGAAATAAGAAAATAAATGTTTATCGCTGTAAACCCCAGTTTTACTGTATGAAAGTGGGGTTTTAGGGGGTCAAAACTATATAGGCGTGTTTTCGTGATGCTTTGCGTAAAAGGTTCTGAAGTTGATAGCTAAACATTTAACCTCCTGACTATGCATAAAATTACATCATATCAAAAATAGTTACATTTTTTTAATAGTCATTATTGGGCAAACGATGTAAACCTAGGTCGATATTTAATAGGATCTACGACGTTTTTGCTATCTATCCAGCAGTTTTAAAAACACATCAACAGTTATAATGTGGATTTGTTCAAATTTTAGGGCAAGAGCGGCAAGGAGTTAAGTTGTCCCAACATTTAGCGCAAAAGTGTTATTTACTCTCTATAAATGACCGTAGACCTACATTACGAAAGCACGCCTATTCAAATATATTGAAAATTTCACCACCTGAAAAATGAAAATTTTCAGAAAAAAAAATCTGATATTTTTCATATTTCTGCTCAAAACATAGAATGTGGGTACTCGTTAGAACCGCCTCAGTGAGGCGGTTCTAACGAGTACCCACAATCTATGTTTTTGAGCAGAAATAAGAAAAATAATGTATACCCCTGTAAACCCCAGTTTTACTATTTAGAAATGGGGTTTAAGGGGGTCGAAATTATATAGGTATGTTTTCGTGATGTAAAAGTAGGACATTTTGAAAGTTGGAAAATCAGTCGGCGAGGACGCATGCAATATCGTAAGCTTTCAAGGTGTAGATAGAGGAAGAAAATAATCAAGCCATGTATACATAACGTCCCATGACAGGAACATTTGCCCACATTGTACACCCAGATCGGACGCCACAGAATCAATAGCTTAGACCAGCGTCCGACCGTGTTCTACACAGTTTGCAATACCATTACCAAATCACAAAAACAAAGGCAATTTAGGCTAGTTCAAAACACACTACCACTTTAGACTCTTTGACATTCATGATGAAAAAGGTCATTGAAAATATCTAGATAGAAATGGGTGACTTCCGAACTTGGCAGGTCTTCGGTTTATTGCCGCTGACATGCAAGCGGAAGGTCGTGGATTCGAACGTGTTGCAAACAGGGCGATCCTGATCAATGTGTTCCTTACAGCAACACTTTGACCTCGTTCTGAATATTTCCATAACTTGACAGTGCTATTATTGTGAGGAGGAGGTGACCCTTTCAAAATTGTTTTACCTCCCTTTCGAAAACTTCTATAGGAATCCCGTTAGTGACAAAACCTTTTGCAGGACCCCTCGTAAAAACAAAAATATATACAAAACCTGTTACTGTAATTTTAACACAATAATTGTACTTTAGCCATGTAATGCGAAACAAAGTCGCCGTTACTTTTGCAGATTCTACAAAGCCAAACTATTTTCTATTCAACAATAGAAAAAAAAGTATGCATGGGCGAGCAAGAATTTCACTTTTTTACCAGCTGTTAACGATCATACGACGAGTTTACACGTGAAAATATTCTTAACGCTTAGCACTCTAGGTAAAGCATTCAGCAGACGACATTTGAAAATAAGTTTCTTATTTTTTCCAGAAAACAGGATTAGACATTTCATGCAAATTGTCTCTTCTAAAGACAATTTGCATGAAATGTCTAATTCTGTATTTTGTCGTCTACTGAATTAGCCAAGAGAGTGGTAATGGTTAATATACTAGTGCTTAAGTGAACTTCAAATCATTGTCGTCTTGCTTCATATATTAAAAAATCAGATAAATAAACTATTATACCATACTTTGCCCAAATACTTGAACAGACAGGCCTGAGCAAACACTGTGTACCGGATTAAACCACTCCAAAACGCCATTTAGTCAGCATATTTCACCCATATGCAATAAAATGCGTTGACCTTTCACCCCTGACTTCCTGAAAAAGGCTCTTGGAGTTTGGACATGTCCATTATTGCAAACAGAGATGTCAGAAAAAAATCAAAAACTAAATGGCAAACAGTGTATATCCTGATGAGACGGCTCGTTATGAGCCGACTGGATCTACACTGTTTGCAAAGCTGCATGTACTATTTTAATCTGCAGGGATCAAAGAGTTAAGACATTCGAGAATATAAGGATGACTACGATAATATGTACGACTCAAACCTCCATCCTGTATTTATGGTTCTATAATTTGACATTTGAATGACCACGCAACTTACTTTAAGTATATTTTAGGAGAGGCTGCTGTCCTTGTCAAGTAAGACACAACTTCTACATTTATACAACAACATTTTACAATCAAGATAAACCGTTGCATGGTAAAACTGAAATAAGTCGTATCAAATAAAAGTAAAGCAAATGGATATACCCCTGTTAGGGCTGGGTATTGGCAGAAAAAAAAAATGAATCACGATATTATCACGATGTAGAGAGAGAGAGAGAGAGAGAGAGAGAGAGAGAGAGAGAGAGAGAGAAAAGAGAGAGAGAGAGAGAGAGAGAGAGAGAGAGATAGAGAAAGAGAGAGAAAGAGAGGATCTTACATGAGTGGTCATTCAATAGGAAATTTATGAAACGAGTTTGGGTAATTTTTTGATTTTGCAAGCCTTGGCGAGCAAAATACCGAAACTACCCAACGAGTTTCATAAATTTCATATTAAATGACCACGAATGTAAGATTCTGTTTATCACATGGCCCTTCCGATGACAAAAAAAAAAAAAAAAAAAAAAAAAAAAAAAGAAACCCACAAAATATATAAAGATAAACGGCTTTCCATAGCTAAGAGAAATAGCTCACTACCAAGGATTCAATAGTACTAAGCAACAGGCGTTATAACACGTGTGGTTGTATGATTTTTATGACATAGGTTATTTCACTGAAAAACTTGACGGTCATGTGAGATATACATATACGAGTATTTGTCACAAAATATGTGAGTATTTTGCTAATACTTAGCTGCTAATACTTAACTGCTGGGGCAAAGCAAATCAGCAGATTTTAAATATTTATTTCTTTTTCCCCAGAAAATAGATTTTGACATTTCATGCAGATTGTCAAATTGCATGAAATGTCAGAGCCTATTTTCTGGGAAAAAGTAAGTAAAACATACATATATCGTCTGTTGAATTAGCCCAGAGTGTAGTAAAATTTTTATGCCTTTTTAGTACCAACATTACATAATGCAGGCATCACGATGTATCAATACTAACCATTAGTATCACAATACAGTATAATCACAAAATATCATGATATATCGATGTATTGATGATTTAGTCTCAGCTCTACCTGTAAGAGAAATCACCCATAATGGAAAGTATTGTCTCCCTTCTGAATGGGTGTCTTAAAAAATAAAATTTGCTCTCAACGGAGGCAAATTGTTTCCTCTTAGAGTAGCCATTTTTTTTCAGTTTAGAGGTTCAGAGCCTCTCTCTCTCTCTCTCTCTCTCTCTCTCTCTCTCTCTCTCTCTCTCTCTTTCTAGGAGTAGCCATTCATGCATATTTGCACCTACTCGAATTATAGATTCGTCTTATTTTTATGACACAGAAGTACTTCCCGTACCTCAAATTTACGAAAACTACGAACAGTTCTCTTCGTAAATGAGTGGATTCTTTCGTATGTTTGCGTAATTTTGTCCGGAGATTGCGTATATTCTTGTAGTTTGTTACGAAGGTTTGTGGAAATCTGCGTATTTACGAACAAATTTCTGTACACACATAGAAATATATTCGTAGCTGTCTACAAACAAACGGAGCAATCTCCGCACTCTGAACGGATTCCTTTGTAAAACTGTGGACTTAACATTTTTCAGTGCGGAACAGTTCGTAGAATATAGACTTTAACTTATTTCAGTTCGTATATGTATGGAGATTACTGGACTTAGAAATTTTTTAGACCAAATGAGAACATAGAATATAACTTAACCAATTTTTGGTTCGTAGTCTTTCGTAGCATTCGGAGTGTGCTTAGAGACCTTTGAAATTTAATATGCATAACAGGTTCACAGAAGAATTTGTTGCCATGGATACAAAAACGGTATCAATTAAGATATCATGAAAGTAGCTGCTTTATTGCTTTGAAACCAAAAAGTTCAGTCATTTATAGAGCTACTCTGAGGCAACATATAACTATAAAGCTAGTTCATAAGTGAATTTGAATTATGGATTAGAAATACATATACTTGGTTTTTGTGTTTTACATCTAAAATGAAATAGTCTAAATGACTTTAATAGTCCATGGAAATTGATTGCTGATTTCAGTGGTTTAGACAGAAGGTTGGTGGTCTCTTTTGATTACATGTATTTCAATAGAATATAAGCAAATCAAAAAGTTGAATTCTAAGTCTTGCACTTTTTATTTTTTCATTCACAATATATTGATTATAATGCTTTTCTTCAAAAGAAGTGCTGTAAAATTGCTGTAAAATCTTTTTTCCATCACTGTTAACAGATATACAAAACACACATGTACATGACTTTTTAAGTAGATTCCAATGACTAATAAAATTTTTGTAAATACAAAATGCTTTAATACAAAATAAACTTATGTTATGCTTCATTTTGTAGTAGAAAAAGCATGCTTTATGGAGTTTTAATATTAATTTTGTTACTGCCCTATCTTGAAATCCTGGAGGTGCTTGCTATGTTCATTCGGAGGCCAGCCTAGGTGGCTCCGTTGGATGCACATCCAACTTGTGATTAGGTTACAGGTTTGACCCCCATCAGGTCAGCAACATTATTTCATAGGGATATGATCATGAAGTACTTTTTATGGTCATTCTCTCCCTTCTGCTGTCATGTAAGAAGGGCAGTTGTCAGTTTCTGGCGAAAGAATGTGCACACTCACTGGTTAACCACTTAGAGGACTAAGCTGCCCAGTAAAAGTGTGGTTAGGTAAACTGACCAGGCTCTACATGACCCCATTAGGTTGACTGGGCCGTAAAACCTCAACACAAAAAATTGTTCATTTGGAGACAAATAGGTAGTCATGCGGAGCTGATTACAAACAAGCGGAGTATTGGGACATTTTCTACAAACCTTTACGCTAGATACTAATGGTAAGTGTGCGTAAGCATGCGGAGCTAGGTACGAACAACTACGCAGTCATGCGGAGAATGTAACAAACCAGTGGAGTATTTGGACATTTTCTACGAAACTTTACGCAACATACAAATGGTAAGCCTGCGTAAGCATGCGGAGCTAGTTACGAACAACTACGCAGTCATGCGGAGATGATTACAAACCAGCGGAGTATTGGGACATTTTCTACGAAACTTAACACAACATACGAATGGTAAGCATGCGGAGCTAGTTACGAACAATTATGCAGTCATGCGGAGCTGATTACAAACCAGCGGAGTACTGGGACATTTTCTACGAACCTTTACGCAAGATACGAATGGTAAGTTTGTGTAAGCATGTGGAAATTTCATCCCAATACTCCGCTTGTTACGAAAGTGTGTAGCTCATTCCAAATGTGTTGATAATCGTATAGATTTACGCATTCTCCGCTCTGTTTTCCATTTTTCAGTAAAAAATTGCTTCGTAGTACATGTCCCAATACTCCGCACAATATTTTCTTCGTAGTTATTCGTAGTTGCACGGAATCCTTCGGAAATTTGAGGTACGGGTTCTCCTTAACGATTATATGATTATTCGTATTTTAAGCCTCCACAAGAAGCGTAACAGAAATTCTAGATATTGCAAAAGTATGGGAAAAGTATGCGGTTAAAGGGAAATAAAGTTACACTTCCAGGGAGAGGCAAGTCTTTTAAAATTGTGTCGGATCCCTTCTGAAAAGGGGTCTACTCTAAAAGTTCTTTTCTTTGAAAATTTGAATGTTTTCATTACACGAAATAAAATATTGATGATATTCACTGAAAAAGAGAATTTTTACTTTTTTATTGTTTACACGCTAATACACGCTTGATGTCAAAACGTATGTCGCCAAGCAAAACATGAAGTCACGGCGTCGATGGCCATGCTTAACATATGTAGCGCTGGAGAGACAAAAACAAAAAAGGTTTCGGCAAATCAAAATAATCGGTTACCAAAATGTTCCATACATTCCAATTAAGAAAAGGCATACCAACACTTTATAGTATTTCTCAGAAACAGAGAAGTTACAGAAGTTAAAAAAACCGAAGTGATATAGGCATCTGTAAGCGAAACAATGATGAAAATCAAAGTAATCGGAAACGAGGAGTGAAAATAACGTGACCATGTCATATTTCAAAAGCGAAAAACCCATATCCGTTTACATGTGAAAATATCATTTTTATTTATTTCGGATACACAGTGAGTTCACTACTTGTAATAAAATAAAATAAAAGTGCAGATACCCAGGTAACGCCACAATTTCGAAGCACACTCTTACCGAGGCATCAAAAGAAGACGAGATGAGGAAGAAACAACGACACAACAAACGCCACATATGAAACCACCACCGCGTAAACAAAGAAACCCTGCAACAGAGGAAGACATTTGACACCTATATGAGCCAGCGCATGACAAAACCTACAAAATACACGTGCGCCCAGCTAAGACTAAGATCAGCCTGGGCATCCGCCCAGTCTGATCAGAGCCTATGCTGTGCGCTCTATGGATAGCTAAGGCCCAAAGCTTTCTTCATGCCGACAGCGAAGACTCTGATCAAACTGAGCGGACGCCCAGGCTGATCTGTCTTTGCTGAGCGCACATGCATTTTGTAGGTTTTGTCATGCACTGGCTCAATTAATCCAATTTTCTGCTGTATCTGCTTAAAATATTTAAGATGTTAAACTTGCATTTTAACACAGAATTTACAAAAGTGCAGATGTGTAGGACAAATTAAGCAATATTTGGCCCTTAAAGCCCCAATCAACTTTGTAACGGACGACTCTCTGTTTTTACTATTTTTCATAGAAATAAGTCTTGACTCTTCATATGAATCATTATTTTCTTTAAATAATAATGAAAAATCAAAATGTCTTATGCTGCAGTTGTGACTGGCGCTCTAAGGGTGACCATTACGTCTTAGTTATACCATGGTTCTGCGCATGTACGATGCGATAATGCACGAGCGTGAGCGAGTGCATTATCGCACGTACATGCGGCGAACCTTGGTATAACCGATTTATCACATTTTCATGCATGTAGCTCATCTACATCGCGAGATATTTCATGCTGAATGTTTGGAATTCAGGCCACTATGTGATGAATATTTTTATGTTGTCATTCATTCCATACCGAGTAGTCAGTTTCTGGCGATAGAAATGCACAAATACTGGTTAATCGCTTAGAGGACTAAACCTGCCCAGGAAAAGTGTTGTACAATGTAAGGGAAACCGACCCTGTCGACATGACCCTAATGGGTTGACTGGGCCGTAAACCCTCAACTCAATCAATCAGTCAGGCGTAAAAATAGCTGGGTTTAAACTAACATGCTGAAAAAGAAATTGTCGGTAGGTAGTAGAAACTTTTCTTTATTTTTTCTATTTTTTTTCTCCAGAAAAGGACAGGGTCGGGCCTGTAATTGTATGAAAATACAGGTATTTTGTTAAGGGTCGGTGCTTTACTTTTTATTTTGCATTTTTACTGATAAAAAATAGCAGAGTCAGGTGTCAGAAACAGGGTCAGTCGGTTTAGTGGAAACATAGCTATTTTTTTTACGCCTCATTCCACGCCGTGCAAATAAAGTAAACAAACAAAAAGATGTTTCTTTACGGTTAAATTTTGCAGCGAAGGTCTAGATCTGCCTGCGTATAATTTTTCGTCGAACACCCTGGTTAGATTACGCTGATGCACATACTGATCTAGACCTTTGTTTTTCGCATATGCCTTGGGAGCACCTTTCACTGTATACTTTATCTATTGTGGCAAACATTTTTAATTGTACTCGTAAGCTTTACCACTCTCTGGACACGTTCAGCAGACCACAAACTGATGTCATGAATTTTTATTTTTCCTAGACAGCAGGGTTTGATATTTTAATTCACATGAAATTTCAAAGCCTGTTTTCTGGTAAAGATAAGAAAAATAGTTCAAAATGTCGACTGCTTAAATGTATCCTAGTATGTTACGTGTTAAACCCATGCAGCTATAAATATAATACCAACGCCTCTAGTTACAGTAGAACAATTGTTAGACTGTTAGACTTTTAATACACATGCATTACGAAAACACGCCTATTCAAATATATAGAAAATTTCACCTCCAAAAACTAAAAATTTTCAGATAAAAAACTCTGATAGTTTCCATATTTCTGCTCAAAGCGTAGATTGTGGGTTCACGTTACAACCGCCTTGGCGAGGTGGCTCTAACGAGGACCCACAATTTATGTTTTAAACGTTGATTGTGGGTACTCGTTAGAACCGCCTCGGCGAGGCGGTTCTAACGAGGGCACACAATTTATGTTTTATAGCGAAAATAAGAAAACTAATGTATACCCCTGTAAACCCCAGTTTTACTATATTAAAGTGGGGCTTAAGGGGGTCAAAGTTATAAAGGCATGTGTTCGTGATGTGTGTTTCTTATACTGTCTATTATTATGAATTGGTTTATCATCTCTAAATGAAGATCTTACTTACTTACTTAGTTATACTTACTTACTCGTACTTACTTACTTACTAGTACAAATATGGCCCAAGGAAACAACACGCCACTGGATGATTATGTTAACAGACCAGCCCATACTTACAAGTACAAAGTTCTTGAGACAGAAAGGTACTGTACTGTCTATAATTTGAATATGACATCACAGACCTGGAAACCAAGTAAGAAAAGAACTAGTCACATCATTTACTTCTATACCCTAAATATTTAGATCGATATGCCTCATTAAACAATATGTAGACCCAAACAGTAATCTGACACCGTAATGATACTACTACTAATAATACTAATAATCATAATAATAACTTAATTTCATCAGGATGGCATGTTTACAATGCAGCACAAGTGTACGAAGAGATAATATACCTGACGATGCCATATCGCATTAATTTTCTACGTAGTCCCCTTGTGGGTTAATAAATTCTGTCCAACTCTTCACTAAGTCGCTAACATTTTTCTGACTGACCCTTACTCCACCAAGCCTGAACAACATCTGTTAGTGCATATTATCGCTGTGCCTTGGTATTGAGAACCACATAATTTGTTTTTGCGCGCATGCCCTGAGATGCATGTATACGAACAGTTAATTAATCAATAATTTTATTCTCTTTGATTATGGTCATTCCTGCATGTGATTTCTAACAAAATTACCATGTTATATGCCTTACATCCTTTTGGTTGAGTAGAACATCTAATCCTTGCTAGCAAATACAATCTTTCTTTTACAGCTGCAGTGAGTTAGTCAGTCTGGTGGCACAAGATGTCAGTTATCATTCCTGAGAAGATAGATATGGATTCCGCCTTCATGCTCATAGATGGAGGTTTCAATGATGACAGATATACTTGTACGGTCACTTTAAACTCATTAGTTTATGTTTGTTTTC
The DNA here is from genome assembly GCA_964016985.1 of Anodontia alba. Taxonomy (NCBI): domain Eukaryota; kingdom Metazoa; phylum Mollusca; class Bivalvia; order Lucinida; family Lucinidae; genus Anodontia; species Anodontia alba. The sequence continues at coordinate 103,231,638 of OZ024822.1, forward strand.
TCGCATCAGTTTTGTTCTACTTTAACTAATTTATGCCTCGCGTCCCATAAAAGGGACACTGGCAGACGGTGTGAACCCACAACAGACGCCATAAAAGGTGGCATCTGATCAGGGTCTATACTGTTTGTAAAAATACAAGTTCTCTCCTTCTTAAAGAAGACCCTATTCAAAAAAGGAGACAAAACAAATTTGACACACTTTATTTCATATACCAAAGCAAAACGCTGCATGCCGAGCCGGCATACTGTATTTATTTTAAGAATTCGAACAGACAGGCTTGACACAGATAGGACACCGCAAAACGCGGCGTCCGATCAAGGTCTACACCGTTTGCCACTAATCGATTGGTTTTAGACTAGCAGGATGCGTATTATTGCAAACTACATAACTGTTTTTGAATATATTAATACCGAGCTTTTCTTTAGTATATTATTTGTTTTCAAAAGATTCCCTTTTTTATCAGTGTGAGCTTATTTACATATTTTGCCAATTCGCACATCAATAACGATTCTTATCAAACGGTGCTGTGTACTCAAGCCAAGACTGCACTAGTTGTGGAATTTCATCTGACTTAAAAAATCTTAAAAAAAAAAGAAAAAAAAAAAAGACCTGTCGCCAGAAAGGATAGCTCGAATGATATTGCACATTTTGTTTTCTGGAAAATTCTAAGACCGTGACCTTGATTTTGACATGACCTGGGTGTGTGTGTGTATGTGTGTGTGTGTGGGGGGGGGGGGGGGGGGGGAGGGGGGGAAGCGGGGGGGGGGGGGGGGGCGGTGGATTGCAAAATCATCATCAAACCAAAGATGAATCAAATCAGTGATAAGGTTAGGAAATAATGAGATCTTAAAAACTTAAACAAAAACTTTAACATTTTTAAAATTCTAAGGCTGGGACCTCGACCCCAAGGTCATGGTTATTAGTGCTGATGGTGCTGATAAAAACTTTTGACCAGTATCTATTATGATACCAAATAGGAACCAAATCCATCGTGTAGTTTAGAAGTAATGAGATCCTAAAAAAACTTTGATGTAAAATTTTAACATGAAAATTCTAAGTCTGTGACCTTGACCTTGACATGACCTAAGGTGGTGGGGATAGTACTGCGCAAAATTTTGGACCAGTATGTATCATCACACCAAAGATGAATCAAATCTGTGATAAGGTTAGGATTTAATGAGGCCTTGAAAACTTTAACAAAAACTTTAACATTTGAATTCTAAGTCTGTGACCTCAACCTAAAGGTCACGATTTTGAGTGCTGATGGTGCTAATAAAAACTTTTGACCAGTATCTATCATGATACCAAATAGGAACTAAATCCATCATGTAGTTTAGAAGTAATGAGATCCTAAAAAACTTTGATGTAAAATTTTAACATGAAAATTCTAAGCCTGTGACCTTGACCTTGACCTTGGGTGGTGGGGATGGTACAGCGCAAAAATTTGGACCAATAAGTATCATCATACCAAAGATGAAACGAATCGATGGTAAAGTAAGGAAATAATGAGGTCTTAAAAACTTTAAAGAAAACTTTAACATTTAAATTCTAAGTCTGTGACCTTGACCTCAAGGTTACGGTCATGAGTGCTGATTGTGCTGATAAAAACTTCTGACCAGTATTTATCATGATACCAAATAGGAACTGAAACCGTCATTTAGTTTAGAAGTAATGAGATCCTAAAAACTTGGACGTAAATTCTAAGTCTGTGACCTTGACCTTGGCATGAACTAGGGTGGTGTGGATGGTACTGCGCAAAATTTTGGACCAATATATATCACAATACCAAAGCTAAATCAAATCGGTGATAAGGTTAGGAAATAATGAGGTCTTAAAATCTTTAACGAAAACTTTAACGTTTGTAGACGCCGACGCCGATGCCAACGCCAACGCCTACGCCAAGGGTAGTACAATAGCTCCCCGTGAACGTTGTTCAGGCGAGCTGAAAATGGAATTTTCATTAAATTTGAGCAATGACATAGGTACGTGTAGCTACACAGCTAGCATTCACTTAAATCAATATCGGAACAATAACGGCCCGATATAAATTTACATGTAAGTAGAATGCTAGCTGCTTCGACAATGGTCCGATATATACTGAAAGGAAAAAGAAACGCAGGGTAGAGTTTTTTCCTTCTTATTTTAACCATTTTTTACGGTGTTTACTATAGCCATACACTTTTTCAGATTGTCCTGTGAATGTGAACCGCGGGTATACGAGTCTTAGGTCGATGTGCTATCTATCCAGTGTGTGAAATCATTCAACCGTGCACTACACAGTGTACTGCACGGACAATACGGAAAGCCAAAATTTCGTGCAAAACAAGCATGTTTAAACCTTCAGCACAAGATTTCCTCACACCATTTGGTACACTTCAACGATACACAACGCTCTTCGATTCTTTTACCGATTTTTCTTTTCATTTTTACGCTACTTTGAACTTTTTTCAATCATGGTACGATTGACTGATGTTCAGAGGGGTAGGGCAATTGCGTTGCTGATGCAGGGTCAGAGGCAACAGCAAGTTGCCAATCATTTTGGGGTTAACGTCTCAACAATTGAACGTCCTTGTTAGACATTTAAGGGAGACAGGGCATTTAGCAGACCGACCGCGGTCTGGGCGTCCACACGTGACGTCGTGACGTCAAGACAGGACAATCCGTCTGGCATATTTGCGGAATCGTCATCTCACTGCTACCGAAACTGCCCTTAATACAGTAGGTACGCATAATCGACAAATTTCTCCGAAGACTGTTGGAAGTCGATTGCGTGAGATTGGTCTTCGAGCTCGTCGTCCATACGTTGGTCTGCCTCTGACCCAGGCACGTAGGTTGTGTCGTATGGCGTGGTTGACGGCGTATGCGCCCAGGCTATTTCCGATGAGGCAGTGGAGACGAGTTCTTTTTACGGACGAGTCTAGGTTCACTCTCTATCGCGCAAATGGTCGACGTCGTGTGTACCGACGTCGCGGAGAACGCTTTGCCGACGCCTGTGTTGTCGAACGGGATCGGTTTGGGGGTGGCTCCGTTATGGTCTTGGGAGGCATTTCTCACGGGATAAAATCACAGTTGAGCCGGCCTCGGTGGCTCAGTTGGATGCGCCGTCCGACTGGAGACCAGGAGGTCGCGGGTTCAACCCCCGCCGAGGTCGGCAACATTCTTTCGTGGAGATTGATCATGAAATATTTTCTATGGTCATTCTCTCCCTTCCGCTGATTCAAGAAGGGCAGTTGTCAGTTTCTGGCGAAAGAATGTGCACAATACTGGTTAACCGCTTAGAGGACTAAGCCTGCCCAGTAAACGTGTGGTTAGGTAAACTGACCGCGCTCGACGTGACCCCATTGGGTGGACTGGGCCGTAAAACCTCAACACAAACACAAACAAACAAAATCACAGTTGATTATTGTTGCGGGCAATATGACCGCAGTAAGGTTTAGGGATGAGATCTTGCGTCCTGTTGCAGTCCCGCTTGTGCAACAACGTAATCTGATTCTGCAGCAGGACAATGCCCGACCACATGTTGCCCGAGTTTGTCAGGATTTCCTGGCAAACAATAACATCGCACCACTAGCATGGCCACCGTACAGTCCAGATTTGACCCCAATAGAGCACATGTGGGATGAGCTGGACAGAAGGGTTTGGAAGCGCCGAAATCCCCCCGCAACTCTCGCACAACTAAGGAATGCGTTGATCGATGAATGGAATAACATCCCGATGCGAACTGTCAATGCTATGGTTAACTCTATCCAAAGGAGAATTAGGGCAGCAACGGCAGCAAGAGGGGAGCACACCCGATATTGATTTTTAGTTTGATTTTGATTTCAAGATTTGGGGGGTAGCTACCAATGAACTTCAATAACTCGAGACTTGTTGATCACAAACCAATGAATTTTGGAACTTTTGTTCCATACATGTACCGTTTTGTAATCATAGTAAAATATTTAACAAACTTTTTCAAACTTAAATGAAATTTAGGAATAAAATTTACCCTGCGTTTCTTTTTCCTTTCAGTATACATTTAATTAGAATGCTAGCTGGGTAGAAAAGTCGGCGGAGATCGCCCGCTAGAACTTTGCCACTGACTAATTGATTTAGCTTAATTTAGAAGTCATTCTACCGCAGAATATGAGCGGTTTTTCTATAATGCATAGATAAGTTATATTCAGTCCACAAGATATGACGGACGAGGCTACCAATATGATGAAAAGAGTTGCTACGAAAACGAATTCAGTTACAGCTGTATTGAAACAAATTCCAAACCAGCCTATTGTTTTCAAGGTAATCTTAAAATCACAACGCTTAATATGCTGATTGAAAAAAAGTCGGCAGACGACAGTTTGAAATATTTTTTTTCTTTTCTTTTCTTGCGCAGAAACAACAGTAACAGTTTTGTTTGCAAATTAGGAGATAATTTTCATGCAATGTCATCCCATTTTCTGGGAACAATAAAAAAAAACATCATTTATCGTCTGCTGAATTACCAAGAGAGTAGCAACGGTTAACTCTACTGTATAGGGCAAATATCGGGAGCGGTCACATACACACACACACACACACACACACACACACACACACACACACACACACACACACACACACAGCATAGCACCACTCTGCGCATTCATGTAGCAATTTCATTCCAGATTTTACGGCTAAAGTACTTTGCTTATTCATACAGCAATTTCATTCCGGATTTTTAAGTACTTTGCTTATTCATACAGCAGTTTTTTTCCGGATTTTAAGGCTCAGGTAATTTGCTTATTCATACAGCATTTTTTTTTTTCAGATTTGATGGCTAAAGTACTTTTATTATTCATACAGCAGTTTCATTCCGGATGTTAAGGCTAAAGTACTTTGCTTATTCATACAGCAATATCATTCAGGAGATTTTTGCGGTCACTTTGATTATTCGTACAGCAATTTCATTCCGGGGATTTATTTATGCAACCATTTTGATTATTCATGTTGATTATTCATATACCAGTTTCATTGGGGAGATTTACTTTGCGACCACTTTGATTATTCATCTTTATTATTCATATAACATTTCCATTCCGGAGATTTACTTTGCGACCACTTTGATAATTCATACAGCAATTTGATTCCCGAGATGTTTTGGCGAGCGCTTTAATTATTCCTACAACTATTGCATTTTGGTCGTTAAATCTTCAAGATTTAATTATATGTAGGACGACCCTTCATCTTGAAAAAGAAAAGAGGACCACATCATAGCCTGGACATGGGCAAGTTTCATTGAAGGCAAAGGGTCTGACCGAGAACTACTCCTTCAACTGCCAATGACAAAGGTATGCATTTATTCTAGAAAGCGTAAATCAAAATACTTACGCGGCAGCATCTTAACAGGGGCTACCGTGTTCGCTATTTCTCCAGCAAATTTTAGGCATTTCAATAGGTAACATATGTTTGTTTGAGTTGGCGTTTTGCGGCCCAGTCAACAATGATAAAGTAAATTAGACTTACCAGTTACATGTAACCTACTCACATTTTTTCCCTGGCAGACTTCGTGCGCTGAGTGTGTAACCAGTTCTAGTGCACATACTTTCGCCAGTAATTGACAAATGGCCTTCTTGAATCAGCGGGAAGAAGAGAAATATCGTAAAAATGATTTAATAATCAATCTCCGCGAGAGCTATGTGGCTGAGCTGGGATTCGAACTTGCGACCCCTGGATCAGCAGTCAGCCGTACTACCGACTACGTTGTAATATAACATGGACTTGTTAAAATTTAGTAATGGTATGGTAAGGAAGTATTTTTCCCAATATGAAGCGTAAATACTGCATATGTGGAAAGTTATTGTATCGGGAAATCCCTGCCGAATGGGTATCAGTCTGATCAATCCCAGTTACTCAAAGCATCGGTAGCTCTAAGTTTTTGAAGTGTTTTATTCCAGCTTTCAGTCCTAAACTTCTGAGGTGGATTATTCCATCTTTGAATTTAGGCAGATTCATTGTTTCAGATAGTTGGTCTACGTGGCTGAATGGGTTGAGGAGATAAGATATACTTTGTTTGTTTTGAGGTTTTACGGCCCAGTCAACCCAATGGGGCCATGTCGAGCGCGGTCAGTTTACCTAACCACACGTTTACTGGGCAGGCTTAGTCCTCTAAGCGGTTAACCAGTATTGTGCACATTCTTTCGCCAGAAACTGACAACTGCCCTTCTTGAATCAGCGGAAGGGAGAGAATGACCGTAGAAAATATTTCATGATCAATCTCCACGAAAGAATGTTGCCGACCTCGGCGGGGGTTGAACCCGCGACCTCCTGGTCTCCAGTCGGACGGCGCATCCAACTGAGCCACCGAGGCCGGCAATATAAGATATACTTATCAAACTTTTTACAAAAGGGGATAAATCTTGTGACTTTTTTGTTGAATTTCTAGCACACAAAACCCATTCTTTCAGATCAATTTCTTTCGTTTTAGCATAACTCAAAAAGGGAGAGGAACATCCAATTTTAACATACTTACCTTCCCTGAAAATGAAAATGAATAATTCCCCGTAGTAAAGTTGTTAAGTGCACGTCAGTCCAGTCCCCTAAAAGTGATACAGAGCTTGCCACGTCTTTTTAAAATGCAGTTTCTAATCGTGGTCCTTCTAGTCGTTTTCTTTTGCTCTGGCTTAAGGTCGCCATTTAACCCTATACAGTCGCCTCTCGATATCTCGACTTCGCTTATCTCGAATAACCGCTTGTCTTAAATTGAAAATATGGTCTCTGTTTTAATATGGAAATTTAACAATAGGTAACAGAATATTGTGGAAAAGATTGTACATTGCCGCTATTTCTTATGTGACGTAGCTGGCGTGGCGCATCGCATCACGTTACGTTTACGTGCGCGACGTCATCTATATCTATTGTTTATTACATCCTGAAGAAGCCGTGATGGCGAAACGTTGATGTTAATACATGATAAAGATTATTTCGTGTTGGTGTTGATTTACTGTACCAAATTATTTTCTTTTCCACAACATTTTCAGTATAGCTCTAACTTCAGGAGTCAAATTACATATTCATTTGTGAAATGTGGTTGTTTGATGTATTTTTTTCTCAATTCTGCAAATCTGATATGTCGAGGTACGGGATATCTTGAAGTACTTCAGAGAATTCCTTTGACTTCGAGATACCGAGAGTAGACCGTATTTGTTTCATAATTAAATGTTTGTGCTTAAAGGAGTTTTACTGTGACGTTTCTTTGAATTAACAGAGTACACCTATGCGAACCAAATATGTACAGTTGACTCTCGTTATCTCAAACAACTAGCTTAAACTATTGCTTGTCAGACTACATAACTGGCAATATTGATTTAGTTTACTATATGTTCCTTACATTCAGCTTCTTATACCTCATACTACTGTTGTCTGAAACCAAAAAATCTGGTCCCTTTGAGTTTGAGATAATGAGAGTTTACTGTATTTGTAATTTGGAGTTGCATCAGCAAGTAGTGCGACAAGTACTTTTCTGGTGGCCGTTCGAAGGCGGTTCCTTTCTTGCAGTCCGTCTTTATTCGTTATTGCTGTTGTGTTGTTTAGTTTTGTAATTGATTGTTACCATCACGAAGTTTTGACCCATTACGAAATAGCCTATTCAAATATATTGAGAATTTACCATCAAAAAATGAAAATTTTCAGATGAAAATTCGGAAAGTTTGCATATTTCTACTAAAAACGTAGATTGTTGGTACTTGTTAGAGCCGTCTCGGCGATGCGGTTCTAACGAGTACCCATAAATCTATGTTTTTGACCAGAAACAAGAAAATTAATGTATACCCCTGTAAACCTCAGTTTTACTGTACAAAAGTGGGGTTAAAAGTCGTCTGTTTTTCTTCCCAGCAAACACACAAGGTCGTAATAACGTTGTTATGACGTCGCTGCGACGTAGAAACGATATTATTGCAACGTTTTGTCTGTACTGGGTTTGAATGCCTCGGGAAGGCTGTTCTTTGTCATGTTCGTGGTTCAGGTCTTTTTGTGGCAACTGTATTAATATTTTTTTTTGTTCAGTCTGACATAAGTTTAAGGCATTCAACTCTTAAAGAGCCAAGCAAAAGTTGTAGAAGACGACAAAATCTATTTGTAAATAATCTCATAAGCGCACAATATGTTTTACACATATATTTTTGCACAGTTTATTTCACAATTAAATCTCAACGTTTCGGCTGATTAAAGCCTTTTTCAAGAGAGTTAAGTTCTTTCAGTGCTATACCATCTTCTTATCAATACTGTCAACCATTTTGAATACAGATGTTATGCACAACGTTGTCACGACGTCACAACATCTGATTACTCTCGCCAAGACATTGTACTACCATTTGGCGCCAAAACTGGAGTAAAAGTGTTAAAACTTTTTCAACAATCAGACCACTAATGTGATGCAGTTCACTGTGAAATAAATCAGTCCTTAGTAAATAGGAAAAAAAAAATGAATGAAATAAAACAAAACGAAACAAAAAGTAAAAGTAACGAATCATATTCTGTGACTTCTGAAAAGGTTCTAAAAAACATCATATTTCTCTCAAATGGTAATATCAGCAGTGTTTCTGTTGTACTAAAATACAAAAATAACAAGAGAAAAAATATATACAAGATATTTTTTGGGTCTGCACTGCCCTACTGACCCCAAGTATATGTGGTTTAACTCAGCAAATTCGGTGCATTTCGATACGGTTGCAAAATCCTTGAAAAATATTTTTTTTTTCAGACGGTGAAGTGTGTGCATGATGATAGGTTGCATTCAGTGACACTGACTGTGGGTCCCCAGGGGTATGCCCCACCCAATCCAACTCACATAAGCCTTAATATCTCTGACACAGTTAAGATCCCACCCCCTTAACCATATTAATACCTTAATATATATTATCATTTGAGAGAAATGTGATGTTTTTTAGAACCTTTTCAGAAGTCACAGAATATGATTATATTTTATCAGCAGTGTTTCTGTTGTACTGAAAAACAAAAATAACAAGAGATAAAAATATATACAAGATATATTTTTGGGCCTGCACTGCCCCACTGACCCCAAGTATCTGTGGTTTAACTTAGCAAAGTCTATGCATTTCGATATGATAGGTTCGATGTGTATTTTTTACAACATAATATGAAATTATTTTCAATGAAGTCTTTGTCTTTTGTTCCGAATTATCGGTCACTGGTGAACCGTCCTGATGGAAATTCCTTTGCGATGTCGTTTACAAATATGCAGTGATTAATACGTAAAACGGGCTTTGAATTCAATAGTTGAGATTATTAAGAGTCTGTATGAAAAAACAACAACAACAAAAAAAAAAAAAAAAAAAAAAAAAGAAAAAAAACTTTTAAAACCGTTGCATAAAAAAATAATAATAGTAGCGAAAGCGACACAAAGTCGCCTGTTTTATGCGGTCGCGTAAAAAACTAGGAATTAAAGTTTAAACGAAGAAAGAAATTCATAATTTTTTTAATTTTTTAATTAGCGGCCCGTCAGCTACCACGGCCCGCTGAAGATTTATGTAAAATGCTTACTGGGATAGACCTAAAAGTAGGACATTTTGAAAGTATAAAAGTACAATTGGAAAATCAGTGGATGAGGACGCATGCAATATCGTAAGCCTTTAAGGAGTAGACGGAGACAGATATTACTCAAGCCATGAATGCATAACGTCCCATGACAGGAACATTTGCCAACATTGTAGGCTCAGATCGGACGCCACAGAACCAATAGCTAAGGCCAGCGTCCGATCGTGTTCTACACAGTTTGCGATACCATTACCAAATCACATCAACAAAGGCAACTAAGGCTAGTTCAAAACACACAAGCACTTTAGACTATTTGACATTCGTGATGGAAAAGGTCATTGAAAATATCTACATAGAAAAGGGTGTTGATGACTTCCGAACTTGGCTGGCCTCCGGTTTAGTGCCGCTGACACGCAAGCGGAGGGTCGTGGATTCGAACGTTTCGCAAACAGGGTGATCCTGATCAAAGTGTTCCTTACAGCAAAACTTTGACCTCGTTCTGGACTCTTTGCTCTCACTTGTCAGTCCTATTATTGTGAGGAAGAGGTAACCCTTTCAAAGTTGTTTTACCTCCCTTTTGAAAACAAATTCTACGAATCTCGTTAGTGACAGAACTTTTGTATGACCCATCACGAAAACATGTCTATATAATACTGACCCCTTTGAACCCCTCTTTCATAGTAAAACTGGGGTTTACAGAAATAGTTTCTTCGTTTTGCTCAGAAACATAGATTGTGGGCACTCATTAGAACCGCCTCGCCAAGGCTGTTCTAACGAGTACACACAATCTATGTTTCGAGCAGAAATATGAAAAAGTATCAGATTTTTTTATCTGAAAATTTTCACTTTTTTGGAGGTGAAATTTTCTATATATTTGATTAGGCGTTTTCTTCGTAATGCCTCGTAAAAACAAAAAAATATAAAATCTGTTATTGTAATTTTACTTTAGTCATGTAATGCGAGACAAAGTCGACGTTCCTTTTTCAGATTCCACAAAGCAAAACTATTTTCTATTCAACAATAAAACAAACCACTGAACCAAAAAAGACACTTTCGCAAAGTAGGTCTTAAACTTATAAGGTTAAATACAACATGTAAAAAAATGTGTTTACGCAGTAGTTTACACTGACGTCCTACTTTGGGAAATCGGTCAAATAATCACCTCATGTCGAACGATATCGTCTGTTTTGATAAAACCTCCATCTTCACGTGCACGCACGGGGTAGACATATCTGGTTTACATGTGTTAACTTTTTTCACTGCAAATTATTGCGCTTGACGACTACAGTCATAAAAATACCTAAACACGTTTATATCGATACAATTTGGGCAAAATTTCGATGCCTTGAATTGCGAAACATTTAAAAGAGAGAGCCGTTGAGAAACTGGAGGCAGGAGCTTCAACGGAAGATGTTGCTGCGCAAGTTGGATCATCTGTGCAGGCAGTTAGAAGTCTGAGACGGCGGTTTGTGCAGACCGGAAGCACGGAAGATCTTCCACATAGCGGTAGACCACGTGTGACCACGCCGGCGCAAGACCGCTATATTTTGAACCAACATTTACGAAATCGTTTTTTAACTGCGACAGCTACAGCGTCTGTCACCCAAGGTACTCATAACCCCAGGATTTCCGCTCGTACGAAATCGTTTGGCGGAGAACAATTTACGTGCACGTCGTCCCTACGTCGGAACAGTATGAACGGATCGTCATCGCCGTGACAGGCTTCAATGGGCTGATAGACACATCATCTGGACAAGGCAATACTGGCGGACGATTCTTTTTTCAGATGAATCCAGGTTTGCATTGTCCAATAGTGATGGTCGGATCAGGGCTACCGACGTTGGAATGAACGTTATGCTGACTGTTGCGTTCTTCAGCGGGATCGTTTTGGCGATGGGGGTTCCGTGATAGTCTGGGCCGAAATAAGTTATGGGTATCGTACCCAATTAGTGGTCATTGATGGCAATTTGAACGCTCAAAAGTATAGAGACCGTGTCCTTGCCCCACACGTTGTTCCTCTCTTACAAAGTTACGGCGTTATTTCTTTGTTTCAGCAAGACAACGCCAGACCTCACGTCGCCCGTGACAATATCCAGTTCTTGCGAAACAACAGTATTGATTTCATAGACGACTGGCCCTCAAAAAGCCCGGATCTAAATCCCATCGAGCCCCTTTGGGATAATCTTGACACACGTGTACGGCAACGTCAAAATCCGTAACGTCAATGAGCTCCTTGACGCTTTGCTAGAAGAGTGGAATGATATACCCCAGGCTCAAATTAATAATCTCATCCACTCAATGCGGCGTCGCTGCCAAGCTGTTAGCAATGCTTGCGGTGGGTATACTCGTTACTAAAGCAAAAAAAAAAAAAAAAAAAAAAAAAAAAAAAAAAAAATTGAATCGACACCTACCTCAAATGAAATGGAAAAATCCAGTGAAATTGATAATTTTCAGACTGTAAATGAACTTTGATGAATTGATTTTAAATTATTCAATAACAAATACGAATAAAAACTTTTAATACACACATATTGGAAACAGTCCCATTAAAGTCTCGCGAAAGTTTCTTTTTTGGTTCAGTATATAAGTGGAGGAGGCCGGGCAAGATTTTCACTGTTTACCTGCTGCTTACGATCGTACGACGGGTTTTCTCGCGAAAATATTCTTGACGCTTAGTACTCTAGATAAAAAATTCAGCAGACGACATTTTAAAATAATTTTCTTATTTTTTTCCAAGAAAATTCTCTAGAGACAACTTGCATAAATTGTCAAATCCTGTACTTTGTGAAAAATAGGAAAAATATCACAAATTTATCGTCTGCTGCATTAGCCAAGAGAGTGGTTATGGTTAAGATACTAGTTCGTAAGTAAACTTCAAATTATTGTCGTCTTGCTTCATATATTAAAAAATCAGATAAATAAACTATTATACCATACTTTATCTGAATTGTGGAACAGACAGGTCTGAGCAACACTGAGTACCGCATTAAACCGCTCTAAAAACAATTTAGTCAGCGCATTACAGCCATATAAGCAAAAACTCCAACTGGAAATTCGAAATGTTCAGATGATAAAATGCTTTCATGCCTAACTCTCTGAAAAAGACCCTTCTGTCTTCGAGTTTGGACATGTCCATTGTTGCTAACAGGGGTGTCAGTCAAAAATCAAAAGAATAAATGACAAAACAGCGTATATCTTGATGAGACGGCTCCGTCTCATCTGGATCTAAACTGTATGCAAAATCTCTATTTTGGTCTGTGGAGATCAAAGAGTTAAAGCATTTGAGGATTTAGGATGACTATGGTAATACGTGCGACTCACACCGTCATCCTGTATTTATGGTCCAATAATTTAACATTTCAATGAACACGCAACTTACTTAAGTATATTTTAGGAGAGGCTGTTGTCCTTGTCAGGTAAGACAAAACTTCTACATTACAACAATAGTGAACAGTCAAGATAAATCGTTGTATGGTAAAACTGAAATAAGTCGCTTCATATAAAATAAAGCAAATAGATATACCCGTTAAAGCTGGGTATTAGCAGAAAAGAAAAGAATCACGATCTTATCACGATGTCAAGTATCCGATACGATTCTGTATCACGATACCATTACCATGTTCTTTATATATATATATATATATATATATATATATATCAACTCTTCGTATGACGTACAATATTGTACAAAGTCAATACAAAGATAATGAAAAGAAGTAGAGCAAATTAAGTTGTTTAATTTTTTGTAAACGCTTTCACAGCTAATGCTGATCTTCAGACAAACATATTGAAAACAACCAAATTGAACAACTAAATTTACTCTACTTCTTTTCATTATCTCTAATTTGATTTTTTTACTATTTTGTTAATACTTAGCATGCTAGGCAAAGCAAATCAGCAGATTTGAAATATTTATTTCTTATTTTTCTCAGAATTTTATCCATTGTCAAATTGCATGAAATGTCAGAGCGTATTTTCTGGGAAAAAGGTAAATAAAATATACATCTCTCTCTCTCTCTCTCTCTCTCTCTCTCTCTAGGAGTAGCCATTCACGCATATTTGCACCTCCCATTTGTCTTATTTTTGTGACACAGAAGTAATCCTCCGTAACGATGAAATGATTATATTCGTATATACAGTGGTGACAGCGTTTTTCATGTCCACGGAAACGCATGCAAAACGCTTTTTAACGGTTTGGAAACGCAGCGTTTCGACCACGCTTAAACGATCGTTTACAGTTTTAGCCAATCAGATCATCGTTTCTGAAACGTTTCAAGCGTTTCAAATATTAACCAATCACATTAGCGTTCGGAAAACGCTGTCATGGAAACCATGTCTGGTTTCAAACGTTTTAGCGTTTGCAGAGTTAGCCAATCAAAATCCCGCGGACTCAATTTATTTTACATCTTTTTTTTTTTTTTTTCCAATTTCACTTAATTATAATTGTTATAAAATTAATAAAAATAATAGTCAAATAATTTTATGGAGACGAGTATCTGATGCAATAAACAGGAAATGTGTTTTGACGGACAGTGATAGTGGCTGGACTCTGTAGCTCAGTCGGATGCGCTTCTGACTGGTGATCAGGAGTCGCGAGTTCGATGCTTGCCGGTGCAGTCAGGTAATAGTTGTTTGTTGCACACTATTTTCTCACCTGAGACAAACACTGGGTACATAAATATTTCGATTATAAATTACATCAAGTGGTATTAAAGCCACTTGATTATATTGAATGCTATGATTAGACTCACATCAATGAATGTAATATTTGTAGTAATAATAATAATAATAATAACGATTACTAAACATGTATTTTTATGTCACGGTTTTGCAGATTAACATTTCACTGTTTCAGCGTATACGGGAGTTCCCTGTCCAAGATTGCGGCTAAGTAGCGGTAGGAAAAAATCTAGAGTAAATACATGTATTTCGTTATATTTTCCTTCCGCGATGATTTAGGATATTAGATGGTGGCAATTAGCTATTAAAGACACAATTTAGATTACATAACACGCTAATGGGCATAAGCAGATAAAAATAAGAAGTTCTTGGTGACTTTGGCCAACCTTATAGGTAGGGGCCTAATAAGGGGAAATTATTGACATTAGTAAAGTTTATGATTAAAACATAGAAACAGATAATGTCGGTAATTTGGCGAAAGGTTGGTGTGCATTTTTTTTTTTTACTCATTAAAATATAGCTGGTTGTTTTTAATAAAATCGCCTCGCAAAGGCAGTTCTAATGAATACCCACAACATATTTTATGGATAAATTATGGATAAATTAACATTTATGTCTTAATATGCTAGTTTATCATCAAATTCCCTCTTCTGCATAAATTTCCATTAGCACAATTTCAAAGCTTCGTCAAACTAAAAGATAATCACTAAGAAGGGTATAATAAATAAATCCATTGTTCAGGAAAAGCATAATTTTGGAGCACTTTTTTTCGCAAAGACATTTAAGAATTATTTACCACGCTATGGGGCAGTTTCAGCAGACAAGAAATTAATAAGATTTTGTTTTTATTTTTTCTGAAAAATAGGATTTGAAATGTTAAATGCCATTTTACGGGAAATATAAGAACAAAATCTTTATCTTTCATTCATTCCCAGCAATGAATAATGATAGGAATGCCTTTCAACTTCCAGTTAAGAATGATTGATTATTGACTTTTGAAAGTACTGGAAAACACGTTGTGTCTTAAAATGCAATATACAACGGGAAAGGAATTTTAACAGTTTTTGGCAGAATCACTTTAATTCCTGCAAAAAAGAATGTACTTTCAGTGAATATGTGGATCAGTCTGCACATCCCGCAATCTTATCAGTCTGTGTTTTCTGGACGAAGAAGCAGTAGATCTTCTAGAGCGTGTGGTGATCAGACTGTGCAGACGTACAGGCTGATCTGAATATTCACTAAACATACAGAGTTTGTAGAAATAACTCTGTTTCAGAAAATTCAGTTTGCGCAATTGCAGAAAGTAAATATTCACATTTTAGGATACAATCATTTTTTTATTTTTTTTTTATATTTTTTTTTAAATTTCCTATCAGACTTATTATACAGTTCTCCATCAGTAGAATTAGGATCCAGTTTTTGAAGTGTTCTTATTTACTTTAAAAATAAGTAAATAAATAAATAAATAAATAAATAAATAAATAAATAAATAAATGAGGTTCATTTGAGAAACTTTATGATCGATTTATGATTATGATCATATCTTGTATTTTCATGTTTCTCCTCCAGAAAATATATGGTTGGTACTCATTAAAATTACCTCTGTGAGGTGATTCTAATAAATATACACAACAAAATTATTTAAGTGGAAAAATGAAGACACACATCAATTATTATCAAATACTCTATGCTACATGAATCTGGAGTACTGTGCAATTAATGCGTATAATATCATGATATTTTCCAATTTTTATTTATTTACATATTTTTTTTTTATTTATACTATCCCCTTTTTGATCTTTCAAATGTTACATAATATTAGCCTGTGTATTTCTTAAGGAGGGTGAGGTAGAGGATATACTCATTCCATGTATTGTTTATTGGAAGTTTTATGATATGCAGGTGCACTTCCAAATCTGTTTGGATGAGAAAAAAAAGAAACATCATGCATAAACAGGTAATGCCTTAAAAGGATATAATGCTCGTATATTTGAAATTAAGACAACACCAGACGTAATGTAAAAAATATATATCGAAGAAGACTTACTTAAAAACTGCTAAGTCAGTTTTTAACTAATAAAAAAAAAAAAAAAAAAAAAAAAAAACATTTCAATTTCAATCATTCATCTTTGATAAAAAGTCATTTTCATTTTAAACTATCGAATACATGTAGATACAAAGTAATTTTACCAATATTAAAAAAGAGGAATACATGAAAATATGTGATAAATATAGGGCATCCGCGCACTCTGATTTGCTTCGTAGCTGCTCATCTGTACATTGTCTTATTCGATACGATTTGCCAATAGTCTTGCACATTATCTTCTAATATTTAACCTATTGTTACTGAATGAACTCACCCACCCTATATACTGGAAGATTCTAATTTCGATTTTAGGTATGCCAGGCTATGTTATGTAGAGAAACAAATGGTTGAACTATTTGCAAATAATGGATACCCTGATCAGACGTCACGTTCTGCGGCATCTGATCTGGGTCTCCACTGTTTGCCAGTTACCCTTTTAGGAGTATCCAGACTACAATGTGCTATAAATGCAACATTGATTTGTATGTTCATCCGTGCATTTTGATCTGATTCGTTGCAGTTCGTCTGTACATTTTTATTATCATTATTACTCGAAAGGATCTGCTGTTTCTCCAGTGCATCGTCTTCTAATATTTAAGTATAGGTTGCAATATGCAAAATACTAGATTAGAATGTGCATCCGCGCACTCTGCTCTGGGTCATTGCTGCTCGTCCATACATTTGATCTGTTTATCCAGCACATCGTCTTCTAATATTAAAATATAGCGTTCTTAAGGTTAACAGCTTTGCATATACATGCCAAAAATGTTTTCATAGTGAGAATATACTTTCATGAAAGCCCTCCAGCAAGATATTTGCCGACTGTCCACATAATTGCCATGATGTGCACAGTGCATCGTATTCGAAAAATAATGGCCCAAACAAGTAAAAATGGACCTATTTATATTTTACGATTCTGATCAGTCTGTGTATTAGATGGATACTGAGCGATTCATGTATTACAGTATTTTATACTAATGACCTGATCAGTGAACTGAGTGGACACTATTATGCACTAGACTGATCCACTCACTTTAATCTGAGTAACACCTATGCTCAGAGGGACGTTTTCACTGGATAAGGATCTAATGAAAGGATTAGTATTGGTGACACAGAATTCTAACAATAAATTTCAGTAAAGCAGATCATCTGTTCCAGAACCATTTGTCTAAACGACAGTGTACATTTCATTTAAAAAAAAAAGGTGGGGGCGTGAGGGGGAGGGACGTGAGGGGGAGAGGGGGGGTGTGGAGAAATATTACTCAAAACAATAATGGCAATTCACAGGTTCGACGTAGTTCAGACTGGTGTAGAAAATCTTTCATCTTGATCCTGCTGCGCAAGCTGATCTGGTTTGGTCGGCACTGGTTGAATATATATTAGCCCCTTTGAATAGAAATAAGAAACGACCTTATGTATTTGAGAACAGCTTAGACCAAGGTGAACCGGCATTTCCGCGCAGTCTGATCGTGGTCTACACATATCACCAACAGAATGGATTATGTCAACGATTCATTGTCCAGTTGAACCTTTATCACTCTCTGGGCTAACTCAGCAGATGGCAAATTCATGACCTCTTTTCTTATTTTCTCCCGTAAAACAGGTTTGACATTTCACGCAAATCTCCACTGAAGACAATTTGCAGGGGAAGTGAAGTCCTGTGGAGATAATATGTATGAAAAGCCGACACCTGTTTTCAGGATAACATAAGAAAAATACTTCAAAATGGCATCAACTGACTATTCTGTACATTTCATGCAAATTGTCTTGAATAGAGACAACTGGCATGAAATGTCAAATCCTGTTTTCTGGAGAAATGAAAAAAATGTCATCACTTTGTTGTCTGCTGAATAAACAGAGTGGTAAAGGTTAACATTTAACCTGCTTTGTTTAGATATAAGCAGATGATATTATTATTATTATTATTATTTTTTTTTTTTTTTTGATGTGAAAACAGTTTAACTCACTTTAATTTGGAGACACAAAACAGGCTATTGGAAAACAGTGCAGATCCAGATCAGACACTGCAAAATGCGGCATTTGATCAGGGTAGCCATTGTTTGCACAGTTCAGTCATTTTTCGCTAGGATTATCTAAATCACATAACCTGACATGCCTAACATTGAATTAGACTCTTCCAATATAGAGTGTGGGGGAGTGTATTTGGACATATAAACTCTTGTTGCATCTTTTCACCTTTTCCCATGATGCTGTCAAATTGTGCTACATGGAAGTCAAATAAAGAACTAAACTTGTATAAGTTTTATCTCTGGCATTTTTACTTATGGGATTATTTCCTATGATATTTTACCAGGAAGCCTCTGGCATTTTTATTTGTTGCATTTTTCCTCTAACATTTTTGCATATGGCATTTTCAGCTCTGGCATTTTTACCGCACACCTTAAAAACAAAATAAGTCAGAAAAGCCTGCCGATTTAAATGACAAATCGTAGCCATTTACATACATCTAAAATTATGCAATAATAATAATAATAATAATAATAATAATAATAATTATAAATAAAAATAAAATAAAAATAAATAAAAATAAAATATAAAAGTAAGATAAATAAAATAAATAAATATTTTCTTGGTTAAGGCATTCTGATATTGTCAAATCATTTGCAGGCAATTTGTATGAAATGCCAAAATCTGTTTTCAGGAAATTATATAAACTTCAAACTGTCATCTGCTAAATATTTTATACCGAGTACTATGTGCTAAAACATGTAATTGTCAAAAGTCGTTGATTGTCATGATTGCAGTGTAAAAATAATAGGCTTCACATGTTAATTCTTTCGAAAATACCAAAAAATTTATTTTATACAGAAAATATAAATAAATAAAATAAAATAAAATAAATATAATTTTAATACGTAGATACAGAGTACTTTAGTTGTAATAAACACGGTTTAATACGGTCCAACAGGTATTTATGATTCGATTGGTCTAACATACAAACGGTGCGAAACGGTCAAATGATTGGCCGAAACGGAAAAAGCGTTTCGATAAGGCAATCTGATTGGCCGAAACGGTGAAAAGCGTTTCGAGAAAACGTTTGTATCTCCTCAGTGCGCATATGCAAATTAAGCGTTTGAGTGAAACGCTTTGCTCTGTAATTTGATTGGCCGAAACGATATGAAACGCTAGAAACGTTGTCGAAACGCAAACGTTATGCCACGATTTTAAAACGCACCCCAAACGCATAAACGGACAAGAAAAACGTAATCGCTACTGTACATTGTAAAACCTTCATATTAAACTTAAAACATTCTAGATGTGTCAAAAGTATTCCGTTTAAGGGAAATATTGTTTCACTTCCAGGGGGAGGCAAGTCTTTTATACAATTGTGTTGGATTTCTTCTGGAAAGGGATCTACTCTAAAAGGAAAGAATTTGCTCCCCGTGGGAGCAAATTCTTTTCTTTAAGAATAGACCCGTTTTCAGAAGGGACTTGATGTGCAGGAAATCAAACCAGGGTGTGAGACTCCCAAAAGCTATCCCCCTTTTGCAAAATGGCGGTAAATCTACTAAGCGCAGCCATTCTCTTTAATCAAGGAACTTCTTTCGACAAAAATTACAAGCATATAAGTGCAGAGACCCGTTCCGAAGCACAATCTTCCCTTGGCACCAAAGAAGACCAGATAAGGACGAAACAACGACACAACAAACGCCACGTATAAAACCACCAACGCATCAACAAAGAAAATCTGCAACAGAAGACATTTGACACTTTTATACATGTATAACTGAGCCAGCGCATGACAAACCTACCTATAAAAATGGCATGTCCGCCCAGCGAAGACTAAAATCAGCCTGGGCATCCAACCAGTCTAATCAGAGTCTTCTCTGTGCACTCTGTAGATAGCCAAGGACCCAAGATTTCTTCAGGCGGACAGCGAAGACTATGATCAGACTGGGTAGATGCCCAGGCTGATCTGAGTCTTCTCTGGACGCACTTGCCATTTGGCAGGTTTTGTCGTGCGCCGGCTCACTTATTCCAGTTGTCAACTGTATCTGCCTAAAAATGGCTTAGATGTTAAACTTGTGGTTAAACACTAAATTTACAAAAGCACATTTATATAGGACAAATTAAGCAATATTTGACCCTTCGCCAAGCAACTTTGTAGCAGACGACTCTGTGTATTTATTATTTTACAGAAAAAAAAGTCTTGACATTCTACACGAATCATTACTTTCTTTATATAATAATAAAAAAAATTAAAAAAAATGTCGTCTCCTGCAGTTGTGATTGGCGTACTAAAAGGGTGGCCATTACATATTTTATGCTGTGAGTCATTCCACGCCGAGCTGCCAGTTTCTTGTGAAGGAAGTGCACAAATACTTGGTTAATGGCTTAGAGGTATAAGCCTGCCCAGGAAAAGTGTTGTTCGGTAAACTGACCTGGTCGACATGACCCTAATGGATTGACTGGGTCTTAAAATATCAACTCAATCAATCAATCATTCCACGCCGTGCAAAAATAAAAAAAAAGGAGAAAGAAGATGCCTCTTCGCGGCTAAAGTGAGCAGCGAAGGTCAATATCTGCCTTCGTATAATTTGACGGTGTTCAGATTATGCTAATGCACATACTGATCTGGATCTTCGTTTTTCGCATATGCTTTCGAGGTATCTTTCACTGAATACGTTATCTATTGTGGCAAACATTTTTAATTGTAAATTTTACCACTCTCTGGATACGTTCAGCCTCGAACCTAATAGGGTCCAAGGTTCAGCAGACGACAAACTAATGTCATTATTTGTCTGATTTTGTTTCCATATTTCTGCTCAAAACATACATTGTAGGTACTTGTTCGAACCGCCTCAAACAAGTACCCACAATTAATGTTTATAGTAAAAATAAGAACAATAAAGTATATCCCTATAACCAAAGTTTTACTATATAAAAGTGAGGTTTAAGGGTGTCAAAACAATAAAGGTATGTTCTCGTGATGTGTGTGTTTTATAATGTCTATTACTATGAATTGGTTTATCATCCCTAAGTGAAGATCTTACTTACTTACTTAGTTATACTTACTTACTCATACTTACTTACTTACTAGTACAAATATGGCCCAAGGAAACAACACGCCACTGGATGATTATGTTAACAGACCAGACCCTACTTACAAGTACAAAGTTCTTGAGACAGAAAGATGTCCTGGCTGTACTGTCTATAATTTGAATATGACATCACAGACCTGGAAACCAAGTAAGAAAAGAACTACTTACATCATTTACTTCTTTACCCTAAATATTGAGATCGGTTTGCCTCAGTAAACAATATGTAGACCCAAACCAGAATGCTTCTTAAGTCTGTCGAGTAATTTGACAACGTAATGATACTACTACATGTACTGCTGCTACTACTAATGATAATATTTTTATTTCATCAGGATGCCATATTTAACATAAGTGCCAGTCTAAATGGGTACGAAGGGATAGCATACTTGACAATGCCACATAGCATTAATTCTTTACATAGCCCCCTTGTAAATTCTGTCCACATCTTCCCTAAGCCGCTAATAACTCTTTTCCGACTGGCCTTTACTCCAAGCCCGAACAACATCCATTTGTGCATATTATCTCTGTGCCTTGGTACTGAGAACCACATTATTTTTTAACTAGGCCCTGAGATTCATGTAGACAAACAGTTAACCCTTGTCATGCTGTATAAATTAAGATGCCACGCCCGCTTCTAATTTTTAGCCAATCAGATTTCTTGATCAACGTTGTTGATACAAATTCACATACTTAATAGAAAACAGTGCAGAGCCAGATCAGTGGGCTTCTTCAGATCTACAATGTTCAAAGGCATAATATATATCTAGGTTCAGAAGGACAAGGGTTAATTAAACAATAGTTTTATTCTCTTTGATTACGATCATTCATGCATGTGGTTTCTAACAAATTACTATGTTTATATACCTGATATCCTTTTGGTTGAGTGGAACATCTAATCTTTGCTTGCAAATACAATCTTTCTTTTATAGATATGGTGAGTCAGTCCATCTGGTGGCACCAGATGTCAGTTATAATTCCTGAGAAGACAGATATGGATTCCGCATTCATGCTCGTAGATGGAGGTTTCAATGATGAAAGGTAATGTATCTATATTACTTGTTTGGTCACTTTTAATTCATTAGTTTATGTTTGTTTTCTTGCAAACCAGTCGGCTCTGCGTTTACTAATTTATGCCTCGCGTCCCATAAAAGGGACAATGGCAAAAGGTGTGAACCTAGATCAGACTCAACAAAAGGCGGCGTCTGATCAGGGTCTATAGTGTTTGTATAAAGAACAAGTTATCTCCTTCTTAAAGAAGACCCTATTCAAAAAGGGAGACAAAATATATTTGATAGAGTTGTCTGTCCTGAAAGTGTATCAAGTCTTGTTTAAAATGTTGCCAGTTGCCAGAGGAACACATTATATGACATACTTTCTTTCATATACCAAAGCAAGGAGCTGCATTCCGAACCAGCATGCAATATTTACTTTAAGAATTCGGACAGACAGGTTTGAACAAACCGAGTAGACCCAGACAAGACACCTCAGAGCGCGATATCCTATCAAAATCTACACTGTTTGACACTCTTCGAGCAGTTTCAGATAAGCAGGATTCGCATTATTGCAAACTACATAACTGTTCATAAATATATTAAAACCAAGCTTTTCTTTAGTATATTATTTGTTTTCAAAAGTTTCCCTTTTATCAACGTGAGCTTATTTACACATTTTGTCGACCTACACATCATTAGCATCAAACGTTGCAGAGTACTCATGCCAAGACTGCACCAATTGTGAAAGTTTATCAGACTGAATCTAGAAAATGGAAATGCTCATTAAATTGGAGTAATGACTGAAACATACGAGTGTAGGTACATGTACATGTAGCTCCCAACATTACGAAAACATGCCTATTCAAATATACTGAAAATCTGACCACCAAAAAATGAAAAATTTCCGATGAAAAATACTGATATTTTTCATATTTTTGTTCAAAACATAGATTGTAGGTACTCGTTAGAACCGCCTCGCCGAGGAATAATACCGCGGAAATTGAGCGGTTTTTCTATAATGTCTAAATCATATTTAGTCCACAGGATATGAGGGACGAATCTATCGATATGATGAAAAAGGTTGTCACGAAAACGAATTCAGTTGCAGCTGTATTGAAACAAATTCCAAACCAGCCTATTGTTTTTAAGGTAATTTAACGCTTTATATGCTGGGTAAAAAATTTTAGCAGACGACAGTTTGAAAGGTTGTTTTTTTTTATCTTACCCAGAAAACAGGATGTAACATTTTTCTTTGCAAAGTATATCGTTAGGAGACAATTTGCATGAAATGTCAGATCCTATTTCTGGGAAAAATAATAAAAAAAAAAAAAAAAAAAATTATCCTCTGCTTCATTACCCAAAGAATACCAACGATTAATTCTGCTATATAGGGCAAAAATCAGGTGCGGTCACACACACGCACGCACGCACGCGCGCGCGCGCACACACACACACACACACACACACACACACACACACACACACACACACACACACACACACACACAAAGCACAAAGCACAAAGCACAAAGCACCAATCTGCGTATTTATGCAGCAATTTCCTTCCGGACTTTGCTTATTCATACAGCAATTTAATTCCTGATTTTATGGCTAAAGTACTTTGCTTATTCACACAGCAATTCTGTTCCTAATTTTACGGCAAAAGTACTTTGCTTAACCATACAGCAATTTTATTCCTAATTTTACGGCTACATTGCTTATTCACACAGCAATTTTATTCCTAATTTTACGGCTAAAGTACTTTGCTTAACTATAGAGCAATTATATTTCTGATTTTACGGCTTAAGTACTTTGTTTATTCACACAGCAATTCTGTTCCTGATTTTACGGCTAAAGTACTTTGCTTATTCGCATAGCAATTTCGTTCCTAATTTTACGGCTAAAGTACTTTGCTTAACCATACAGCAATTTTATTCCTGATTTTACGGCTAAAGTGCTTTAGCTAATTAATTCAGCAATAGCATTCTGGAATTTTTTTTCGATCACCTTGATAAATTGGATAGCAATTTCATTCCGGAGATTTATTTTTGCAACTTCATACAGCACGCTTTAATTATTCCTACGGCTATTTCATTTTTGTCGCTAAATATCCAAGATTTAATTACGTGTAGGACGATCCTTCATCACGCAAGAGAAAAGAGGACCACATCATAGCATGGACATGGGCAAGATTCATTGAAGGCAACGGGTCTGACCCAGAACTACTCCTTCAAATGCCAATGACAAAGGTATGCATTTATTCCAGAAAACGAAAACTATTCTACTTATGCGGCAGTGTCTTAACAGGGTCCACTTTGTTCGCTGTTTCTCCAGCAATGTTTGTTTGACTTGGCGTTTTACTGCCCGGTAAAAATGTTAAGATCAGTTTGAGTGGCCAATTAACCTACTCACACTTTTTTCCCTGGCAGACTTAGTGCGCTAAGCGGGTAACCAGTTCTAGAGCACATATTTTCGCCAGTAATTGACAAATGACTTTCTTGAATCAGCGGGAGGAAGCGAAATATCGTAGAAATGATTTAATAATCAATCTCCACTAATGTTTTATTGCTAAGCTGGGATTCGAACTTGCGACCCCTGGATCTGCAGTCAGTCGCCCTACCAACTACATTATAATATAAAATGGACTTGTTAAAATTTAGGAATGGTATGGTAAGGAAGTAATTTTCCACAATATTAAGCGTAAAAACGCATACAGTGGAAAGTCGTTGTATGGGAAAATCCCTGCCGAATGAGCATCAGTCTGATCAAGGCCAGTTATTCAAAGCATAGGTAGCTAAACTATTACAGCTCTAAGTTTCGAAGTATATTATTCAATCCTTAAGTCCTAAGCTTCTGAGGTGGATTATTCTTACGAGGGTGAGTCAATAAGTAACCAGCCTATCCCATTTCCGATGGACCGAGACGGTCACGATTTTCATGCTTTATTTCAATATATGTTTTATACATGGGTACACAATTGCACACGTATCGAGTCATTCTTTAATAAGCTATTAAATGTCAAACATGGCTAGTGATAAAAGGCATGCTTTTCTTCTAAAGTTGAGTACCGTGCTGTAATTCGGTACTTGTATTTAAAAGATAAAACAGGCAAAGAAATACACGGCGAGTAAGCTGATGTTTATGGGTCTTCTGCACCATCTTATGCTCAGGTTAAATTCTGGGTAGGGGATTCAAACGCGGTAGAACGTCTTTAGAAGATGAAGCCAGGTCTGGACGCCCACTGGATGCCACCGACGAAGAAATGTGTAAGAAAGTTCGGGATCTGGTATACTCTGATAGGCGAATTCAGGTGGAAGAAATAACGCAGGCATTAGGCATTTCACATGGAAGCGTTTAAACAATCTTACATGATCGTTTAGGTATTCGCAAGCTAACAGCCCGTTGGGTCCCCAAATCCCTTAGCGATGAGCAAATGGCAACCAGAGCATCAGTATGCAGTGCCCTGTTGAAGCGTTTTAGGTCAAAAGATGATTTTCTTTTGCGTCTGGTGACTGTAGATGAGACTTGGGTTCATTATTATGAGCCAGAGAATAAAACTCAGTCGTCAGTGGGTAGGGCCTGGGTCCCCGAGGCCAAAGAAGTTCAAGACGCAACCATCTGCTGGCAAGGTGATTGCCACAGTATTTTGGGACGTAAAAGGCGTTATTATGTTGGACTTTTTACCCAAGAAAAGTACAATAACTGGAGTGTACTATGCAAACTTGTTAGCCCAGCTGAGAACCGCCATCTGTGAAAAACGCCGAGGTAAACTCTCTAAAGGTGTTTTGCTGCAACAGGACAACGCGAGAGTCCACACTTGCAAAGTTGCAATGGATGCTATAGAGCGAAACGGGTATGATTTAATACCACATCCTGCCTATTCGCCTGACCTAGCTCCTAGCGACTTCTTCCTAACCCCAAACTTGAAAAAGGATATCCGTGGACTTCATTGCTGGTCTGATGAAGAAGTCGTGACGGCAGTTGAGGAGTGGGTCAATGGAAAGGACCCTGACTTTTTCAGTTCTGGGCTGATGGCATTTGAACACCGTTCGTCTAAGTGCATCACACTAGAGGGCAATTACACCGAAAAAGAAGAGGTGGATCTCAACCGGAAAAAAGTTAGGCTGGTTACTTATTGACTCACCCTCGTACTTTGTATTTGGGAAGATTCATTGTTTCAAATAGTTGGTCGATTGAGGAGATAAGATATAGTGTCGAACTTTTGGTAAAAGGGGATAAATCTTATGGCATTTTTGTTGAATTGCATTTTTGTTGAATTTCTAGTACATCAAATGCCTCCTCTCAGGTCAGTTTCTTTCGTCTATCATAACTCGAAAAGGGAGAGTAACAACCAATCTTAACATACTTACTTTCCCTGAAAATGTAATTTCCCTTAATGATGTTGTTAAATGCATGCCAATCCAGTCCCCTAAAAGTGATAAAGAACGTGTCATGCCTTTTTAGCAAGCCTTTTCTCATCGTGGTCCTGCTAGTCCGTTTTCTTTTGATGTGGCTTAAGATCGTTATTTGACTCTCGTTATCTCGACTTCGATTATCTCAAATAACAGCAGTCAAATACTCGAAGTGTAAATATGATCCCTATTTTAACATGGAAATCTAACAAAAAGTAACAAAATATTGTGAAAAGAGAAAAAAGAATTGTGCTTTAGGAGCGATTTCTCCTCTTTTCCACAATATTTTCAATATACCGCTAACTTCAGGTGTCAGATTACATATTCATTTGTGAAATGTTATTGTTTGATTTATTTTTTCTCAATTCTGCAAATCTGATATGTCCAGGTACGGATATCTTGAAGTATTTTAGAGAGTCCCTTTGACTTCGAAATATCGAGAGTAGACCGTATTTGTTTCATGATTTAGTATTTGTGTTTATACGTGTTTTACTGTGACGTTCCTTTGAATTGACAGAGTACAACTACGCGGAGTTAACTCTCGTTATCTCAAACAACTTGTAAACCTTTGCTTAAGTCAGACTAAATAACTGGCATTATTGGTTTATATTACTATAGGTTCCTTACATTCAGCTTCTTATATCTCATGCTATTGGTGTTTGAAACCGAAAATCCTGGTCCCTAGGAGTTTGAGATAATGAGAGTTTTTTTTTTTTACCGTATTTATACTTTGAGTTGCATCAGCAGATAGTGCGACATTTCGTTCGATTAAAATGAGTTACATTCCAACTCCGAAAAGTACTTTTCTGCTTTCGAAGGTGGTTCCTTTCTTGCAGTTCGTCTTTGTAATTGCTGTTGTATTGTTTAGTTATGTAATTATTGTTTCCATCACGAAAACATGACTTCACCCCCACTTTTATACAGTAAAACTGGGGTTTACAGGGGTATACATTTATTTTCTTATTTCTGTTCGAAAACATTGATTAAGGGTACTCGTTAGAACTGGCTCGCCGAGGTGGTTCTAAAAAGTACCCATAATCTAATTTTGTAGCAGAAATATGAAAACTATCAAAATTTTTCATCTGAATGTTTTCATTTTTTGGTGGTGAAATTCTCAATTTTTTTGAATAGGCGTGTTTTCGTAATATCGTCTATTTTTCATCCCAGCAAGCACACAACGTCGTGATAACGTTGTTATGGCGTCGCTGCGACGTCGAATGATATTACAATGCTTTGTGTTGACTGAGTTTGGCTACCTTGCGAAGGCTATTCTTAGTCTTCTTTGTTATTCAGCCATATTTGTGGCAACTCCATCAATATTTTTGTTCAGTCTGACATAAGGTTAGACATATAACTCTTAAAGCGCCGAGCAAAAATTGTAGCAGACGACACAATCTTTTTAAATACTTCTGCATAGAAAATTAATTTTACCATTTTATGTCAAGACTAATTTTTTATGAAAATTTATAAAAAGCATATATTCATGTTTTTCAACATGTCGTCTGCTGCAGTTGTGATTGGTGCTTTAAGGGTTAATACAATATGAAGGGTTAATACGACTTAACATATCTCTAAATAAGAAGGAGTATCCACATTTTTTTTTTTTTTTTTTTTTGCACCACAAAATATATGCTGTGGGTACTCAAGAGAAGCGCCTGTAATTTTGATTTACTACTTATTTGTTCCTGAAAATATTTATTATGGGTATGCACTAGAAATGCCTCTCAGAGGCGCTTCTAGTGCCTGAGAGGCGCTTCTACGCTTCTAGTGCGTACCCATAACATATGTTTTTATGTACAAAAAAAGTCAGTAATATTCGGTTGAACAAGAACCTAATGTGGAGCTTCGTCTTTCATCTTATTCTGACAGGCTGTGGTCAGGGGTATAGACACAGTCCAGGATCTAGCCTTAAAAGTTGCAAATCTTAATGTGAACAGATTCCTAGTGACTGGTACGTCAAAGGTAAGGTACACATGGCTTCCAGTTTGTTCTTTGCGCCACATGTGTGTGTAAGTGTGTGTGTGTGTGTGTGTGTGTGTGTGTGTGTGTGTGTGTGTGTGTGTGTGTGTGTGTGTGTGTGTGTGTGTGTGTGTGTGTGTGTGTTCTTTAATTTGTAGATGTTTAAAGGGGACGTATCCCAAAATTAAGAATATTTTAAATTAAAGATACTGTTGTGACATCGATATCGTTGAAAACGGCATTTAAAATTCCTACTTGTTCAAAAATTACATGCATTCAAAGTTAATTGTTATTATAGTTTAGTTAAAAACAAATATCCCACAATGCACTATTCTATGGTATCATTGGTGCTTTTTAAAAATTTACTTTGAAATTTAAATTTTATCTAAATCCCTATAATTTTATTCCAGACTGCTAATTTTGATAAAAAATATTAATTATCTATTACTATTGAACATTTAGACTTTATATTTCAAGCTACAACTTTTATAAAAAATAATGAAAACTTATTTAATTAATAAGTAAAGATATCCAGGAAATGCCACAATCACGAAGCACAGCCCTTCCGAGGCAAGCCCAAAACTAAATTCGTTTGTATATTTCGCCTTTGATCATTGGCTTATCATTGGCTTATCAGAGTGTACCAATATAAGATGCAATAGTAGTATAGGGCGGCACTATGGGAACACAATATAGTGTCCCCATAGTGCCGCCCTATACTACTAAGTTCCGCTCTATACTACTTGCAATCGATTGCATTTTTCTTCAAAAACAATACGCTAAGTTAAGGTAAAATCAACTCTGTTTAGAGGGGAATCAGTACCTTTTAAAGGACGGTTTTGCCTCCCTTCTGAAAACGGTCTACTCTAAAAGGAATTTAAAGTCGACCCCTTTTCAGAAGGGGATTAGTTTGCAAGAAAGCAAACAGGAAATCTCAAAAGTTGTTTTCCTTAAAAAACATGATGGACAATGCCCTCGGTGTATCCAGCCTCCTTAAATGGCGTTAAATGAGAATTTATTATATAACTGTGACTAATTATTGCTAGTGATCTATTTACAGCGTGGCTTGGTCACCTGGTTGACGGGAGCAGTAGACAAGAGGGTTGTGGCAATCGCTCCAGCAGTATGGGACATGCTTGGATTGGTTAAGGTACCGCCTTTTGCGGCGTTTGATCTGGAGGCCACAGTGTTTGCCAATGTCCCTTACGGGGGACACTAAGCATAAATTGGTTAATGACATCTCTCATCACAAATATTATTCATCTAATTACATAATGTAAACAAGTCTATTTAAGGTAAATCCAGATATTTCCACATGATATACATTGTAATAGAGCCGTCAGTAAAAAAAAAGCGGCTTCGAAGACTCCGTTATATGAAATTCTCAATGCGCATGCTCAGCCACGTAGAGGTGCCAGTGAGTTGGCTCTTTTGTGGAGGATTTTCTGATAAACATTGATTGCATGAGCGAACAACGAAGGTTCTGGCGAGATTGCGCGGATGCGCAGGTTCGCCTTAACCTACGCTGTTTGCATGTGCTATACGATACTTGTTTGCTTGACGCAGTCCATATACTGAAAGTAGGGGTATAGAAGTGTATACATTATTAAGTGAATGATCAGACATTTTCTGTAAGTTTAAAATCTGATTTCAAATGTTTTGACATTCTATCATATTATTAAAATACTAATATGTGATAATGTTCATTGTATTCACTAATTAAATGTGCCGCTTTTTCTCCACATTTCCTATACATGAACTTGATAACAAAATGACCTGTCAAGGCCGCGTTCACACTAGAGACTTGATTATCTGGATCAATTTGATTCGGATCAAGTTAATCCAGATGAAATTGCATTTACACTAGCAACCAAGTTGATCCGGATCAAGTTGATTCACATCAAGTTGCGTTCACACTATGGATTTTTATCCAGATTAATTAGATCTGCATCAAGTTGATCCGGATCAAATTTGTGTTCACACTGTTATTGCGTTCACATTGCAGCAACGTAAATTTGATCCGCATCAGCTTATTCCGGATCAACTTGATATGGATCAAGTTGGCCCATAGTGTGAACGCAACGTGATGTGGATCATCTTGATCCGTATCAAATTAGTGCCAATATGATCACAATTTGATGCAGATCAAGTTGATCTGGATTAAGTATGTAGTGTGAATGCGGCCTAAATGAGCCTCAACGTCAGAAAACGTATTTTCGGACATTCGCGCAGTCTGATCAAAATTTTCCATGGGCGCATTTAGGATAGCCAAAGATTCGAAATCTCTTCATGTGGACGAGGACTGGTAAGATTGCGCGATGCGCAGGCCGATTCTATTCTTCGTTATGAGCACATGTCAGAAGGTTCCTTTTCTCACGATGAGGCCCATATGTTAAAACAACAGGATAATATATATTTATGGTATCGTACTATTCTTTCATGGGTATTCGGGGAGTACAGAAAAATCAGTCAAAAGGATAACTGATGCCAGACAGTCATCCCGAATGACGGATTTTTCTATACACTGCGAACACCAATGATAGATTCTATTTCTTGCACACCTTTTAATAATTTTCCGTGTTTGTTGTTTTTTTTCTTTGATTTTAAACGCAGCACTTCCTCAGACACACAATGGAGTTGACGTCCGACATCTTTAAAGTTGTCGTCATTCGTCAAGCCGCGATGACGTCAGCTTAGCAACAGAGCTACGTGACGTCCTTTACAACCAACGCATTGATCGACAACACGTGAAGTTTTTCTTTTTTATCTTACCTCTGGGTAGGATAGGGCCGATAGAGTAGGAATTTGTGTCCCCAGTGAAAAACTCGGAGTTCTGTATGTGATATACAACTAAAAAATGTTATTTCTCCTGGTGTAATTTCTATGTTTATTGGAACAGAATATACACCATTTCTACCGTTCGCTGGGTGGTTGGACATACGCTCTCATGCCCTATCATCATGTCAAATTTACCAGTATGATAGATCATCCGGCAACACAGCTGATGGCAGACATTATAGATCCGATTTGTGAGTTTATGCTAAATAAATCTTTAAATATTATAGGGAAAAATAAAACCTTGTCCGGTTACCTGAGGCTTCTTGTTTCCCAGATGTATTACGTCTGATAAAAAATTGAAACCAGAAGTCACAGGTCACCGGACAATGTTATATTTGTCTACGCCCATGGGCGTAGACTATATAGACATTAGGCGAGACATGGAAGTGAATCAATTCTTGGTCCACAATGCATCATTGACCTTATGTCTAGAATTAAAACCCGGGACTATCTGGAGTACTGAATAGAACAGAATGTAATAATATTTATTGGAAAACGTACATACAATGTACATGTATACGATTTACTGAAGGTATTCTCCATTTACTTGCACAGTTTCGGCATACCACACTTATCTAGATATTCTAAAAGGTTACCATTGCAACACTTTATCAAAAGGTTACGGGATATACATTAATTTTCATTATGAAAACACGCCTATTCAAATATATAGAAAATTTCACCTCCAAAAAAACTGAAAATTTTCAGATAAAAAACTCTCAAAACGCTCAAAAATGCTCAAAACATAGATTGTGGGTACTCGTTAGAACCGCCTCGCAGAGGTGGTTCTAACGACTACCCACAATCTATTTTTGAGCAGAAGTAAGAAAAAAAAATGTATACCCCTGTAAGCCCCAGTTTTACTATATAAAAGTGGGGTTTCAGAGGTTCAAAATTATATAGGCGTGTTTTCGTGATGTAACAATTTCACTTTAAAGTGGGTAGATACATTTGTACTGCTAAGCGCTATTTGCAGCATTCCCGTTTGAAAAAAATAAAGATATTCGTAACTACTTATTTTGGTTTTAACGAGGTAAATCTAAAAAGCGAAGTGAAATTATTTGTAATTATTTTTTTAATGTGAGGATCATTCTTGTAGAGGCCAACGAGACGAGCCCTCAGTTAGACCTTTCGAATTCTAGTTTTGCATGATTTCGCCAAGATTTACATGTAAAGAACCCAAAAGTATTCCGTATAAAATCAGTTTTAATATTTATTGTGTGTGAAATGTAAACCAAGCTTTTTGTGAAAGCTGCTACTTGTTATACCTATAGAAGTAATGTTAACATATGAGCCGGGCCACAGCACTTCCTGCAAGATTGCTTGTGCGCCCAGCGAAGATACTGATCAGTCTGTGCACCCGGGCAATCTGATCAGAATCTTCACAGGGCACCCTGTGGGTAGTCAAGGATCAAAAGCATCTATATTTAGACAGCGAAGATTCTCATCGGACTGGCGGAAGCGCAGGCTGATCTTCGCTTCGCGCGCATGTACTAAATGCTGTGCCCAGCTCATATCCGTATTATGTTTCATTTCCATTTCTGTAGTATTGAATGGGAAAAACGATAGTTCACGTGCAAATCACTAAATAATTGGAAATATAGAAATAGTGATATCCAGAATAAAAGTAACACATTCCAAGGCACCGAAACGGATGAACTGGAGAAGGGTTTGAAATATAAAACAAAAACAATCCTTCGATTAAACATTTAAGCGGATTAGATTTTACATGTTTCATATATGTTTCTTGTTTAGAAAAGTTCCATCTTTTCAAATATAAACGCGTGTTTATAGTTAAGTGAAGGCTGTGGTAACCATAGACTTATTTAAATAGACCTCTATTAAATGACAGGCTGATCAGAGTCTGCGCTGTCCGCTTGAAGACACTTTGGATCCTTGACTACGCACAGGGTGCCTTGCGAAGACTCTAGATCACACTACACGGATGCGCAGGCTATGCCCGTCTCAAATTATGGTAGCAACATTACAAGTCACAGGTACCTCTCTCCAAGACGTTCGGTTACTATCAGTGCTTTTAACCCCCGGTGGTTTGCTCTACTGACCGATCTAAGGCGGTGGTCCCGGTATTAGTCTTACTCTTTGTTGCTTTGTGGTTTATTCTACGAGGCGTTTTGTTTTATGTCTTAGCTTGTGTTACATTGTTCTTGTGTTTTCAGTCCTTTTAGCATTGCGATTACCTCTCTTGGGGAAGAGAGAGCTAATCTTAGTGCGTTTCGTACGTTTGTTCGATTTGCGTTTGTTTGGTTTTGTCTGTTTCCTCTTCCTCTTGGTGTTTGGGAAGGGCTGCGGTTTGTGATTGTGGCACTCCCTGGGCTTTTCTCTTACCTTTTGTTGTTGTGTTTTGGTAGGTCTGTCTGGTATTGTGACATGGGGAAGAATACCGGTTGCTTTGTTGTTCGTTATTCTGTAACTTGTGATCTGACTGTGATACTTTGTTTAATCTTCATCTTGGTGCCATTGGAAGGCTTTCTTTTGTGTTTGTGCCACTTCTTGGACATCTTTTTTACTATTTTACATTATATACTATCATTGATTGGCATATTTCCATATTGTTCTGCTTAGTACGACTTGAAATGCATTATATTTGTGTATACCTTGTTTTGACTCGGTTGAGGGCATTTCGAATTGTTTATTTAAAAAAAAAGTCTGGTTCTAACCCGGCTGTGTATTCGTTACTCTGAATATATGTCAAATTACAGACATATACATGTACGTATTTAGTTTCTCTAAATATTGAGACAAAGTAACTTCCCAGCAAATTTGCCCTAAAATTTAAACACGCCCATCATACTGCCTGTTGATGTGTTTAAACCTAGGGAGTCAGTGGCAAACAGTGTACATCCTGATCAGACTCCGCGTTCTGTGGCGCCAGATCTGAGTGTACACTATTTGCTCATGCTTGTTTGTACTAACACTTACAAAAATACGGTACTGTTATTATATGTTTGTTTAGCGTATACAGAGAGATACAAAGACAAGCCCAAGTTCATAATCAGCGCAGGTGGAGACGAGTGTTTTATGATTGATGACTCTAGGTTCTACTACGACCAGCTTCAGGGAGGAAAATACCTTAGGTATAGTTTACAGCAACAGTATGGTGTTTGTTTGAGATGAGGTTTTACGGCCCAGTCAACACATTAGGGTCATTTCGAACCAATCCGTTAATCTACTCACACTGTTCCTGGTGGACAGGCTTAGTCCTCTAGGCGGTTAACCAGTACTTTTGCATATATTTTCTCCAATAACTGACAACTTCTCTTTCTGCATCAGTGGAAGAGAGTTAATAACCATTGAAGTTATTTCACGATCAGTTCCCATGAAAGTTATATGGGAAGTCCTATCAAGTTTTCCATGTTGACTAAATGGCTCTTACAATGTTTAGCTATGAAACACATAAAATGCATATAACCCCAAGAGGCACTCGTGAAGGGCAAATTGGTTAGGGCTAGATCATTCTTTATATACAGAAGCATCCTTAAATATAGCGGTTTGCAGTAAGGCTAGTCTTATGAATAATGCTTGCATATCAGAGAATCTGCATTGATAAGAGTCTATAGTGTGTGCTATTATTAATAGTCAGCAATTTAAAGGTTAACAGAAAGGTGACCTACTTCAGCTTCAAATAATCTGTGATTCGCTAGCTCAAATTTCTGCACCGTCCTTTTTCTTTGAGTGATCTAAACAACAACAAAGAATATTTTACTTAATTATTACTGATGATTTAAACACAAATGAAATAAGAAAGGCTGTATTTATTCCGATCCAATTGCAGTCCCTGAATTCACCCCTTCAAATGTAAAGCATAGAAAGAATCGGTTGGTGGTGGTGACTCAGAAATTGTCAGTAAATGTACGTAATTTCAAACTACACAGTTTATCTATGTTTTGGTGCATGCATATATCTGTTAAACCACAATCAATTCTTACAGAATGATACCAAACACCGACCATAGATTACAAGGACATACCGTAGACGTCTTAACAGACGTTCAAGCATTTTATCTATCGGTAATGAAAGTAAGTACAACGGCATTTTATTCTATACTAGCGGAAAAAAGAAACGCAAGTATTAATTCGGGGGTTGTATTTTTAAAGAAAATTGTGGATTTCATTTGATTGTTTAATTTTTTTAATTCTTTATTTCATTTTCTGTTAAATGCTATTGGTTTAGTGTCGTATAGCAGACGACGTTTGCAATAAATAGCGTTAAACACAGACACCCAACGTTATTGAATAATGGGTATCAATAGCGCGTGTGTCCACCACGGGCTGCTGTCGCGGTTCTCACGCTTCTAACCATACGAGGGATGTTCGAAATGAATTGCTTATTGTCCTCTAGCTCGATATCCACGTGGGGCACGATAAAAACCAATGCATACCTGTATAAGGCTATTCAATATCTACACAATGGTGTATCAATGTACATGTTAGACTAAGTGTAAGACATAAAATTTGCCATTTGAATACACGCAGTCATTGACCACTGCAGTAAAAATGGTTGGTAGAAGCGTCGACAAAAATGATGAAATACGGGCTTACATCAAAGCTCGCTCAAAACTTGGTTGTTCTTTGAAGAAGCTGATTACTGAAATTTCTACTGCTTTTGGACCTTCTTGTGTGTCTTATGACACAGTTCGGCGGTTGAAAAAGAAATTTGAGTCTGGTGTAGAGTCCATCAAAAATGCACCGAAATCAGGTAGGCCAAAATCTGCATCTCGTAAAGAAATCGTTTCCAAAATAAAGGAAATCATTGAAGGAGATGCCAGATTTACAGTTCGTGTAATTGCACGAAAGGTAGGCATATCACTATCAACGGTTCACCTTATTTTGAAGAAGCATTTGAAAGTCAGAAAGATTTCTGCTAGATGGGTGCCACATCTGTTGACTGACGAGCAAAAGAGGCAACGGGTTAAAGTGGCCAAAAAGCTGCTTCAAATGTTTCCAAATATGACAAAAAGCAGTTTGCCAATGTCGTCGCAGGTGATGAAACCTGGGTCCATTATTTTGAGCCCGTCAGAAAGGTTAGCAATAAGATCTGGGCCACTAAACACAGCAAACGCCCAATAATTGCCAAACGTTCTTTGAGTACAAAGAAGGTTTTGTATGCAATCTTCTTCTCTGGTGAAGGAGTCGCAATAAAAGTGCCAGTGAAAAAGGGCAAAAGCATCACCGGAAAGTACTACAAAGACGTAGTACTGAAGAAACTGAAAAAGTATTATCAGAAACGACGCCCTGCCACTGGTTTTAAACATGCCCGTCTTCTACATGACAATGCCCCAGCTCATACCTCCGCAATAGTTACGGCGTTTTTGAAGAAAGAAAAAGTAACTGTTTTGCCTCACCCCCCGTATTCCCCAGACCTTGCCCCACGTGATTTCTTTTTGTTTCCGAAATTGAAAGCATTCCTTGCTGGGCGGAAATACCAGTCCCGACAGGCACTTGGATCTGCGATTCATCAGTACCTTATTACTGTGCCCAAATCAGCGTACCGTGACGCCTTCAAGAAGTGGATACATCGGCTGAAACTTTGCATTTCTAGCCACGGGGAGTACTTCGAGGGCATGAAATGAGTACTTTTGGGCTAACTTGAAATTTGAAGTCTCCAGACAGAAATAAGCAATTCATTTCGAACATCCCTCGTAGACCCGACTAAGTTGTCAATGGTTCTTTGAGGGATATTATTCCTCTCTTGAATAAGAGCTAGGTGGAGCTGTGCGACGTTATTCGGTACGTTGACGCGCTTCTTGACCCTCCTGTCCACGCATCCCAAAGGTGCTCGATTGGGTTTAAATCTGGACTGTATGGGGGCCAGTCGAGCACTTGGACATTATTCTGGTTGAGGAAGTCGCGACAAACCCTGGCAACATGCGGTCTCGCGTTGTCATGCTGAAACGTGAGATTATGAGCATTGACAAGCGGGAGGACGTGAGGCATAAGCACCTGATCCCGATAGCGTACGGCTGTAAGATTACCCTGAATAACCACTAGGGGCGTTTTCACCCCATGATAAATCCCACCCCAACCATTACGGACCCCCCTCCCCCAAATCTGTCGACTTCTCGTACGCAAGCGTCAGAATATCGCTCACCAAGACGACGATACACTCGTTGTCGCCTATCTGACCGCTGAAGCGAAAATCGCCAAATACAGAAAACTAGATCAGTTTGTTCACAAACAAACTTTCAGTATTTAAAAATTTGAACTTGCGTTTCTTTTTTCCCCAAGTATATATAGAGATATGTAGATTTTCTTTTCTCTTTTCTTAAGTACAAACATCAATAGCAAAATACAGAAAAATAAATTATGTTTCTTTGTTTATGGTCATCGTGTGAAATGATGATTTATTGTGTGCAATACAATCCTCTCTGCACGAACCAAATGTGAGTACCATATTTACATCAGGTATTCAAACATACATGAATGAGCAAAGAAAGTTGACCCAGATTAGATGCAGCATAACGAGGTGATCTACAGTTTGTCACTCATCTAGCAGTACCGAGACATATCAACAGGTTGTAAGATGGATGTGTTCAAATGTTAGGACAAATGTACTAACGATATGAAAAAAAGGTATTCGAATAGTTATGGAAAACGCAGTGCAGGAAATATTATCGAATACCGCACGTTCATTTACAGCCAAAATAATTCGCGTGAAAGAAGACGGGAAAGCATATGAATGTATAATGTACTAAGCCTGTCATGTTTCTTCTTATTTATTTAAGAGAGAGAGAGAGAGAGAGAGAGAGAGAGAGAATGTCTTTTATTTTGAGAGAGAGAGAGAGAGAGAGAGAGAGAGAGAGAGAGAGAGAGACTCTTAAATGTCTTTTATTTTAAAACTGTTTTTGTCGGAGGCAAAATACTCATGGTGCCGTTTACTGACCATTTGCAGTGATGACATTCACTTGGATTATCAGAGGACTTGATAAACTTGGTGGATTTTCCGCCAGTCTAACCAGGGAGACAAATGTAGGGTCTTCCTGCTTGCTTTCATGCATATTATCCACCTTCAGAAAAAGGTCTACTCTGAAAGGAAAGAATTTGCTCCATATAGAAGCACATTCTTTCTTTTAGAGGAGACCTTTTTTCAGAAGGGAAGTAAAACAACTCTTAACGTTATTTCCCGTGAAAGTGTATTCTTCCCTTTGACCTCTGTACAAAAAGTTTTTGGACAAGCACTTGATCATACAATAGAAGGGAAGGCAATGATCAGGAATCGATACAATTATCCCATACCTCCCATCAGACACATCAAAGGGAAAGAAACACAAACACGAAATAACTAGACCCTAATGGAAACGTCACTAGCAGAAAGCCAAACGGACAGTTGCTTTCCCACAAAGTGGCCAAATGGCTATCAAAAACAAAAAGATGTAAGCGACACAACCATTCAAAGACGAACTATAACAAAAATAAACCGTGACAGAAGAACCGCCTTGGAACGGTCAGTGAAAATTATTTCACTGGGGGGCTTAAATCGATTTTACGTGGCCACAATCCTCGCCCTTACTTCTGCCGCGGTTTAGACACATAATTTGTTCAGTCCGCATGAAGGCTTCCTAAACTCTTTGCAACTGCAGACACACGTTATTGCTTTCCACCTAAACATCTTTTTGCAACTAATTTAAAGTCGAATGTGCCACTTTTAACATACCATATCATCATAATCTATAGCCTGGTGTCTTCTTTTATTGACTGTTTACTAGTTGTCAGGAGATACTCCATTTCAGAATATATCTATATTTCAAAACTAGTAAGATTTCATCAGAAAAAAGGGAAACTGATATAAAATGCTTTTTTGTTATTTTAGAACGCATTTTATTTAATTTATACTCATTTCACTTTCTGAACATCAGTGTTTGTTCATGAAAAAGCTTAACATGTATACCATGTATGATGATTGTTTTGGTAATTTCAGGGTAAATCTCTACCAGTGCTGACGTGGAAGATTGAATATGTAAGTAGATGCACTGTTGCTTACAATACGGAAAGGTCTTATTGTTGCTAATGACTCATACAACATGAAATTGCTACAACACATGTACAAAATATGTTTTAATCAGTTACAACATATCTTAAATACAGAATCTAGTACAGAAGATGTCCAGAAAGAATATCTATAATCGTTAAATTTGTAAGTTGTCGTTTTTTGTGTAAAATATATATGTGACTTAATTAGAAATAAAATGTAGTTAAACCAAGACACCTTTTCTTATGGCGTGTCTCAATTATGTAAAATTCGCAAATTTAGATCCGCCTGCGCATTAATCCGTTTATGCCTAGAGTACCTAAAATGACAGTGGGAAACAGTGTACATCCAGATCATGAGCCATAGAACGCGGCGTCTGATCTGGATTTACAGCGTTTGCATATTTACAAAACATGGTAACTACTAACTAGCCAGATACCTCGTGTTTTTAAACTGGCCCTATCCAAAGAGTTGTAGTCCATTCGGATTAATTGTGTTAACTGCTATAGATTTGCAAAACAGAATACAGTTGTTAAAATCCAGGTCAGGCTAATAAGGTGAACACTGTAACGAGTAAGGTATATATTCGCATAATGCAGTTCCTAATATGTTTCTGTGTCTTCTAAAATATACAGAAAAAAAAAACAATCAAAAAATAACAAAAAAAAAAACAACAACAAAAAAAAACAAAAAAAAAAAAAAACAAAAACGCCTGCCTTTGAAAAGATGACAGATAATTTATCAAGTCTATCCAGGAAATGCTTTTTTCCGATAGACTAAACGTTTCATGCATCAATGAATATGAGGACAACATACCAAAATCGTATTTCGAAAAATCGTTAAGTCGATATATACAAAGGCAAAATTAGGACTGTTTAGACAGACAGACATTGACCCAAAATAAAATGGGTGTTATCAGGCGCCCATAGAAAGTAAGCATTACTTTGTAAGCATGGTTCGCCTACTATTCCTATCAGCCTGAACATAGATTTAGGAAAACATGTCTGGGATTTAGAAAAGTAAATAAGTTACCCCAGCAACTGATACAATCAGATCCGAATTAAGCGCGCAACACCAAAGGGAACGACAGGCAAACACCATTAAGCAGCCACAAAATGAACAGATGGCAAGCAAAGCTGGCAACTCTTTCCCCAAAAGGTGGCAACTCTGTTACCCAAACTAAACTGAATATATCTTAGACTTAAATATTGTTAAGAGAAAAAAACATAGAAAGTGAAACACTACATAACAATTAACAAAAAAGTACCACAATAAATGGAATCGCAACCCTCGCTCTCAGCTTAGTAGTGGTCTACTAACTCATCCATGAATCATTACGGGCAACAAATAAATCACATATAAAGCCTATAATAAGGCAAAGAGGAGAACTCAACAGAAACAACGTATTGAGACACCTGGAGATCCTTGGATTGTCAAACAGCACCACTGGAATATTGGAGCAAAGGAAAACCACCAGTTGAACCCAGGTGAACCAAGAAACAGACATAAAAAGTTCCGGCACAGACCATCTAATAAATAGTTTTAAAGTCGGGGCCATCACAGGGTCTGAACCCCGACCCACATGCGTGCAATTAAAGAGGTAAGCAATAAACAGACCGTTTTATGACAGCAATGTTATACTCCTTTCGTTTATATATAACACAGTTTATCCTAAACTTATACACTAAGTAGCCATAAAATTCAAGTTCAGATAGGCCTTGTAGCAGAAATATTTTAGACCAGTGGTGTATTTAGACACCAATTCGTTTTGTCGACGATAAAACTTAGAAAACGTTTACCTTAGTTTATGATACCGATAGCCATGTTGGAGAAGTTTGGCAATCAAAGTTTTATTACGAATATTGAAGTCAGTCAAATGACCAGACACTCTTGGAAACCGAATAAGCTGAGAAATATAAGCACTATAAGAGAGGGCGCGAGGAATGTCGCCATCCAAAAACGGGAAATTAACAATGTCAAAATAAAAATCATCGCGTTTGTTGTAAAATTTAGATGAAACAAAGCTTTAGAAATTAATACTTGCAAATCTAAAAATGCGGCTTTTGTACCAGCAGAATTAGCTTTGTACAACTGCAATTCAGTAGGATAAATTTGAGTGACCATTCCTTCAAAGTAAAGATTGTCGATATTCAAAAGGTCGTCCAAATATCTGGAAGTTGAGTTAAAACGCTTCAATAATACAGCTTATGTATTATTAGAAACAGACTTTTTAAATGCTCTTCCATAACAAAACAAAACAAAATCTGCTATAAGAGGAGTACAAATAGTACCCATCGGAATTCCAACAATTTGTCTGTGTAGCTTAGTGCAAAATTTAATAAAAATTTTGTCTAAACGGTTTAATAATACGTCACAAACGTTTTGGCAAGTTTTTGGTCATCAGAAGTGAAGAATGCATTCCTATCATTACAATAAACGTTTAAAAGATTGCCTTTGGAAACAAAGAACACACTACAGATAAGAAAATGGGAGTCTCGGTTTTATTGAGACTCTTCTTAAGCAGTAATGAAGTTTGCAGCACTGTTTACGCCCTCTAGCGTATACATGAGCAGAACTCCATTTTCAAAGATTCCACAATGGGCCCAATGATCCCAAAGGAAATGAAATATAATCTGCACTATGGTAAAGTAAGATGAAGAGAGCCTTCCCTTTAAAAATTACTCTCAATTAAGTCTGTATGTAAGTTTTCCTTTGATTAAATTTTGGGGCAAATCTGTATAAAGCGTAGAAAACATCATATGTTGACAAAATGGACGCGCGAAATCCTCTCGTCTTTAGTTTATTAAGTACCTCATCAGAATGTTTAATTGACCAAACGCAATTCCTGCCTGATCTTTCGTAAACTTTTTCACAATATCTAATTGAACATTTTCTTATATCAGTGAGGCAAGAAGTTAATAATTTAAAAAGTTCAATAGTGGTACAGGAGCTTAAATTAGCGATAAACCTTGCTTTATATGTTTATGAAGCGCAGGTAACCAGTACATCGTAGGAAGCTTGCCTTGCTGTTCCTTAACATTAACAGAAAACTTCAGGGCTAAATGGTTGCAGTGGCCGAAGACATTCTCTTCTTCCGAAGTCTCTTTATAGGTCTTGGTGCCGCTCAGGTCCTGTTTCAGTGTATTAATATAATGCAGCCGTGAAACATCGACTACGTTGTTTGCGGCCTTGTCAGCTGGAACCAAATCATACGTCGTATAAAATTCAGGAATACCCCGTTTCATATGACGGAAAGTAGATTAAGGTTTATGTGGTAATAGATTATTATTTTGGGAATAAAATTTAATAGGTTTATCGATAACATTAAAAATGTTTAATTTCCATTTTCTAAAGCATCATGCTCAACATGCTTTCGTTTACACCATCGACTACCGAATCGTTCAGCGCAGAAACTATTTCTTCTCTGCGCTTATTAAAATCTATATGATTAGGATATTTGTCTTAGACACTATTTTACGAGTTCTAGGATCTAAAATGACTGAGATTTCCTGTATTGGCATGTCCAGCAGCAGGATAATTAAACATGGAATCTTTACCGTAGAAAAGCGACATTTATATCGTTGTTTTTTTAGTTCAAGCAGTGGTATGTAAATAATAATTTCCTTTGCGGAAAGAAATGAAATAAGCAGTACCCAGACTTCGTAACTATGTCTAATACAAGTCCCTCGAGAGAGAAAAAAAACAAAAGTGAACGTTATACAACGAGAAACGAATGTCGGTAAACTAGTGACCGTCAATGAAGTATCGGTGAGGTCTAATATCAAGGGACGAGAGCAAAACTGAAACATTGCCCGAGGATTGAAAAAAAAGACAACAGTCTGTTTATGGCTTGGCTATGGCAAAAACATCAGCTTTGAACCTGGAAAAGCCACATTGTGGGGATTGATAAGATTACGATGCCTCTCATAGAATCTCATGTGTTGACACCAGTTTAGTTCTTTGGTAGCCCTGGGTCAACAATCTCGTAGTGAGGAGACTTCCTCGTTCGATAGTCAAAGTTTGCTCTAGCATAACAGGTTAACTGTGAAACGTAATGACCGTATGCTCATGCAGAAGGAATATTACTGTTAAGAAACGGAAAATTAACTATGGGAAAGTTGAAGTAACCACGTTTGTCCTAAATCCTAGTAGTGAGTTTTCCAATGTCGATATAGTGGTATAAATCTAAGTATGAGGAAGAGGTTATCGTTCAGATGTTTCTTTAATTTCAAGTTTACTTGGGTAGATGAACTCGAGGTACTCCGAAAACTTTGAATTATTTATAGATAATAGAGCATCAATGTATCTGTAGGTGAAATAAAATTGTTGGGCAAGGGGCGGCCTGCTTTCACGATACCCTTTATAAACTCTGCCTCATATGAGTATAAAAACAAGCCGCCAAGCAATTGAGCACAATAAGTTTCCATAGGAATGCCGATTCTTTGTTGAAATAATAAACCACCAAACTCCACAAAGATGTTGTCGGTTAGATATTCCTACATATTTACAAATTTTGAGTCAGAGTATTTATGTGATGCATGAGTGTGTCCCTGAACAAAGTGTGGTATGTCTCTGCATAGCCAAGGACAGCATACTGGAAAAGAGTTTCCATTATCGTGGAAGACACACTAATTAATATTATCTCGTAATATATCTAAGAATGAACTCCCTACACTGCTCAAAACAGCATCGTTCATCAGGACAATCGTTATTTATTACATTGCATTTTATTTACTCTTTA
This sequence comes from Anodontia alba, assembly GCA_964016985.1. Classification (NCBI taxonomy): domain Eukaryota; kingdom Metazoa; phylum Mollusca; class Bivalvia; order Lucinida; family Lucinidae; genus Anodontia; species Anodontia alba. The sequence goes on from OZ024822.1 coordinate 103,275,905, forward strand.
AGACAAATACTGGTGCTAAGGTTATACTAAAGTGCGACACAACACCCCGGACAGTTCAGGTGTATCATGCTACTACGCTGAGTAGTAAAAGGTAGTGTATATACATACTATACACTTAGATAATGTAGAGAATTACTGCATCTGAAAAAAGTTCGCATCTAAAAGAAAAGATTTTACTCCCAAAGGGTGACAAATTTGTTCCACTTAGGGTATATCCCTTTCCAGGATATACTTTTAGAGAAGGTAACTCTGTCTGAACTGTTTGGCCCCTTCTGAAAAGGAATCTACTCCAAAGGGAAAACAAATGCTCCACAGTCGAGCCAATTCATTCCTCTTTTAGAGTAGATTCCTTTTTACAGAAGGGGATTGATGTACAGGAAAGCAAACAAAAAAATTATAAAAATGTCTGTCTTTTAGAAAATAGCAGCAAATCTACGAAGTGTATCCTGTCCCATAAAACGTAAATTGCTACTTGTAACAGAAGATATCAAGGCAGAGCCACAATCAATGAATGCAGCAGTCGCGAGCCTCCAAACTAAGAAGAGACTCAAATTTTCGTACCGTATTTGCCCCTTAGTAACTATTCAGACAAACAGTGTAGGCCCAGATCGGACTGCAGAACGCGGCGTCCGATCAGTGTCTATACTGTTTGCCACTCATCCAGCAATGTTTATGCGCTTAAACAGGAAGTAAAATAAACTTGTTCAAGTGTGGTAAATAGTTAAGGTATCTGAATACTTATGGTAGAGATTAACACTTCATACGCGTCGCATCAAAACCTACGTAGACAACAGAAGTACCTACAAGGCTAATACTTATACAAAGAGTTTATCAGAACCAACTTGCAGCGGTCAGTAACTGCCGGAGACGCGATACGTTGTTGAGTATCATGTCTCTGGCAGCTAACTGACCGTTCCAGGGACGCGATAATAAATAATAGTTCATTCTCTGTACATATAATCGGTCATCAGTAAGTTCCGGCACATCTGTTTGACAAATGATAAACGATTTTTTCTTTATTACAGAAGATATTTATATTTGCAATCAAATACATGTTTCTTCTTAGCACAAAGCTATTTGATATGTTATATACTGCTGTGTCATTTTCTGTATTGCTATGTCTTCCAGAAAAGATTTTCGTATGTCTCATTTATCACCAGAACATCCTTTCAAACCGGTCAGAAATCCTGTGATATGGAACCCAAGCGAAGCTAGATACGTGGTAAGCATTAGACATACGTCAGCATGCAAAAGCGGTTAAGGATGGTCGTCATTGAGTCTGTGGTCAGAACTGCTATTTTATTGGTAGGAATCTGAATTGGTATATTGGTCCTAGTTAGGTGATTTAAAGACACATATATGCACATTGTATTCGGATATTAGATACTTATTAATGACATGGATAAGATTATTTGCGACGTTGTCTACTGGAGCTAAATCGAGCCGCTTAAGGAAGTTTTGGAAATAGTATAGCTATTAGTTCACTTTAGATATAATTTTAAGATGCAGTACTTTTTACCGAGTCTTTCAGGAAGATTTGATATTATTTTGGATGCGTACTATGCATCGAATGAGTCACCCAGTGATCCCAAAGATTTTCTTTTAATTATAGAAAACATTTTCTAAACGCAAAAATTCAAGCAGCACACATATGCTAGATCACAGTCTATTTTGTTGCGCTTTTGAGTAGTTATATAGAATTCTATGCCAGTGCGAAAATATGATTGGAGATACGTATGAAATGTCACAACTGCGAAGCACAGTTTTTCCGAGGCAAGAAACGAAGGAGAGATGAGGAACAAACCATTACAAAACAAACGCCAAATATAAAACCACTGACGCACAAACACAAGAGAACTGCAACAGAGGAGCGGCATCTGGACGGCCAACAGAAAAATAAATACTGGGGATTGGGCTTTAACCAATTTTACATGCGTAAAACCTCGCCGTTAATTCTGATGCCGCTCCATTCTGATGCAGAAACAGAGATCATCAACTTGATTTGTGAACCATCACAGTGAAATAATCACAAACACTGTGGTAAAATGAACCAAAGGGGCTAATGACGATCTGAAGCCAGAACACAAGAAAAAACACAAACAGGGCCACGATGGGCTCGAACACAAGCATTGATAGTCAGGCGCCAGGCATCTGAAATAGATTATGAAGTTAGCCTTCATTTAGTCTGAAGGCCAGTCTTTGCTGTTAAATTGGTTACTACATATAAAATTCAAATCAAAAACCTTGTTTAAAATCTGTAAAATCTTGAAACTCTGCTAATAGTGTGTGTAATATGTATCCCTGTTTTCACTACGTGTTATTGGGGAACCTGGGGTGCGCACTTTTTGACTTGTTAACGCAATAAAACTGAATTGTTTATATTGCTGTTATATTAAGCGGTATGATACACTGTTTCTTAACTATCAGGACTTACGTTAACCCAAAAAGTGTCAGTCATAACCGTAGCCAAAGACATTTTTTTTCAAGTTTTTTATCAGAGCTAATATATATATATATATATATATATATATATATATATATATATATATATCTGCTACAATGTTTAATAATGCTATAAGATTTAAGTTACAAACTGTTATTGTTTTGTTAGGATAAAAATACATATATGGCAGAATGTGATAATCCAACAAAAGGATGGACAGCATTTTTCATTGAGGTAAGGTTAACTATTCCATTCATAATCATTTTTTAGGTAAACCCATTAACGAGTCTCAGAAAGCCCTAAAATCTACAGGCACATTAACTTTTCAAGATTATCTGTTCATGTATCGCTAAAGCAAAGTATAATGCATGCCTTTATAATATTACGCATCGTGGCTTTATCATGCAATACCATATCGAGACATACTGCAATTATTTGTATGTCTGTCCAATTACAAACGATAAATAAATTATCATGATTACTATTTAGATTCTGCCAGCTAACGTGTTTGGTTTATTTCTTGTACTGTAACACCACAAGTCGCGAGTTTTTAGAACACGATATTTTAGTTTATCATTGTAATTGCCTGGGGTATTTTTGCATTTCTGCTTTATGATACTTAGAATGTGGTAGTACAAGTTTCCTATAAATGCGCAAGCGTTGTTTGCAAGAAAATATACACACGGACCGTTATTGTACTGTTGTTTGTTTGTTTTTGTTATGTTTTGATAAATCTTCTTGGGTTTGGTTTGTTCATAGTGTTAGATAACCCTGAATGCAGCGCGTCTAGTCTTGATACACATATTGTGTGCTTACAGTTCTATCCTTATGTCTTTTCAGAAATTAAACGTAATCATATTACGGACTGGAATGATTTCATTTTATTTGCTATGACATGCTACTTTCTACTACATTAAATTTTAGTTTTGGACTTCCTTTCAGATAGTCATATATTATATTCCTCAATCGCTCTCTTAGGGAGTATACATATCTCAGCTTCTTCGCTTTGCAATGGTAGCTTCTCGTATAAATGAATTTGGAATAGAGTCCTGATTGCTTAACTCCTTATACAAAACTAAAGTGTTTTTTTTCAAAGTTTTATCGTAGTCACTCCGAATTAATTGATAAATCTAAAGTTAGATTGAAACACTTCTGCAGCCAGGAATATTGAAACCAGTTTTACGGTGACATTGTTTGTAAACTTAGGAAAATTGCTGGGAAAACCAACTTTTTAGAATAATTCAAGAAACAATTATTACATATTATAAAAGGATAGGATATAATCACCGACAGACTGCATGCATTTTTATAACCCAATCATAATTGATAACTATGCTTTGCCTTTTCATTGTACTACGGTGGGTCGGTCTCAGACGGCATAAGAGGGTTTATGCCTGAATATATTCTTTGTTCGGGCACTCCGTGGTTTATATTGTGGTTTTCTTTAGTTTATCTGCAAGTGTCTAAGGTGTTTGCCACGAACCTCCATTTTTGTTTCACCACAGTGATTTAATTCGATTAACACGTGTTTTTGCTTCTGTGATGTTTAACTGATTGAGTTAGGGAGCCTCTATGCGAACCGAACAACTATTTTATAATGTTTATATCATTTGAACCTTGGGTGAAGATTTGGCTTCAGTAAAATTAATCGTCCGGTAGTTTTTACTACTGGCTGTTCTAAGGATTAGCTTCTGATGTTGTTGGTCTTTGAGTGACATTGTGGCTTCTCGCTGCGGGGCTTTCCTATGTTTGTCCCGTTCATTGTCTTATCGTTGTTTTTATGGATCCTGCTTAGTTTTGTGGACATCTCCTTGGGAATGAGGCGTTGCTTACTTAGCTTTTCTTTGGTTTGTGGATATTGTACTGTCTGTCATGGTTTGTTTGCTCTTCCTGTTTGTGTCATTGGTAGGCTATTTTCTGTAAGTATTGCTCTCCCCGGACATATTCTGTACTATCAATTACCAAACATTACGTTGATAAATAGATAGAAATCTTGATTTGAATTTAATATCCAACAGTTACATAATTGATTTGATTATAGATGCATTTACACGTACACTTTAAATGACTTTTTCCTATTAAAAGTAAATAAGTGAACCCAGGAACTGATACAATCAGATCCACATGAAGTTCTCAACATCAAAGAGAAAGACATACAAATACAATTAAACAGCCACAAAAAACAGAAAAAACAGATGACAAGCAGATATGGCAGGATTTTTTCAAAAAAGGAGGCAACCCTGTTATCCAAACTTAACTGAATACATCTTTAACTTATATAATTGATAAAAAAACATTTGCAAGTTAAACACTACAGAACATTTAACAAACCACAATTAAATATCACACTGGGACGGTCAGTAATAAATTACTTGGGGGCGCGGGGGCCGGTGGGGGGGGGGGGGTAGGGGTGGAGCTAAAGCTCCTAACTCTCGCCCCAAGCTTTCATTGTGATACAAAAAAACAACATATATTTGTTCGGTTAGCGTGGAAGTCTTCAGCTCATCCATGACCCGCAACAAATAAATCAAAGATGACGCCTATAATTAAGCAAAGAAAAAAAATGACTCAACAGAAACAACGTGTTGAGACGACCTAATGATACAGCTTCAAGGGGAATAATCACCCTGATTAAAAGTATTCACTGCCCTTCTTAATGGGGTGTTCTTAACGAATATAATTGACCTCTGCCCGCGCGGGGAGTAGCCCGTTTAAGAATGGATTAATAATCAAGGTAAACAAATTCGTATCTGCAGACGTGGACTGTTTTTGTCAACTGAGAGAAAAACACTTATAGCTTAAGAAACTCTGTTAAGCATATTTAGTTCCCTGCTAGAATGGCTACCTATCATGTTTTTCGTTAGACGATCAGTAGGCCTTCATAGCAACGGCCATGTTTAGAAAGGGCTTGGTCAGCAGGAAAGCAAGCGAGACGTCACAAAAGTTATATATATATATATATATATATATATATATATATATATATATATATATATATATATATATATATATATATATATATATATATATATATATATATATATATATGACTTTCCTGCTTAATATCGTGGCCTATATTTCCCTAAAATGTCTTGTTTACATCAATGCAATTCTCTTAAGGCAAATGATGGATTTTCTGCCATGTTTTTGAGGCAAATTTTGTGATTTTCTGTTTGCATTCGTGCACATCAAGCCCTTTCTGAAAAGGGGTCTACTCAAAAAGGAAAAAAAAAATGCTTTCATAGGGAGACGAACAAATTGATAGACTAACGCATTGGTTTCAAAATACGATACCGGACTAAAACCACTTCTGCTACAGGGCATATCGGAACCCGAATTTTATGGAGACTTAGGGTATAAGTTTTGAAAAATTGTAGGTGAACCTGAATCTTCTGGTCATTTTAGTAGGATTGTCATATGTTAAAAACGAAAGTGGTATAACATGGATGTAATAAAATAGTCAGCTTGCTTAGCGGTTGACACAGTTACGGGTGATCACTTTGCTTACCTCTTTAACTGCATGCCGGTGGGTCGGGGTTCAGACTCTATGATGGCCACGACTTAAAACTATTCGTTTAGATCGTCTGGGCCAGAACTTTTTATGTATGTTTCTCGGGTCATCGGGAGTCAACTGGTAGTTTTCTTTTGCCCCAGTATTTCAGTGGTGATGTTTGGCACTCCAGAGATCTCCAAGTGCTCAACACATTGTTTCTGTTTAGCTCATCTTTGCTTCATTATAGATAGGCTTTATCTTTGATTTTTGTTTTGCTGCCCTAATGATTCATGGATGAGTTAGAAGACCTCCACGCGGACTAACAAATATATTTTTTGTTTTTACCACTATGAAAGCTGAAGGCGTTGATTGGGATCCTGTAGCTTAAGCCTCCCCCCCCACACACACAGCCACCACCGACCCCACATACCCCAGCTATTTATTACTGACCGTTACAAGGCGGTACTTTCATTGTGGTACTTTTTGTTAAATGCTCTGCAGTGTTTCACTTGCAAATGTTTTCTATTAACAATTATGTAAGTGATAGATATATTAAATTGAGTTTGCATAATATAGTTGCCACTTTTCAAAAAAGGGTTCTGCCTGTTATCTGTTTTTTTTTCAGTGGTTGTTATATTGTTTTGTTATATTGTTCTCAAGTGAGCTATTATGGTCAGTCAATATCCGTCGTCTGTCGTTCTTTTTGCGTCGTTCGTCATGCGTCGTGTGGCGTCAACAATTTGCTTTAAAACCTACTTCTCCTACGTCCCCTGGGCCAATCGACTTGAAAATTCGTAGGAAGCATTGGATGGACTTGTAGATCAAACTTAGATAAAATCGTTCCGATCGGAGATCCAAGATGGCCGTCGTGGTCACCATCTTCGAAATAGTTTTTGCGCTTCCTGTCCTGAACTGAAAGGCAAATTGACTCAAAACTTAGTAGGAAGTATCTGGGCACCTGCAGATCAAAAATAGCTGAAATTGTTCCGATCCAAGATGATCAATATGACCGCCTTCTTGAAAATCTGTATTGCGAATCTTCTCCTGAACCGAAAGGTCATTTGCCTCGAAACCTGATAGGAAGTATCGGGGCACATAATAGATACAAAATAAACAAAATTATGCCGATCTGAAATATAAGGTGGTCATTATGATGACCATCTTGAAAAAGTTTTTACGCTTCTTATAAGAAACCGTAAAGCCAGCCAACTCAAAACTTGGTAGGAAGTATCGGGGGCAAACTGTAGATCAAAAATAGCTAAAAGCGGTCCAATTGGAACTCCAAGAGGGTCGCCACTGCCGCCATCTTAAAAATATATATTGAACTACTCTTGAATCCAAAGGCCAATCGACTTGAAACTTGTTTGGAAATATCTGGGTGACTTGTAGATAAAAAATATCTAAAATTGTTTGCCGTCTTGAAAATGTCTGGGTGACTCGTAGATTAAAATGTCAAAAATTCGCCATGGCTGCTATCTCGAAAATCTATTTTGCGCTTCTTCTCCTGAACCGAAAGGCCTATTGACTCGAAACTTGGTAGGAATTACCAGAGTAACTTGTGAACAAAAAATAGCCTAAATTTTCTAATCGGAAATCCAAGATGGCCGTCACTGCGGCCATTTTAAAAATCTAGCCTGCTCTTCATCTTCTGAACCGAAAAACCAATGAAACTTGGAAGGAAGTATCATGACGACTTGCAAATCATGAATAGCTAAAATCGTTCCGATCGAAAATCCAAGTTGGCAGCAATGATGGCCATTTTGAAACTTTATCTTGAACTTCTCCTGAACGGAAAGGCAAATTGACTCGAAACTTGATAGGAAGTATCGGGGCAACTTGTAGATCATAAATAAGTAAAATCGTTCAGATCGGATCCAAGATGGCCACCATAGTGGCCTTCTTGAAAATCTGTTTTGCTCTTTTTGTCATGACCTGAAAGGCCATATGACTCAAAACTTGTTAGGAAGTATCGGGGCAATATTGTAGATAACAAACTAAAATCCTTCCAATATTGGAAATCCAACATGGCCGCCTCAGCCGTCGACTCAAAACATGTTAGGAAGTATCGTGGCAATATTGTAGATAAAAAACTAAAATCCTTCCGAGAGGAAATCCAGAATGGCCTCCTCAGCCGTCATCTTGAAAATCTATATTGAACTCCTTCTCTTGAACCCAAAGGCTAATCTACTTGAAACTTGGGATGTCTTTGGCTTGGCCCGCCGTGGTTCAACTATTGGTTTTCATTTACTCTGGCATACAGTAGAATTAGCCATGAATACTCACTCGTCTTTATTTATCATTGTGATTAATTTAATTTTTATGTTTTCGCTTTGATGCATTTTTTTTGTATTTCTGTATTGAGAATAGCGTCGGGATCCAGGGTGAAGTTAGCTAGCTGTAAATGTTGTTTAAACCGCGGTGGTTTATTCTACTGACCGTTTTTAGGCGATGGTCCCGGTGTTAGTCTTAGTCTTTGTTGCTTTGTGGTTTATTCTACGAGGCGACTTGTTTTATGTCTTACCTTGTGTTATTTTGTTCTTGTGTTTTTCAGTCCTTTTAGCATTGCGATTACCTCGCTTGGGGAAGAGAGAGCTAATCTTAGTGCTTTTCGTACGTTTGTTCGATTTGCGCTTGTTTGGTTTTGTCTGTTTCCTCTTTCTCTTGGTGTCTGGGAAGGGCTGCTGTTTGTGATTGTGGCACTCGCTGGACTTTCTTCTTACCTTTTTTTGGAAGGAATAGTCTGGGTGACTTGTAGATTAAAATATCTAAAATTGTTCCGATCGGAAGTCCAAGATGACCAACGTGGCCGCCATCTTGAAAATCTTTATTTCGACTTTTTCTCCTGGACCGAATGGTTATTTGGCTCGAAACTTGGTAGGAAGTATCGGGGCAACTTGTAGATCAAAACAGCAAACATTGTTCCGATCGAAAAATCCAAAATGAACGCCATCTTGATTTTTTTTTTATTCTCCTGAACCGAAAGACCAACTGACTCGAAATTTGGTTGGAAGTATCGGAGTAACTTGTAGATTTATAAAAAGGCCAAAATTATTCCGATCGGAAATCTAAGATAGCCGTCACAGCGGCCATCTTGAAAATCTATATTTCTATTCAGCTTCTGAGCCGAAAAGCCAGCTGACTCGAAACTAAGAAGAAAGTATCTTGGTGACGCACATTGAAAAAAGCTGAATTCGTTCCGATCGGAAGTCCAAGATGGATTTATTTTGAACTCCGGAACTGAAAAGCCACTGTGCCCATCTTGAAAAAATATTTTGCGCTTCTTATCATAAACTGAAAGGCCAACTGACTCAAAAGTTGGTAGGAAATGTCGGGGCAAACTGTAGATCAAAATAGCTAAAATCGTTCCGTTTGGAACTCCAAGATGGCCGCCACAGTCGCCATCTTGACAATCTATATTGAACTTCTCTTGAACCAAAAGGCCAATCGACTTGAAACTTGGCTGGAAGTGTCTCGGTGACTTGTAGATAAAAAATATCTAAAATTGTTCGCCGTCTTGAAAATCTATTTTAAACTTCTCATTCTGAACATGCTTCGTTCGGGATCACTCTGATGCACCACAAAAATACTCAGATACAGATGTCATAAAGATGCTGGAATATCTAATCGACAATATTTTTTGTAGAGATCGGCGGACGGATATTTTAGCAACCAATAGGCATACCGATGAGTACTAACTGTGCACCGTTGCTTGCCGACTTGTTTTTATACTCGTATGAGGCGGAGTTTGTACAAAGTCTCCTCAAAGCAGGCAAGAAACACCTTGCACAACAATTCAATTCAACCTATATATATATATATATATATATATATATATATATATATATATATATATATATATATATATATATATATATATATATATATATATATATGATGTATTGTCTCTGAAAAACACAAAATTTGCAGAGTATTTGGAATTCATCTATCTACGTGAACTTGAAATAAAGTAAACAGCGGAGACTGCAGCCTCCTCCTCGTACTTGGATTGTTATCTCTACATTGACATTGGAAAGCTTATTACAAGGCTTTACGACGAACGAGATGACTTCAATTTTCCAATTGTTAACTTTACCTTCTGCACCAGCATACGGCGTTTACGTTTCACAGTTAATCCGTTATGTCAGAGCCTGTTCCAATGATCAGACTTCATGGGGCGTGGAAAAGTGCTCACTACAAGGTTGTTGAGCCAGGGGTATCAAAAAACCAAACTGGTAGCAACACTTAAGAAGTTCTATGGGAATCATCATGATCTGGTCAATCCCTACAATGTGGCAGTTTCCAGAATTGTTTCTGATGTTTTTGCCAATGACGAGCCATAAGTAGACTTACAAAATCCCGGACCTACGCTTCTACCTACATTTCCTTCTTTCAGGCCTATGGGCATGGTGGGCGAAGCTTGCTTACCAGGTAATGCTTACTATTCGCGGACGCCTGATTACACCCTTTACTCTGGGGGGTCCATGTTTGTTGGTCTGAACATTTTGATTCGTCATTCGTTTACAGATTTATGAGTTTGGATTACGGCTTTGGTACCATGACCACTACTACTTGGCTTCTTCTGCAGAAGCCAATTAACCTGGATCTACACTTTTTGCAAATGCAGGGCATATCCGGGTCCAGCAGGACCAGGGTTAATACTATATGAATATTACATTCCTGAGAGGGCGATAGTAAAATGATACCCTGAGAATCAGTGAGAAATATGATTTATGACCAATGGTGATTTTTTTTTTACTATCGCCCTTACAGGAATGTAATGTTTATTTTTTATACCGAACTTTTACACCTGGTTACCTTTTACATTAAACAAACTCGTGAACTACTCAATTCGATTAACGCTCAAAAATTGATAAACAATATAAGACGAAATTTGATAGTAACGAGAAACACAGGTAGTAATATCGCATCAGACTCACTAATCATTTATCACAGCTACCACACCGCAATTATAATAAGTATCGGGGCATACAGTGTAGATCCAGATCAGAAGCAGTCTAATTTGCATCTAATCGATGCAAAGAACCTTCTTAGATTGTCATTTAAGTCCGATTTGTGGTACTCTTCAAACCGTGAGCTCAAATACTCCCTGAATTCGGCAACGTTCCTTTTCACCACTCGCTGCGAGTCTTTGGTGTCAAACAGCTTCTGTAAGTATTGGTCGGACATCTTAGCAAATTTGCTATTTGCCATTATTTTCTGTATTTTATTTTATATTTACATTGTTTCGTTTTAACAGATTTCGTTAGGTAATTCTATATGCCTAGAAACTTTGCATGCTGTCAATCAATTAATTAGTGTCGAAGTGAGGAATTGAAAACGAACCGTACGCGCAGGCTCTGCTACGCATGTGATTTATTTTTACTATCACCCTGGCATGAGATATGTTTTTACTATCACCCTGGTAGGTGATAGTAGAAAATGTCAGCTTTAGGCCTAAGGGAGTTTTGTATGGATAAGTCACGTGAGGTATAATACATGTAAATATTACTTACAGGCAACGTTTTCTGGATGTGATGACTCAGTTCTGAGGTTTACAACAGAAACTCTAATTATACCAGATACTTACTACTTTCCTGACAGTCCTGGAGAGGCTTCTCAAGGAAAAATAGTCTAAACAATAATACGATTAGTAGGAAGACCCTTTACGTCATATGCGTGCAAAGAAGGCACAGATCACTCTCCCCGTAACCGTATAGGGACATCAGCTTGCTGCTGACTAAATCAATAGATAAAAGTAGATTATATTGACAGAGAAAGAAGACCCAGATCAGACTGCACGGAATCGTAGGCGGATCTGGGACATCGTCGTTTGCATACATATAAGGGTCATTTCCTCTGTGTTGTACGTCAAATCTGTTTACACATACACTGCAATAAAAACATATACGAATACGAAAAAAAAGTGATTGTTGTATTATTTGCTTGCCGTTTCATTTAAGTCATCCCATTGCTTCCCCTATATTCTTGCTTACTTTTCATGGTATGTTGACCTCAAATCCCCCCCCCCCCTCTCTCTCTCTCTCTCTCTCTCTCTGTTTATTTTTTTGTGTCTTTCCTCATTTGCAATGTCTCTGTTAAGATCTATTTGTATGAGACACTCGTTGAAATTCTATGTATATTAGATGGTCGGCCACCTCAGTCCTTAACATACTTGTCATAATATTTGAGCAAGAGCTGGTGTTGTTTCTAAAACTGCTGAATGAGTGAAAAGTAGTCTTCACTGATCATACGACGCATTCTGTGGCGTCCGACTCAGGTCAACAGTTTGTACAGCCCTGTCTGGCCGAATATTAAGATTAAATACGATATTCTTGCAAGTTTCTGTTTTCCATGGCAACCGCACGGTCGGTTAAGAGAGTATCCTAGATGAAAGATCCTGACAAGACATGCATTTTGCTTCAGATCTGACCAAAATCGGAAGAAAACTAAGAAAGTTGGTGACGTTTAAAGATTTCAAATATTTTGACAAGGACGCAGCCATTTCGAATACTTAAAATGTTTAAAACATTTCACATTATTGAAAAAACTCTTCTTTTTGATAGAAAACAATGCGATCTTCAAGCAAAATCAATTATGTCTAGAGAAGAAGTAATTATTACATCTATAGAGTAAAGTATTGCTGGAAATATTATTTTAATTAGGACTTGCGTATTTAATTTAAGCTCTATGGCCGCATCCATAAAAACATTGCTGAAATCTTCTTCTATTAATAATTTCTTATTTTTTTATTCGATTTTGATTAAATCTGATTCCAAATGGGTGCTTTCTCTAGATCGTGCGTTTCAAATTCCTTCTTTACAAATCCTACATTTCCATTTAAATCCCCGAGTAATTGTTTTTCGCTTACCGTTCCAAGGGTTGCTTCTGTGTCAGAATTTTTTGTTTGTATGCCGCGAATTGCTATAGTGTCATTTTGTCTTGTTATTGTTTGTTCCTTCGTCACCTCTTTATCTTTGATGCCTTGAGAAGACTGTGATTTGTGAATGTGGCCGCTCAGGTAACTTCATTTATATTTTGTGGAGCGCAGTTTGGAAACCAAGCTGAATAAATATTTGTTTGCCAAAGCTGTGCTTCCCTTATCAATTAGCACATGTGGTATAGATATAAACTCAATAAATTCTCAATACCGAAACATAGCTCTCTCAAAGCACTGGTTATGAGATAAACGATATGTCATTACAACGTGTGCGCACGTGTGTGCATTTGTTTATCTGGGAAATAAGGGATGTAAAACACATAAATTATAAGAGTTTGATACCTGTTTCAAATATTGGTTCCCAATAAATTACAAATCTGACCTTGTCCCCGAAATGCTACATTTGTGTTATTATATTAATAATGAAAATCTAAAGTATTGCATTTGGAAACAAAGAATACATAAAAAAGCAAAAGTCAGAGACTCGCCTTAAGTCTCTTCATATATAACAGTGTATTTTGCGAGGCTGTGTACCTAGCACAGGCTTAAGTGGTATTCGAGTTTCAAAGTAACCATAATGCGCTCAACAAATATAATCTGCACTACGATGAAGTACGGGGAGTCGTTTTACGGCCGCCACACGGCACTTAGCACCAGCAGTGAAGTAAAATGAAAATCTGAAAGGTTGTCTTTGGAAACAAAGAGCACACACAAAAGAACAAAAGTCGGAGACTTGATTTTTTTAAGTCTCTTTATATACAGGAGTGGAATTTGCGAGGCCGACCTACGAGGTTCAGGATAAGCTGTTTCAGGCTTTACAATACATGATAATTTCATGCACTTTACACGACAGCATCAGACAACTGTCACGATCATGACTGCCCTAGTCTCAAGAATGGTCCAGTAGCACTTTAGATACAAAAGGCTTTCTAATACTTATTTCTCAACGTCAGTTCTCCCTATCTAAGCAACATGTCTTGCAAAGTAGGTTCAAGTTGTTTCTGCATTTTCAGGGAAATGCGTTTTACGTGTAGACAAAAGTACGCATGGATGCAACACATTCGTAATATTACGACATTCTGATTATTACAGTACCGGAAAAGAGTGCAATGATTATAATATGTTATTATATCCCTGGCATACGAAGTATAAGGGGGGACATGTATATAGTTTTTGTGTTTTCCGTAACGATGTGTGTGTTATTTTTTTTGTCAAAGATTTCTCAAGAACTACTGCACCTAGGATTTTGAAATTTTGTACAAACATTGGCTATGACTTGTTGTATCGTGTAAGAGAGAATCAGTCTTCCTCTTGCTTATCATCTCTTAATTTGTTCATTTTTTCTTTCTCTCCAATAAAATTTTTCGTCAAAGATTTTGCAGGAACTACTGCACCTAGGATTTTGAAATTGTGTACAAACATTGGCTATGACTTGACGTATTGTGTAAGAGAGAATCAGCATCCTTATGCCTATCATTCACTTTATTCGTCCATTTTTCTTTTTCTCCAATAAAATATTTCCTCATAGATTTTTCAGCTCCTGATGAAGTTTAAATAACAGAAAGGCCTCTGTGACACTAAAGTATGGCTCAAATTTAACTCCTATGAGAGCCAGGGTCTTCAAATTTTGTATTCACCTACAGAGGGTTGAAGTATATTGTGTAAAGGAAAACCACTAATCTGAAATTTATTTTGCCTTCTTTTTACCTTTATTCTTTTTTTCCATCTCTCATTACAATATAATGCTTAGGGAATTTGTGTTAAAGCTTTCTCAGGAACTACTGCACCTAAGATTTTGAAATTTAGTACGAACATTGGGTACCACTACTTGTATCCTGTAAGACAGAATCAGCATCATCATTTATATCATTCCCTGTATTCATCCATTTTTCTTTTCCTTTAATAAAATTTTGGCACATATTTCTCGGAAACTACTGCATCTAGGATTTTGAAATTTTGTACAAACATTGGATATGAGTTGTTGTATCATGTAAGAGAGATTCAGCATCCTTATGCTTATCATTCCCTTTATTTGTTCTTTTTTCTTTTTCTCCAATAAAATTTTTGTCACAGATTTCTCAGCTTCTATGAGAGCGAAAGTCTTCAAATTTTGTATACTGAGGCTTGAAGTATATTGTGTAAAAGAAAACAAGGATGCTGAAATTTATTTTGCCTTCTTTTTTTCCATTTTTCTGTCTCTCACTCCATGTCAAAGATTTCTCAGAAATTACTGCGACTATGATTTTAAAATTTGGTACACGCATTAGGCACAACTACTTGTATTGTGTAAGACAGAATCACAATCCTAACGTTTATCATTCCCCTTATTTGTCCATTTTTTTCTTTTTCTCCAATAATTTTTGTCAAAGATTTCTCAGATACTACTGCACGTAGGAAGTCATTTTTTTGTTTCTCATAAAAATCATTCAATTCTTCAAATTTTGTATAAACCCTGGCAGTAGCGAAGTATGTTGTATAAGAGAAAACCCCAAGATGCTGAGATCTTTTTCTTTTGCCCATCTCTCCCGTGCAATAATAAAAGAAATTTGTATATACAAAATTAGTTCACCATACTTCTGATAGCTATAGCCGGGGGTATGTGAGCTGTGCTCACTATCTGCAATATTTTACATGAATGCCAAAACACCAAGTCCATGATGATATCCTCTTTATTACCATTTTAAAACGATATGATTGCTTTCTAATACAGATTTAAATTATTAAAGTGGAACAGATACACTCGGCAGATATTTCGCCATTTCTGTTAAGTTAAACAAGTTTCGTGAATGCTTTTCTGTACGCAAAGTCCCTTCTGAAAAAGTAGTCTACACTACTTTTGCCTCCCCTTATCAGAAGTGAGGCAAAACTCTTTTTGACAGTGTTGTCTCCTGAAAGTGTATCCGTTCACTTTAAGATTATGATCAACTCATCTGTGTATCTAATCATATGATAACATTGCCAATTGTCTGTTTCGGAAAATAGGAGAAAAACGGGCATGAGAAAATGCCACAAATGTATTTAAACCCGAATTTCTAACAAGGGCTGCGTCATGCAAAAACGTGTCTTCAGGTATATACGGACAACGAAGGCCCTAGATCAGCCTGCGGATCCGCGCAGTCTGATCAGGGCCTTCACTCTTCGCTACCAGAATTATTGGGCACTACAGAATGTATAAACGGAGATCAAAGGTCCGGATGATTCTTTGCGAATGATTTGAATCTGCGGATTTAGCGCGTGTGGGTAGGTACTTGTTCGCTTGTCGCCGCCTATACTATTTGTGCTATCCTATTAGATACGGTCCCCGTTTTACCAGACTTAGGAACTATGGAAGATGTTAGAGGAGTAACACACTGCACTTTGTCCATCGCTGCTCATATACCCTAATATGATATTTGAATTGAAGGCGACATGAAAGTTAGTAAGGGAGGACGCAAACCCCTTTTGAGATGAGAGTCAAAACGTTTTTGACAGTTGTCTCTCGTGAAAGTGAATCAATTCTTCTGAAACAAGAACAAACATGTACCTTCAAAGAAGGCAGCACGTATGGTAGCTTTCAAACTTGTCAGTATATACAAAACTCTTGTCTCGAATATGTAAAGGCTACTCCGTGTATACAATAACTTTTTCCATGACAGGATCGACTGTTGTATATCTAGCTGAGCCTTGAACTTTTGATAGTATCGATAATGTGGCTGCACCTGTGACTGGATCATCTTTGAGCAGTATATGTAGATCACCCACTTTTCGCATCTGCATATAAAATAAAAAAGCTCGGAAAATATTGTTATTCGTCTCAATATTTGGACAGATTACCTGCTTACATAACTAACAATTATACTTTAGGCAAAGTACATGGTGCTAAGGTAATGAATACATGTTTAGGGGAGGCAACTCTGTCAAATTATTTTGCAGGTCTTCCGGAAAGAAGTCTACTATAAAAGGAAGATTTTGCAATCAATGGAGCAAAGTCATTCCTTTTTTAGCGTACACTTTTTCAGAAGGAATTAGACGTGCAGGAAGGCAAGCATGAAGTCACATAAGCAAATGGTGGAAATTCTACCGAGTGTATCCAGTCCTCTTGAAATAGTCCATAGTATACAAACACCAAAATTTCCTTAAGGTAGTTGTCCACGTGATTATCAATGACCAATGTAATCAAACAGTGCGTTCGACGATATCCAAATAACGGTGATTTATAGCTGCGCTGCTCTTGTCGCTGTGACGTCAGAGTGCTATTGATAGAGGGTCATCTGTAAAACCTGGACTAGGACATTTGGGAGATTGGCAAATAACGTAGACCCAGATCAGACACCGCAGAACGCGGCGTCTGATCAGTGTCTGCACTGTTTGCTTACATTACAGTTTAGGAGTTTATAAATAGCCTTGTCCCCATTCAGGACCATTTACCCAGCCTACACTCAGAGAATATCGACCCACCAGTGCTGTTAGTACTTTGATTCTACCTGGTAATGTAGCTCAAATGTGCAGGCTGGCGGAATGGCAGTCACTAGGCAATGTCATTTATATGTGACTTACCTACTTGTCCAGGTATATCGTTCCAAATACTTATGGCAAATGCGCAATGCTATTAGATAGGAACTTTAAAACGTTTCGTGAAAATAATAATAATTATTGTATTTACGTTTACTTAGTTAACAAACGTCATAAATGGATGGGAAAGATGCGAGCGTGCGCATGCGCCCGCGTGCGCCCGCGTGCGTGCGTGCGTGCGTGCGTGTGTGTGTGTGTGTGTTAACGACATTAATATGGATTCCCAATACATGATAACATACGATTATCCTGACAAATAAGGACTAGAAAAATAAGCAAAAGAATGCTTCGATTCTTGTATATGACGGATGGACTGCGATAATGTATTAATCTGCCTTCTAATGCTCGGCATATATGCTAAATATGTTTCTTTTATTGTTATAAGCATTCCTTGGGCAGATGCCACGCATGGATTTTCGATTTAAGGTCAGGGTGAGGGCACAAGTCAAACCAATGCATTTTATACAGAAGGATAGAATGACGTATAGTTGTTTAAAAATCACTAGTTTGCAGTATAGGTGCAACTGTAATACGTTACATGATACGACACAAAATAATTTCGGGCTTAAATTTGTCACTGAACTTAAAAACTTGAAATTAAACGCGTATCAAATTTCCACTAATAAACGCGTTGAGCGCCAAAAGCAATGTGCACTTGTGCAACAATATATACAGCTCATGAAATGCAGTTTAGTATTTGACATCACTGCAAACTTATTTGCAATTCTGAATGACAGGATTAGTCATAATAGGCTTTATTTAAAAAAACAACAACAACAAAAAAACAAAAAACAATAAGGCTCTAAAAAAGGGTCCTATCAATAGTCTTAGGAATACAAACTTATAAAACGTCGCTTACGGTACTTCATCATACGTAGTGCAGTTCATATCTTTAGTTCCCATGGGATTATAGAGCCCATGCTGATGACTTTGAAAATCGAATATAGCTTAATCTGGTGCTAGGGACGCATGCAGCCTCGCAAACTGCACTGTTACATATGAAGAGACTTAATAAAACCGAGCCTCCTATTTTCGTTGTTTTGCGTGTTCTTTATTTCCAAAACTGACTTGTATAGGTTGAAATAAACTTAATATTTTTACTGGGCATTACTGCGTTAATATGAAAAAAAAAACAAACAAACAAACAAACTATTTATCAATATCTAATGCCAAAACAATATTAACAGAAAAAAGTAAAGAAAGAAAGAAAAAAAAACTAACTTTACCTCCAATAAATGCTCCCGGCGTAATATGTTATGAAATCGTGGACGCATGTAATCATTCTGATAAGTATTGTACCATCAAAATCTTTTACGTAAAAATAAGATTTTGAATCAATAGTGGATAAAGTCTCATATAATGTAAAAGTCATACAGAAAAGGGCATTCATACCATAATATCTGGTAAACGCCCCTAGTGTTATAATTTAAATCAACACTTTCACTCGATTACGAAAACACGCCTATTCAAATAGAGAGAAAATATCACCTCCAGAAACTGAAAATTTTCAGATAAAAAACTCTATTTTTTCATATTTCTGCTCAGAGCATAGATTGTGGATACTCATTAGAACCGCCTCGGCGAGGCGGTTCTAACGAGTACCCACAATCTTTTTTTGAGCAAAAAAAAAAAGAATAATAATGTAGGCCCCTGTAAACCCCAGTTTTACTATATAAAAGTGGGGTTTAAGGGGGTCAAAATTATATAGGCATGTTTTCGTGATGCATTTGGCTGTACGTTAACTCGAGAAACTTAAGATGTGACATTATACTCCTACACAGATAGGGAAGATAAGAATGTATGCAGATACAGATATACATCAACATCTCTGTAGATTCAATATAGAAACAATTAAAATATAAGGGCAAAAGTATGTTATACTCCATGATTGATACAATTTCATTTTCTTCGGACCTATGACCTTTGGTTAAAATGTGTTAAAAATCTAAGCTTTCTAAAAAATTAAAAAGATAGATTTGGTGTGTTTTGGTGGCTATGTTAAGGTTTGCTCTAACCCATTATAGTTTAATGGGTTCCATAAAGTGTTTTTATAGACCCACTGACTCTAAATTATTTGCATGTGAAAGAAAAGCAAAGTTAAACAAAGATTTGATGGCTAAATATCACGGTACTTGGACTTATATGGATCTGCAAATTCAGTATGCAACAGTTTGGCCTTTGACCTCACTGTGATCTTGAAACTAACTTTCAGATGTGGTATCTACCCTGGTGCAGTTTGTACTGTCCCAAAGCACATATCTAGCATGGTTGACATTAACAAACTGCCATCAAAAGTGTTTCTAGGTCCCTAGGATTTATAGCAGACAGAATATGTAAATACTTCAGATCTGTAAGCCTGAAAGAAAGCAAAACCATCTATACCTCTGACATGCAGCATAATATGCATATTAAATCCTCCTCTAGCCCGACCGCGAAAATTGCAAGTATTACAGATCCTATTGCACATTTAAGCCACTCTCAATAGAAAACAATAGACATATGCGAACAGAACAAACCCAGACCAGCCTATACACCCTTTAGTGTGAACAGGGTTATTTCTGTTCATCAACAGAATCACTTAATTCCATTCACCATGTGAGCGACGAGTATGGTCTCTGATCAGAGCACGTGCACACACAGGCTCATCTGTGTTGTATAAAATCGTTTTCTATTTGAAGGGTCTACTTTTCATTGCATTTTTATTGTCCTTAAAATGTATTAATATATTGCACTGTAAGAAAATAATAGTTGAGCCGCATCGCGAGATAAATGTTCTTCGGGCTTTCCGTCGAATCAATATTTCAGTGCGCATGCCCACTAAGAAAGGTCACATGTCTAGTTCTTTGTTTGAAGTTTTTCTACCGCTTACGTGCAGCCTCGCAAGAGAACATGCTGTTCAATCACATAAGCAGTGGGCCACGGGAAAATCAGCCAAAGAACCAGACTAGCTTGGGGGCTAGGAATGGGCACTGAAAGATTATTTCGATGGAAATCTCGATAATTGTTCTCACGACACGGCTCATGTGCGTAATGTAGTAATGTAGTAATTGTATTATGCTGGAAAACGACTCCTTTATGTTTTATTATTTTTTTTTGTTTTTTTACTACATCGACAGCACTGAATCCATAAAATTTGAAGTAACAGTGCAAGCAGCACACAACTCCAAGCAAGCACAGCTCAACTGCCATAACATAGCTGCTGCAGGATTCAAATATAAGCTACCGTAAATCCGTAATCAGCAGTGGCTGTCAGCATGTAGAATAATAGACTAAAAAGAGAATGACCCTTGAGAGCAAGGAACTCACAAACAAGAATTGAAACAACTGAAGTGTCAACGTTTCTGGGCCAGACTAGCTAGTATCAGCACATAAGGCATCATCATTACTACACACACACACACACACACACACACACACACACACACACACACACACACACACACACACACGTGTGTGTGTGTGTGTGTATATATATTCCGAATTCCTAGACCTGGTTGAATGACCTGAAAAACACACATACTATACTAAGTACGGAAGTCAGTTTACGGCCGCTACAAGGCACTAACACCAGCTGTAGTGAAGGTATATTCTAAAAGGAATGATTCTTGAAAAAGGTGAACTTATACGTAGCTACGAAAAGAGTTAAAATGTCGGACTAGCTAGTTTCGGCCCATTAGGCCTCATCAAAAAAATAATAATAATAAAAAAAAAAAAAAAAAAAAAAAAAAAAAAAACGAAATTGGATCATGGATCACAAAGTACACTTCAGTGATGTACATGGAGACGTATTGCGGCCGCCACATGGTACTAACAACAAACCACACTATGCTGAAGTACGGGGACATACGGCACACTAAACTGAAGTATTCGGAGATAGGTTACGGTCTCGACAGGGCACTAACACAAGCTGTAGTGAAACTAGATTCCAAAAGGAATGACGAATAAACAAACAAAATAAAGAAATAGCTGCACCTGAAGTTTTGCTGGACTTTGATGACGTCAAGCACACATACATTTTGTCTTCATGCGTTTATCTTTGAGCGAAATCACGACAAACCTCTCTTCAAACGCGTGCGAACTGCATGGGGATAGTACATACGAGGGTGAGTCAATAAGTAACCAGTCTAACTTATTTCCGGTTGAGATCCACCTCTTCTTTTTCGATGTAATTGCCCTCTAGTGTGATGCACTTAGACCAATGGTGTTCAAGTGCCATCAGCCAAAAACTGAAAAAGTCAGGGTCCTTTCCATTGATCCACTCCTCAACTGTCGTCAAGACTTCTTCATCAGACCGGAAATGAAGTCCACGGATATCCTTTTTCAAGTTTGGGAATAGGAAGAAGTCGCTAGGAGCTACGTCAAGCGAATAGGCAGGATGTGGTATTAATTCATACCCGTTTCGCTCTACAGCATTCATTGCAACTTTGCAAGTGTGGACTCCCGCGTTATCCTGTTGCAGCAAAACACCTTTAGAGAGTTTACCTCGGCGTTTTTCACAGATGGCGGTTCTCAGCTGGTCTAACAAGTTTGCATAGTACACTCCAGTTATTGTACTTCTCTTGGGTAAAAAGTCCAACATAATAACGCCTTTTGCGTCCCAAAATACTGTGGCCATCACCTTGCCAGCAGATGGTTGCGTCTTGAACTTCTTTGGCCTCGGGGACCCAGGCCCTACCCACTGACGACCCTGAGTTTTATTCTCTGGCTCATAATAATGAACCCAAGTCTCATCTACAGTCACCAGACGCAAAAGAAAATCATATTTTGACCTAAAACGCTTCAACAAGGCGCTGCAAACTGATGCTCTGGTTGCCATTTGCTCATCGCTAAGGGATTTGGGGACCCAACAGGCTGTTAGCTTGCGCATACCTAAACGATCATGTAAGATTGCTGAAACGCTACCATGTGAAATGCCTAATGCCTGCGCTATTTTTCCACCTGAATTCGCCTATCAGAGTATACCAGATCCCGAACTTTCTTACACATTTTTTCGTCGGTGGCATCCAGTGGGCGTCCAGACCTGGCTTTATCTTCTAAAGACGTTCTACCGCGTTTGAATTCCCCTACCCAGAATTTAACCTGAGCATAAGATGGTGCAGAAGACCCATAAACATCGGCTAACTCGCCGTGTATTTCCTTGCCTGTTTTACCTTTTAAATACAAGTACCGAATTACAGCACGGTACTCAACTTTAGATGAAAAGCATCTTTTGCATTACTAGCAATGTTTGACATTCAATATCTTATTAAAGAATGATTCGATACGTGTGCAATTGTGTACCCATATATTAAAACAAAGCATGAAAATCGTGACCGTCTCGGTCCATCGGAAATGGGATAGGCTGGTTACTCATTGACTCACCCTCGTATTGTTAAGAATCTATAAGGTGCAAAAATTACTCTGTGCTTATTATCCATACAACTTATATTTAGAAATTTATAAAATAATGAAGACCTTCTGGAAGTGCCACAATCAGCTAAGAGTGAACTCACTTGCAGGTGTGTCCATTCATCTAATGAGCAGCAACGTAAAAAACGTAACTTTGCGCATGTGCGCCCAGCAAAGATTCAGATCAGCCTGCGAATTAGCGCACTCTGATCAGAATCTTCACTGGGCAAATTTAGGATAGCCAAGGACGCAATGTTTCTTCATGCGAACAACGAAGACTCTGATCAGACTGAGTCTTCGCTGGGCGCACATGCTAGAAGGTACGTTTCCTCCCGCTGTTGCTGTTATACATATCCTGCAGGAAATAAAGAGTGGCGACCGTAAAATACTCCACATTATCATAGTGTAGTTTGAAATTTCTGGGGCTTTGGAATCAATAAGCCCATTTAGCATAAACTGTAAACAGCTAATCTCTTAAGTCGGTATTAAAAGGCATGCATGTGCTGCAAATTAAGTGCAGATTTGCGGCCGTAAAACTCAACCCCATACTTATCATACTGTAGGTTGTATTTTCGGGTCTTTTTTAATCATTTAGATCCGTAGGGTTTAATAAAAAAAAAAGGCTATCGCTAAATATTTGGCTGGAGGCGTGAGCAATTTAGTTCGATACCTTACAGTTTAGTGGCAAAAAACTTATAAAAACAACTCTGCTGTTTTTGTTTCCAAATGATACAAATATAAATAAATTTGCCAAGTAAAGACCACAATTACTCAGTACAACTTTTCTGTGATATCAAAACAGAAGAGACGAAGAGCAAACAATGACCAAACAGACGGCACATGTACAATAACGGACAAAAATTACAACAGCCTTGGACGGGTAGAAGAAAAACTCATTCACAATCAGTAATACAGACTGTGCTATTTTCACTTTCTTTAATGAGTTCCTAGCTATCAGAAGATCCATTTCTTTAAGAGTTTTTTCCTCTATACTGATATATTATGTGTCATGTGGAATACATACTTTCATATTTTCAGGTAGTGGAAAGTCTGTAACTAGTGTAGCTCTACGAATAGAATTAAAATCTTTAAGGGCCGTTGCTTGGCCCCCAGGTTTGACAAAAATGCTGTGTAGACCATTTGAATAAATGAATTTGGCCCCTTTTAGCAGTTTTTGCACAGCTGCATTGCCTGAAAAACACAAAAGCGAAAAACATCTTATGCGGCAGGTACGTATAACTAAGATGTCTAAACATTGTAAATATTTAACAGACACATATTCGACACGTCATGTATTTTTTTTGTTTTTTTTTTGTTTTTGTTTTTTTTGTTTTTGCCCTTATGGTGATACATAGTCGAGATTTATGCATGTTCATGCTGAATTCCATGAAAAACTAGGCTACTGAGAGATTTGGTTGGGTAGTTATAGGCGTTATTTCTAGGTCACCATACGAGGGATTTTCGAAATGAATTGCTTATTTCTATCTGGAGACTTCAAATTTCAAGTTAGCCCAAAAGTACTCATTTCATGCCCTCGAAGTACTCCCCGTGGCTAGAAATGCAAAGTTTTAGCCGATGTATCCACTTCTTGAAGGCGTCACGGTACGCTGATTTGGGCACAGTAATAAGGTACTGATGAATGGCAGATCCAAGTGCCTGTCGGGACTGGTATTTCCGCCCAGCAAGGAATGCTTTCAATTTCGGAAACAAAAAGAAATCACATGGGGCAAGGTCTGGGGAATACGGGGGTGAGGCAAAACAGTTACTTTATCTTTCTTCAAAAACGCCGTAACTATTGCGGAGGTATGAGCTGGGGCATTGTCATGTAGAAGACGGACATGTTTAAAACCAGTGGCAGGGCGTCGTTTCTGATAACACTTTTTCAGTTTCTTCAGTACTACGTCTTTGTAGTACTTTCCGGTGATGCTTTTGCCCTTTTTCACTGGCACTTTTATTGCGATTCCTTCACCAGAGAAGAAGTTTGCATACAAAACCTTCTTTGTACTCAAAGAACGTTTGGCAATTATTGGGCGTTTGCTGTGTTTAGTGGCCCAGATCTTATTGCTAACCTTTCTGACGGGCTCAAAATAATAGACCCAGGTTTCATCGCCTGTGACGACATTGGCAAACTGCTTTTTGTCATATTTTGGAAACATTTGAAGCAGCTTTTTGGCCACTTTAACCCGTTGCCTCTTTTGCTCGTCAGTCAACAGATGTGACACCCATTTAGCAGAAATCTTTCTGACTTTCAAATGCTTCTTCAAAATAAGGTGAACCGTTGATAGTGATATGCCTACCTTTCGTGCAACCTCGGGACGGTCAGTAACATAAGTACTGGTGTGTGTGTGTGTGTGGGGGGGGGGGGGGGGGGGGGCTTAAGTCGACTTTGTGGGCTCCTAACCCTCGCCCTCAGCTTCCATTGTGGTGCAACAATTATTTGTTCGGCCGGCCTGGAGGCTCTCTAACTCATCCATTTATCATTTTGGGCAACAAATAAATCACAGAAACAAATAGTATATACATCAAATTCAGTAAATGTGATGAAATGGAGATGGGGACTCCTACCACACGCTCAGAGCTAAAACACTAGTAGAAACATGGGGCGTTCGGTTAAAAACATAATGCATCATACCTCTAATGAAAGGTCTAAGTCGCCACCGTCATTGAATCTGACCGCCGTTTAAATTAGCTATCGATAATGATTGGGTTAAAACCTAAGCATGCAGGCTATCGCATAAGATCATCTTTGGGGCCTCATTTGATGGCCTTCTTGACTCCCCGCAAAAACTGGACTAACTTTGTATGATTTATGGAATATAAGCGTGTTTGTCACTGGGAATAGCTCGTGCCAGATATGTCAGGAACTAACTGTTGTACCCTGCTTAGTCATGATCTATCGCAAACAAAGATGGGATCAGTCTGTTCAAGTCTGGTGGAATCACCCGCGTCTGCCAGAGTTGGTAGCTTCATGGGACTACCTGGCATCTATCTCTCGATTAACTTCATGTGTGGGATCAGACCACCTTACACTCGTATTGTTGGGGGTATGAAGTCGAGCAGCATGGTTTTACTTAATCATTCATGAAGGTCAACCGAACAGCCCCAAAAGAAGAGAACCAAATATTTGTATAAATTTGTGATGTTTATAATAAACATAGAACAGTCATATGCTTATGTTTTGTATAGAATGACAATTTTGTAATTGTAGTTTATGCAAAACTTTTATTCTATACTACTGCTTCATTACAGACAGGTTGAAATATTATATTCCAATAACTGACTGAGTTCAACTATTACTGATGCAAATACTTCAGAAAAAAAGTGTATAGGGAGAAATATGAAATACCACTGGACTGAATGAGGTTCAACCCTACGCCAGCTTCAAAGTCAGAAGACATTAACACTGCACCACTGCACATGTTAGCAACAATGTTCATGGAACAGTATTATGCTTGATTTCTCTGAATGACCCGTCGGATATGGTATAGTTTTGGTGCACTTGCGCATTCATTATATACAAGGAACTATCTGGATCCATAGGATACTGAAGCTTGGAAATATTATCATAATTTGTTATGTAAACAAACTTCAACAAAGAATTCCGGCCTAAGCTCATTACTGATGCAAGTACTTCAGGAAAAAGTGTGTATGGAGAAATATGAAATACCACTTGGCTGAGTAAGGTTCGAACCCACGCCGGCTTCGGTGGCAGCGCCTAGCCCTTCAGAGTTTCGGTGGTGCAGTTGGATGCGCGTCCGACTGGTGGTCAGGAGGATGCGGATTCAACTAACCCCCGCTGAGTCGGCAACATTCTTTCGTGGAGAATTTATCATGAAATAGTTTCTAAGATCATTCTCTCCCTTTCTATGATTTCAGAAGGGCAGTTGTCAGTTTCTGGAGAAAGACTGTGTACAATACTAGTTAACCGCTTAGAGGACTAAACCTGTCCAATAAAAGAGTGACTAGGTAAACTGACCGCACTTGACATTATCCCATTGGGCTGACTGGGCTGTAAAACCTCAACACAAACACACAAACTTCATGTGTGGGATCAGACTACATTACACTACTTTTGTCTATTTTCAGTCTATATGCTAATCTGTTAGGAAGTTGAGTAGCCTGGCATTACTTAATCATTCATGAAGGTCAAGTGAGTAGCCCCCAGGAAGAGAGCTAAACAATTTTGTATAAATGTGTGATGTTTATAATAAACATAGAACAGTCATATGCTTATGTTTTGTATAAAATCATCTTATATATTTTCCTAATAATATTTTGAAACAACTGGATATCCTAACAAGTTTCTAAATCTATAAACATTGTCACCAGAAAACTCTTGTGTCGCTCTTCCAAGCTGCAGATATGTTTTAAAACTATCAATTTATCAATCAGTTGGGAGTGTCGGCGATTAAACTTTGAAAATGTTATGCGAAATTTATTATACCGACATCCCTGTGTAAAGAGATTAGCAGTCAGAACTTTGAAGTAATTTGCTTGTGAAGACACTCTTACAAATCAAATACAATGAGGTATGTGTACTCCATTCAAGAAATATCGAGGACTATACCCATCTAGTAAAAAAATCGAAAATAACGATTCAAAACGAAATTTAAATACTTGAAGAAGTTATACCACTTGCTATCCAGGATATCAAAAAGATTATTCGGCCCGTATCAGAAGAATCGACTTTATTAGATAGCGGAAATAAATATTCGTTTGAAATAAACCTGATCCGGCATCACGACTGTATTCTTACCAATTTTTACCATCACTGATCGTCTTCGTCTGCTTTCACTAGAATAGTCTGAAATCAGAAAATAGTGTGTTTGTGAGTTTGTGCTGTTGACCGTTCCAAGGCGACATTTCGGTTGTAGTTTATTCTCATTCGTCACGTTTCTATTAATTTCTCGGAAAGCATTAAGCCCCACAGGTTTGATATAAATAAAAAAGTGGAAAGCTGGTGTTGGAAAGCAGCAAAATCGTCCACATTGCATACAACAACCAGTTGGGCCGCGCCATGCAAAAACGTATCTTCTGGCA
Source organism: Anodontia alba (assembly GCA_964016985.1). Classification (NCBI taxonomy): domain Eukaryota; kingdom Metazoa; phylum Mollusca; class Bivalvia; order Lucinida; family Lucinidae; genus Anodontia; species Anodontia alba. Next base: position 103,303,757 of record OZ024822.1, read on the forward strand.
TATGCTGGACAGCGAAGGCCAAGACCAGCATGCGCATCTGCGCAGTCTGATTAGGGCATTTACCATTCACTAACAGGATCACTGGCCACTGGACACTATAGAATCTATCAATGGAAAGCATATGCTCGGATGGTACTTTGCGCATGCGTGGGATCAATCTGATTCTGCGCATTTTTCACCCGTTCGAAGGCACTTTTCGGCTTGGCGCAGCCCAGTTATGATTCGTGAAATACAGTAGCCGCAGAAATCAAGAAAGTGGTGCACTTCCGAAAGAGCGCTACAACCGTGTCATCTCAACTGCTATGACACTCGAAAGTCAGCACAGTGACTCATGTTGCCAGTTCACCTGAAAGTCGCGGCTTTAATTCCGTATTTGTAATGAAATTGCAAATTGGTCAAAGCAGATCAATATTCAAATAACAAATATTATTTAAGCTGCACTTTTCTCCTTGTCAACAGCGTCACTCTAAACTGTGTTATGTAACACTCAAATCTCTAGACTAAGCATCCGTAGGCAGTAGTTTCGAGTTAATTTCTTTTATAGTTTATTCCATAGTTCTATGTTCTGTAATTGTATCTCTTTCTCGACATTTTTCTTACTATACTAGAGGTAATGTTTAATATGATGAAACCATTATTGCATATTTCTTTGCAGTAGGAAACTGAACATCACTGGTTATTGTCTCGAGAAACACACGTTGTTGTTAACTGATGTTCGGTTTAGGGCTGAGTGCCGATTGCAGTTATTGTGGTAAGACTTCTCTAAACGATCGGCTATCAACAAGAGGAAACAATACATTGCCAAACTCACTTTGTCATGTTCATGTATCCCACCCAGAATGGTCTCTACTAACCTGTAAAGTAAGGATCGCGAACATGCACACCTTGGTTGGACTTGGGCAGTTTGCTTGCTAATGTTGTCATTATGCTGAAGATTACTAGAAACTGGACAAACATTGCACTGGACAGAGACATCTAAAGCACTGTAATAGAAATTTGTAAATGTTTGCTGCAACCTGGTAGTCATGATAGAGCGCTACTGTATTACATGTACAGTGTGTCTTAAACATAAAGGGCAGGTCACATTGTTCTCATTTGGGTTCTGTCTGGTATTGTGATCGCTTTGTTTGATAGAGGAGCTATCTGGTTCTTTTGTTTCATATGAGCTCTCTGTCTTGGTTTGTCTTTTCTTTTCTCTTGGTACCATTGGTGGACGTTGTTCTAAGATAATAGCAATTTCTATACCTCTTTTATACTGGTTTTAATCCTCTCCTGCACAGCCAACGCTAGATTATCAGAAAGAATTTAAAGTTACAACCGGGTCAACCTTGTAACCTTCAGTACCACTGGCTCCGACAAGGACGCATCTCTGACCTAAATACGCCCTAACTCTAAATTAATTACCCGAAAGTGAACCTCTTCATTTTCGACCACTGATTCATAGTCGGTATGAGTTGACATCTCTGTATTCTATGGCTCATACAAATTGTCTGCCATTAAATAGTTTTAAAACGACAGATACATACAGTTACGAAAAGAAAAAGGAAAATAAGAAAGAATTGAGAGTAAACTTGTACTGACCCGATTCTTAATGTATCAAACACATGTAATATAAAGGACATGGAGTATACTCGTACCTGTATGTAAATATTTCAACTTATGTACCTTGAAATGTCCATAGTATATCTGCAACCCAATACTCATCTGTATATACCTGTCAACGTTACACTGTCCCAATATTATTTTACGTGTTTATTGTGTTACGAGTTTCATATGAGAAATCATATGAGCCGGGCAACAGAAAATACAAGGTTACATGTGCATTCAGCGAAGACTCAGATCAGTTTGCTCATCCACGCAGGCTGTTCAGAGTCTTTGCTGTCCGCCTGAGGACGCTTTGGAATCTTGGCTACAAACCGGGTGTCCTGCGAAGCCTCTGATCAGACTGTGCGAATGCACAGGCTGATGTGAGTCTTCGCTGGCACACATGCTATAAACAGTTGAACTTCAATGGCTCGAACATCTTTAGGACATGGAAATTTGTTCGAGATATGGGTAGTTCGAGCCTCTGAGGGTTAATCATAAGGCTAGGTCAGGAAGCAAATGGCAATAATTGGGGAAAAGTTTTCGATCTTCTACACAATAATGGTATTTTGAGTGTACTTGTTTGAATCGCCTCGATGAGGCGATTCTAATGAGTACAAACAACATACAATTTCAGGATAATTATTATAACGTAGATTTAGGGCAAAAGTAAATTTCGATTTTTTAATAAGAAAAAAGTACAGTACAAGTTTCTATTTCAATTCCTTTATGGAAATCCACAAATTATATATTCAAATAACAAAACAACAATGTTCGCGCAAAAACAACAATTACAACACAGAGTTCAAGTTTCAATAACAAATAATAATTCTAATTGTTCAACTGGCCTTCCAGATTTAATTGTTCGCGCTATTATTTTTCATTTGGAAATCCAATTTATTTCTCACGATGGTGTACCACTCGTATCTCAAACTTAACTAACTCTTCTTGTTTTTCGCCCACTCGCTCTCTCTTTCGTAAGTGACCAATCAAACACTCCGTAGCACACCATTATTACAATCAGCCAGAAAATACCCGTGACAACGTGTTAAGAGCTTGCATTTCCCGCCTAATATTTTGACACGTGGGGAGGGTAAATTTCAAAGTCGGGAAAACTGTTTTTACTTTTATAAAACGCTACATGCATATTTGGTATCTAAACAATGCTTATGATTCACAGCATATCAAAATCAAATTTATATTTTAATATTTTAACTTTTGTCTCAATAGTTCGAAAATTCATAAACTTTTAGTTTGCATTTCAATTACCTTAAGTGTTAATCCCCAAGGCTACTTATCATAATCACATAAGGGATTTATTTGTGTTAACAAAGGCTCAACTTATGATAGGCAAGCCGTCCAAAGTACCCCCGCAGACATATCAATTGCACAAGTATGCACCTGACGGCTGATGAAGCCATAAGTGTGAAATTCTTCTGGCGAAGAAATCTGCATAATATCTTTTATGCGATAAAAAACTTTTTAATGATATTATTCTTTCTGTTATTCAATATGTCAGCAATTCCACAAAATACAAATATACAAAAAGAAATCCAAAGATGTACCAAAACTGATAAACAACTTATTATTTTTATTATTTTATTTTTATAAAATATTTGTTTGAAATTTTGCTGCATAACATAATATAAGAAAATTTCTCTAAATATTTGTTTTCTCGAGCAATCCGACGAATTTCAAGGTTTTACTGTATAGGAAATGCCGTGTTCCGGCATATATATATATATATATATATATATATATATATATATATATATATATATATATATATATATATATATATATATATATATATATATATATATATAATTTCATTGGAAGACTTATTAGGTTTGGACATATGACAATTACATTTGATTTGATTGATTTTCAGTCAGATAAAAAATCTTACTTAAGCCTTTTTTTTACCTCTGGTTGTCTCGTAGACACTAACATATACAGGTTACATATGCGTCTCATTTTATCACTTTCATTCTAATAGCATTCCTCCAATATTCAATTCGAAGAAAACATTCAACATCTATCCGTTATATTAAATTATGTAAATTAGTTTTAATACTATAAATATTTTTTCTCAGACGGATAATAATGTCCTACTAGCCCAAAATATTTTACCTGGTTTCTGTATGATAATGTAAGAACTTTCAAAAGAGATGACGATTAGTGGAGTGGATTACAAAAAAAGGTGAGAGAAAAGTCCAGGGAGTGCCACAATCACAAACCGCAGCCCTTCCTAGACACCAAGAGGAAGAGAAAACAGACAAAATCAAACAAGCGCAAATCGAACAAACGTACGAAACGCACTAATATTAGCTCTCTCTTCCTCAAGCGAGGTAATCGCAATGCTATAAGGACTGAAAAACACAAGAACAAAATAACTCAAGACAAGACATAAAACAAATCGCCTCGTAGAGTCAACCACAAAGCAACAAAGAGTAAGACTAACCGCCTTATAACGGTCAGTAGAGTAAACCACCGGGGGGAGGGGGAGGGGGACTAGGCCAGTGGGGGGGGGGGGGGGGGTGGTTAAAACACTTTTACAGCTAGCCAACTTTACCCTGGGTCCCAATGCTACTCTTAATACAGAACTTCATAAATTCTGCATAATCTATACCAAACCAAGTTAAATTGAAAGTAATCAGCACGTATGGCATACACCTGTAGACACAAAACTGTGCAAACTCTAATGAAGTAGCTGTCAAAGAATCTGTTTGCTTCATGTTTGTTTGACAGTCAAATGTCATTCATGGACAATTCTAACAATTTACGTTGATTGATCTTATTCATTTTGACAAGTAGTATTTATTCTATTTTAAGTCTGATGTATGTTCTTGACAGTTGAGATGTATTTTAATTGGCTGATGCAGGGCAGGCTCTGCCGTGAAATGGACAACTTCTTATGTTTTGCATTTATACATGGCTAGCAGTTGACTGACAGGATGGTAAAATGAAATGAAGCCCATCAAAGTTTGTACTGTTTTGTGTCCACAGGTGTATTTTCACTGGCTCTTTCACTTATATGGAACGTGCCTATTTAATTTAATGTGGAGTTCATTGCAGAAGGTACACGACCCCTTCACAACACTAAGGTAATAAATACGTTTCATAGGAAGTAACTCAAATGGTCAAATTGTCAAATTGTTTTGTCTTCCTTCTGAAAAGGGGTTCCACTCCAAAAGAAATGAGTTTCGTAGACTCTTTTTTAATTCGGCGTGCAGGAAAGCAAACAGAAACATATAAGTGGAGAAATGCCACAATTACGAAGTACAGTCTTCCCGAGGCACCGAAAACAGAATACATTGTACATGTGGAACACACAATAACAAAACAAACGCTACGTATGAATAAAAGTAAAAAAGGATTGCCTTTGGAAACAAAGAACACAAAATCACGAAAATAGGAGACTCGGTTTGATTGAGTCTCTTCATATGCAACAGTGTTGTTTGCGAGGCTGCATACGCCCCCTAGCGCCGGCTTAAGCGGTATTCGATTTTCAAATAACCAGGATGAGCTAAATGATCGCAAAGGAAATAAAAGATAACCTGCACTATTATGATGTACAGGGAGACATTTTACGGCCGCCACACGGCACAACACCAGCTACAGTAGAGTAAAATAAAAGTCTAAAAGGATTGCCTTTGGAAACAAAGAACACAAAATCACGAAAATCGGAGACTCGGTGTCTCTTCATATGCAACACTGTAGTTTGCATATGCATGCACCACCAATGGAAGAACAATGAAGAAGAACAACAAAGGAAATACCTTAAAACAGTCAGAAGACAACTACTGGGGAACATAACTTAGCTTTACTTGCGCATCTTCTGATCTAGCGCCAATTAATAAACAGTGCAAACAGAAAGAAAACTGAAACAATGTAGACAGCCATCGAAGACAATGACAACTATGTTAGCATCACAAACAAGAAGACAGACAGCAAAATGGTCATCCGTAAACGGGTGAACGCAAAGCTAAAATTACAACAAAAATTATCAGCATCACAATTTCAGCATTGCAACGGACAGCAGATGAGAGTGGAGATTAAACCAGTTTTACTCGCGCTAAGCAGCTCCAAACATACGCAACACATACTAATCGGTGCGCATGCGGTCATCTATCTAACCAGTGCAACATCACAGTGAAACACAGTGAAACACATACAATTATCAATACTATTATGAAAAGCAAAGGGCTGAATGGCGATCAGAGCACAAGAAAACAACAATCAGGACTACGATGGGTCCGACCACAAACATTACCAGCCAGTCGCTGACCTTCTTAAATAGATTAAGGAGGACGTCGTAATTTAGTCTGAGGTCTTACTCACCGTCGTGCAATTAAAGAGGTAAACACAGTTATAAAACATAATCAGGTTGACAGCCATACTTATTTTAGGATTTTTCCGAAAACTTAGTTTTTCAAACAATTTTGCTGAATTTGTAGGCCAAGTTCCCATAAAATTCAGGTTCCGATAGACGTTCGTGCAGAAGTGTTTTCAAAGCAACGTTATATTTGGATTGTAATTCAGAATGCCGGCAAAAACACTTAGACAAGGTTTCACGTATTTTATGATCATACCTGTACCCCTAGTTAAGAAGTTTAGCAGGGATTTTGTTTTGAATATCACATAAAGTTACAAAGTTATCTTGATATGTCAAATATGCCAAGTGAATAAAGTCTCCTTAAATAGTTTATAAAAATCAAATCATTTGTCAATATATGGTCTTAACGTCTTTATTGGCGCGTGCCCGTGTTGTTAAATCACCTGCTAAATGGACAATAAGTTTGTTTATACAAGTTTGTACAATGCCATATATACGTAATTTTAACATCAATAAATAGAGGATATTCAAATGTTTGTCGTGAATATGACTTTTATTTCATCGAGTGAAGTGAAAAAATGTATATTTCATGAGTGCCGAAGGCACGAATGAAATATACATTTTTTCACTTCATTCGACGAAATAAAAGTCATATTCACGATAAACATTTGAATTTTCTTTTTATTATATACATCATCGATAGAAGAGATGCAAATCTTGCAAATCTTGCAAAAGTTGAGCATTAATGTAAATAAGAAACAAAGTAGTTCCGGATCTTATATTTTTCACTGCTCAGAGTGAAAATATAACTTTTTCGAAATATGCATTTTATTTCATTAATAATTCTCTATATTTCATTACTTTGTATATAATAAAAGATCAAATTTGTTGTTAAAGTTTCTGGTATATTCAATTCAATCCATTCATTACAGAGACAGAAAAATGATGACTTTCGTGCGATAAGGGCTCTTAAGGTGTCAAAAATGACTGACAGACAACTATAAATGTGTTTATACATTCAATCCAGCACCTATTAATCTGAAAGAAATTATATCAACGGCATCCTTGTATCTTTTCTAAATCAAACGTTATTGCTTTTGGCCCTTTAAGAAGTTGCGTACGACAACCGTTTAATATAATATAAGAAAAATCTGAAAGAAAGAAAGAAAGAAAGAAAGAAAAGAAAGAAAAAAGAAAGAAAGAGCGTTTATCATATGGAATATAATTTATTTGTTTGTAATGAGGTTTTACGTCCCCGTCAACACATTTTAAGTCATTTTAGAGGCGGCTGGTGGCACTAATCACAATTGTTTTGGACAAGCTTAGACCTTCTAAGCCGTTAATCAGTAATCAGTTCCATTCTTTCTGCCAGCACCGACAGCTGCACTACTTGAATCAGCGATAGGAGGAAATTTTTTCCATGGAAAGCGGATGAGCCGGACCGGAGGATCGAACCCGGTCTTCCTGATCTCCAGTCGAACGTGAAACCGACTGCGCCACGCGGCCCGGCTGGAATAAAGTAGAAGCCCATGGTTTGCTTTTGTATACATATTTCCACCTTCAGCATTTGGAACACTGGTTTCATTGCAGCAAACCACGGAAACATATGAAGTCTTAGAAACGTTTGGCGTCTTCAGCCTCTGTTATGGTAAAATTTAGCTCTACTGACCCAACCTTGTTTTCCCCCTATATTTTCATCTAACCTAGAATCATGAGTAAAAACTTTTCATAATCTGACATCTGAATGACTTCAAAGTGAAACTTACTTTGAGTCGTAGAAAAATTAAGACAAATAGTGTCATTTGATATAAGAAATAATGTTAAACAGAATCTAATGTCTTCAGTTTTCTTTCAGAAACGAAAGAACAAACAAAAACAAATGGGTTAGTAGAACAAAGATTCGCAACATTTGTTCTTTCTGCATATTCTGTTATCATATTCGTATATATATAGCACAGATCATTATATAAAACTTGAGCCTTCATGCGAACCGAGTTTTGTCCAATTTGCGCTTGTCTGGTTTTGTGTGTTTCCTCTTCCTCTTGGTGTTTGTGATTGTAGCACTCCCAGAACATTTCTTTTACCTTTTTTAGACGTCTGGCAGCAGCAAAATCACCGAGTTTTTGCTATTGTCAGACGTCTGGCAATAGCAATTTTCTCGAATTTGTACTATTGACAGACATCTGGCAATAGCATTTTCCTCAAATTTGTACTATTGGCAAACGTCTGGCAATAGCATTTTTCCCCGAGTTTTTGCTATTGACAGACGTCTAACAATAGACACTCCGTTTTTTTTTTATTTGTCATCAAAACATTTGTTGTGATACCCTTAACATATGTGCTCAAAGAGAAACAGAAAAATACTGACCGGATATCCCCTCTTATCTGGACTATAAAAAAAAAAAAAAAATAAATAAATAAAAAAAAAAAAAAAAAAAAAAAATATATATATATATATATATATATATATATATATATATATATATATATATATATATATATATATATATATATATATATATATATATATATATATATATATATATATATATATATATATATATATATATATATATTTGGAACTGGCAAAAGCTGATCTTAATAACGGAGTGGTTTTATTTTCGAGTGGTCTTAATAGCGGAATTTTACTGTATTTTGAAGTGTTGTCTCCATTTTTTACATGAAAAAAGTACTTTTCTTTGTATGATATACTAAATATTGATAATGATTACTGATGATTTCTGTCGGTGGTAATTACCTTGAACAAACGGTTGATAAAATTTATACAAATTAAATTCATTTAATAATACTAAAACCTCTGATACTGAAAAACAGTTTCTGAATTTAAAATTATCAATATCTAATGATATAATATCTAATATGAATTCAATAGGTGCTACCTATATCCGTGCGTCCAAATTATCATCACATGCTTCATAGGTTGGTTGGCTAGATCTAACAGAATTTGATTCCAGGCTACGCTTAACTTCTGAATCCGCTGCATGAATTGCGATATAACGTCCAAATAAACAATATTTCAGTAGTTCAGAGACATTGCCTCCAAATTTGTGAGACTTTTACCTGACCAGATCACATGAATTCGGGTCCTGCTTAGTTACTAGCAGCTCTGCTATGGAGGCTTTAGGCAGCCCATCTATTTCGCGGGCCACGATGGGCGGGGGCCATGCTTTCCGAATACCGAAAACTAGTGTATGTCGGTGACAGATACAACGACAACACACTATCGTTCGCTTACCTGAAATCCATTTTACTGCTTCAGGATTTTTCCTAAAGATTTTTGACCGTTTGTGCGTTTTAAGTTTCTTTTTTCTTTCTTTGTTTTGCGAGTCTACACGTTATGAATAGCAGAAAAAAAAAAACAAAAAAAAAACAAAAAAAAAAAAACATAAAAATAACAACAATTTACAAACGAAGACATTATTGTGTCGAAGTTTTTTTTTTTCAGATTATCACGTGAAAAGAGCGTTGAGTCGTTGTGTTATCAAAAAATCTACATCAAAGTGTACCTTATGCACGCACAAAACAAATAATGCTTAGCTTAAATAGACGGAGAATGGATAGAAATAAAATTTGAAGTAGAGGCAAAATTCAAAATGGCCGCGATCGCAAATTTTGTAGGCTGACGTCATTAGTCTCGTTATTCAACACCTTGCAATTGGAATACTTGGCGTTATTGGCTGTTTTGTTGCTATTATCGGCACGGCCGCCGTGTCAACAGTCTCTGCCAAATCACGGAACGCTTATTGTTTTTCAGGATAAGCACCGAACGACCCAAGCATTTGTTGGACCATCACATTTTTGGTCACACACATCACTGATCACATACTTAGTCTATAGTAGTGCATCTGCACGCCGAACCGCTGTGCGTTTCGGGTTGGACGCACTTATTAAAAGTCATAACAAATAGTATAGCACTGTACATTTTCGTTTCTGGATGGCGGTGTGCGTTGTCCTTGTCCTGCAACCTATGGTGTATATATTTCTCAGCTGATTCGATTTGCAAGAGCATCGATTGTCAAGTCAGTGCCTTTAATAGTGGAAATACAGTTTTAAATGCTAAACATTCTAGGCAGGGGTATCGGTATCAGTATCATGAACTACGTAAAACCTTTTCTAAATTTTATCGCTGTCATTCTGATTTAATGTCCAAACATAACAATGATTGAAAAAAAAATCTGCAAAAAAGTGACTATACCCAGGAAATGCCACAATCACGAACAAAAGCTCTCCTGAGGCACCAAATGAAGGAGAGAGGAGGAACCAAGGTCTATGGAAACCTGAATTTTATGGTGACTTAGTCTCTAAATTCAGAACAATTGTTGGCAAAACGATTCCATTCAGTCTGAATCTGAGTTTTCGTTGTCCACATAAAGAAACGTTGCACACAGTCAAGATTCTGATCAGACTGCACGAATGCGCAGCCTGATCTGAATCCTCACCGGGCGCAGATATCCGAAGGTACGTTTTCTGACGTTGCGGCTGGGGTTATTAAGATCGAAATACTAAAGGTTGACCGAAAGCACACACTTTAATTAGATACATAAACAGTTCCAATCGCGTATTTTGCCTACTTTTGTAGAGTTCTACATACGCCGGTTTTAATTACATATTACAAGGGAACATGGGGCATTCATCACATAGACTTGTTAATGTAATAATCTCAAAATTACTTAATATCCCATGTCCCTCAAGTAAAATTAAAAAAAAATCTCGACAGCCTTAAATAAATAAAGCAAAATACTCCGCAATCTCTTAAACTATAAAAGTCTTTAATGTTGCCTTTGAAAACAAAGCAAGCAGAAGCGAAAACCGGTAAGTCGTTTTTAAAGACAAAATTTAAGCGAAAAAAAAAAACAACAAAAAAACCACAGGACATGCACAGGCCTTCCGAGACACCAAAAAAAGGAGATACGAGGAACAAATAAGGACAGAACAAACGCTATATGAAGCAATTGACGCACAAACAAAGAACTGCAACAATGGAACCGCCTTCGAACGGCCAGCAGGAAAACTACTCGGGAGCTTAAACCAGTTTTAATCGCGCGAAAACCTCACCCTTAATTCTGATGCAGCTCCAAATTCCAAATACATGTTTGGTCTCTGAAATATCACAGTGAACATAAATATAATTCAAACGCTGTGATGAAACAAAAATAAAAGGCTCAATGGCGACCTGAAACCAGAACACAAGAAAACCACAAACAGGATCACGATATGCCCGACCACAGACTAATAAGTCTCAAAATATATGTAGTAATGTAGTTTGCATACGCCCTCTAGTACCGGCTTAAGCGGTTTTTAATTTTCAAAGAAACTAGGATGAGCGCAGTGGTCCAAAATGAAATAAAAATATAACCTGCACTGTAGGGAAGTAGGGGAGGGGGGAGGGGCGGGGTTCGGGGTGGGGGCGGGGGAGCCTCAGCATTATGACTAAAACCAGGAAACTTTACTTTTGCTAAAACTTATTTTGCAATTTCTATATATCACAACATTTATTGAAAGTTTCTGATTGAACAGATCATAACTGCGAGAGGAGTTGAAAACATAAAAGCATGTGTCAGATTTATGCATAGCCAGAAAGACGGACAAGGAAGAATACTTGAGCCAGCGCACAACAAAACTTACAATAAGACAAGCGAAGACTTAGATCAGCCTGCACATCTGCGCCGTTTGATCGTAGTCTTCGCTGATCGCATTTGCTTTCTACAGCTTTCGGGCTATCCAAAGAGGGATGACTTTAACCAGTGGGTTGGGGCTTGACGATATGTCTTTGGCTTGGCCCGCCGTGGTTCAACTATTGGTTTTCATTTACTCTGGCATACAGTAGAATTAGCCATGAGTACTCGTCTTTGTTTATTATAGTGATTAATTTGATTTTTATGTTTTCGCTTTGATGCATTGACTGAGTTGGGAGCCTTTATCCGAACCGAATTTTTATGTATTTCTGTATTAAGAGTAGCATCGGGACCCAGGGTGAAGTTAGCTAGCTGTAAAAGTGCTTTAAACCCCCGGTGGTTTGCTCTACCGACCGTTCTAAGGCGGCGGTCCCGGTGTTAGTCTTACTCTTTGTTGCTTTGTGGTTTATTCTACGAGGCGATTTGTTGTATGTCTTTCCGTGTGTCATTTTGTTCTTGTGTTTTTCAGTCCTTTTAGTATTGCGATTACCTCGCTTGGGGAAGAGAGAGCTAATCTTAGTGCTTTTCGTACGTTTGTTCGGTTTGTGCTTGTTTAGATTTGTCGGTTTCCTCTTCCTCTTGGGGTCTGGGAAGGGCTGCGGTTTGTGATTGTGGCATTCCCTGGACTTTTCTCTTACCTTTTTTTTATGAACAAGAACCCTTGCTGTACTGGGTGGATGTACATGTACAGGCTGATCTGAGTCTTTGCTGGTAACACAGGTCCTTGCCTTAAATACAGGAATTTCTATAAATAGAAATGAAGACAATGATCCGAAATAGACACAATTACCTAACACCTTCCGTTCCAAGACACAAAAGAAAAAAAAAACACTACAAGCAGAACGCTAAAAGGACAATTTCTTTCCCAAAAACTGGCTAAACGGCAATCTAAAAAACTTTCACCAGGTCATACATGTAAATACATACAATGACAGAAATAGTAAATCACAGCCAGCAGAAGCACAACCTTGGAACGGCAAGTAAGAGTACTACTGGGGTAGGGGTGGGTGCGGTGGGGGCTTAAATCAAGTTTACGTGGTCACAACCCTCGCCCTTAGTTCTGCCGTGGTATATACAAGACATTTGTTCAGTCCGCGTAAGGGTTCCTAACTCATCAATGCAACATCTCCAAGAACATAAAATCAAACGTATACAGAGATGAAACAACCATGAGGACACGACAGCAAGAAATTGAAATGCTTAAGCAAAATAAAACCAACAGTTGGACTACGATGGGCCCGACCAGAGCCAGAAGTCTTTGAGCCGGAGCCGTCATATAGTCTAAGGCCCGACCCTCCGGCGTCCAACCAAAGAAGGAAGCAAAGTCCTTAGTCGTGATTAGGTTAACTACTATGCGTGTTATGTTGTACCCAATCTTAATACATCGAAGAGTGATTTTACTATATTGAGTGCTAAAATCATTGCAAGCATATATTTTTCTGAATTTATATACTAAGTCACCATAAAATTCAGGTTCCTACGGACCTTGTTGGAGAAAAGATTAAAGTCCAACACTGAACTTTGAAACTAAATCGAAATGACGTCTATAAAATTTAGAAGGGCCTTGTGGAGTTTATGGTACCAATAACCCTGATTTAGAGGTTTCGCAGTTAACAATTTATTTCGAGTGTTGAAGTCAGTTACATGACTAGACACTATGGCGAACCGAATTGGTTGCGAGATGTAAACACTGTAGGATGCTCGACGAGGAACAACCCCATCCATGTAAGGAAAATTTACAATCTCGCGTTTATAATCCTTGCGTTTATCATAAATTTTGCATAAAATAAACCCATCTAAAATAGACAAATGCAAATCTAAAAATGGAACTTCAGTTTCACAAGAATTTGCTTTATTTAATTGAAGTTCTGAAGGATACAAACCACCAAGTACTTATTATCAATATTTAATAAATCGCCCATATATCTAGACGTCGATCTGAAAGCTTCAATAACTTTAGGTTGCTTTTCTTCAGAAGAAGATACCAAGAAGTCTCTTTTATAACAGAACAAGAACAAATCAGCCACAAGCGGTGCGCAATTCGTACTATCGGAACAACTTGTTTAAATAGCTTAGTATCAAATCTTATATAAATATATTCAGGTAGAAAAGTGAGAGCTTAACGCGCTTTCTGACATGACCATAGGGTATAATTTCTATGCTTTTTGGAAGTCAAAAAAAAAAAAAAGAAAAAAAAAAAAAAGAAAAAAAAAGAAAAAAAAAAAAAAAAAAAAGAATTTCTTCCGTTACATGCAGGATATGAAATGTTTATTCAATTAAATCATTAAGTGTTTCTTTTATAAGATTATGAGGTACTGTAGTGTTAAGCGTGGATAAAATCATACGCAGACAGACCAGATGAACAAAAATTTCTGGATTTTAGTTTATTCAAAACTTAACTCGATTTTAATGGACCAAAACAGATTCTTACTAGATCTTTTATAGACCTTGTCGCAATCTTTAATCACATGCTTTCTGATGGCAGTAAGACAAAAAGTCAACAATTTCGAAAGTTTAGTAGTGGTACAAGAGCTTGAATTTGCAATAAATCGTGCTTTGTATGGTCTTATAACATAGGAAGCTTATCTTGGCCTTCTTTAACACTTAGAGCAAATTTGATGGCTGAATGGTAGGTATGATCATTAACCACAGACCTCTCTTCAATCAAGGGCTGTAGTTCGTAAGCCTTCTTGCTTAAGAATATTAACATAATGGAGCCGTCAAACAACGACGGCAATATTTGCTACCTTGTCTGCCGGAGCCAAAACATACTTCCTATGAAATTCCTGAATACCTAGTTGAACTAGTTGCGGTCATGGTACCTAAGACGTAATCCAAACTCATAAATCCATAAACGAATGACGAATCAGAATGTTCAGACAACAGACATGGACCCCAGAATAAAGGGTGTAATCAGGCGTCCGCGGATAGTAAGCATTACTTGGTAAGCAAGCTTCGCCCACCATGCCCATAGGCCTGAACAAAGGAAATATCGGTAGAAGCGTATGTCCTTGATTTGGGAAGTTTACTTATGGCGCGTCACTAGCAAAAATATCAGAAACAATTCTGGAAACTGCCACATTGTAGGGATTGACCAGATCATGATGTCTCCCATAGAACTTCTTTAGTGTTGCTACCAGTTTGGTTTTTTGATACCCCTGGCTCAACAACTTTGTAGTGAGCACTTTCCCACGCTCCATGAAGTCCTGATAATTTGAACAGGCCCTGGCATAACGGATTATTTGTGAAACGTAAAACCGTAGGCTGGTGCAGAAGGGATATTACTGCTCAGGAATGGAAAGTTAACAATGGGAAAATTGAAGTCATCACGTTTGTCTAAAAGCCTAGTAGTAAGCTTTCCATTGTCAATGTAGAGAACAATCTTAGTATGAGGAGGAGGCTGCAGTCTCCGTTGTTTCTTTTATTTTAAGTTCACGTGGATAGATGAATTCTAAATAATTTTTTTCAGAGACAATACATCATCTATATATCTGTAGGTGAAATTGAATTGTTGTGCGAGCAGTTTCTTGCCTGCTTGGAGGAGACTTTGTACAAACTCCGCCTCATACGAGTATAAAAACAAGTCGGCAAGTAACGGTGCACAGTTAGTACCTATCGGTATGCCGATTGTTTGCTGAAATATCCGTCCGCCGAACTCCACAAAAATATTGTCGATTAGATATTCCAGCAGTGTGACGCAAAGATGTCTTTGGTTTAGGAGGTAATAAATTAGTATTTTGACAATAGAAAGAAATACGTTTATTAACTATTCTAAAAATGCTAAGTTTTCCATTTTGGGCTGCATGTTCAACATACTCTCGCTTTCACCATCGAAATCGAATTCATTCAAGGCAGCAGCAATTTCTTCCCTACATTTATTGAAGTCAATATTAGAATGAAATCGGTATTTCGGTTCTTTAGCAGTTATATTTTGGATTCTAGAATCAAGAATTATTTTTAAATTCCCTGTGATTATATGATCTGCTGCTGGGTAGCAACACACTGAGTCTTTACAATTTCAGGTAACAGGAGTATTTGTATCAATATCGAGATCTGAAACAGTTTATTAAAATTAAAAATGACAGATCGAACAGGTTTGTTATACTTATAGCAAATTATGGGTGTTTCGTATTTTGAAAACAAGTTGGAATGGATGAAATAGCCAAATTGTTCCGGAATATACTAGGCAAATCAATTAAATCCATCCCTTTATTTATGACAGAAATTTTGATAAAATAAAGCGTATGATTAATTTCAGAATCGACATAAGGACGAAAAGCATGTTGAGTATAACCTCTAGCTAAGAGAGCCGCGTCATATAACTGATTAGAACTATCGGAGAATTTATTTGCCTCAATGTCTAGAATACATAATACAGAAATGGGTAAAGAACTTAACAAGCATAGAGTGGCGTCCGTGATTTTATAATATTTTTGACAGTTATTTCAACCTAGTTTTATTTCTTATAATTTACGTTCATAGTTATCATTTTTCCTGACACCATGGGACGTAGTTTTACGTTTTCGGCATTATAAAAGAGAGAACATATCAAAATCAGGCATTTTAGAAATATTACCCTCATAATAAATGTTTTTAAAACCCAGTGGAAAAA
This sequence comes from Anodontia alba, assembly GCA_964016985.1. Classification (NCBI taxonomy): domain Eukaryota; kingdom Metazoa; phylum Mollusca; class Bivalvia; order Lucinida; family Lucinidae; genus Anodontia; species Anodontia alba. Next base: position 103,319,988 of record OZ024822.1, read on the forward strand.
GCGTCTGTAATGATTTTATCTGGTTATAATAGACAATATCTAGACACCCATTCTATTCGAATTGAACCTCCCAAAGACTTGGGGTAAAAGATTCCATTTGGTATAAATGGGTTAATTAAATGCGTCCATCCGATAATATGCACGGTGTCTAAATATTATTAAAACATCTATATATTGACAGTACATCACATTACATAACCAGGCGCATTTCAATATATAACTAAATAGGCCTTGCCATGCGAAAACGTGATGTTGGGAATATGTGGACAGCAAAGACCCAGATCATCCGCGCAATCTGATTAGGGTATTCGCTGTCCGCTAACAGAATCATTGGATACCAAAAATACCAAGGAATGTATAAAGGGAGAGCAGAGGCATGGATGATACTTTGAGCATGCGCAGGATGATCTGAATGCACATTTTGCGTATGCTCGAAGACAAGTTTTCTCTTGACAATGCTCAATTATTATTTGGTCACACCTGATTTTTTGCTCGAAGTTTTGTTGTATTGTTGTCATAGATAATTTTCAATACGGGAATATTTCTTTCGATTTTCATAATAGAGTAGGGATATCTTTTCTGGGGAGGCAACTGTCAAAATTGTTTCGCCTTCCTTCCGAAAAAGCGACTACTCAAAAGAAAAGAATTTGCTCCCAGGGGAACACATATTTTGCTTGTAGAGCTAATGTGTTTTTCAGAATGGGTTTGGTGTACAGTAAACCAAACAGGAAGTCTCCCTTCATACACCGCGGAAAATTTACCAATTCCAAATTTACCACATGGCTCACATCTGTATATTTACTTGTAGATCGAATAAAAACGATTGCAAACGGTTATATGCTTCAGCTCATAAGAGCTGTAAAGTGCGGACATCAATGGGAATGGACAGGTAATACTCTGTCAATATTGTTTTGTCCGTTTTTCGGAAGGAGATTAGTGCGCAGGATAGCAAACGGGAAGTATCAAAAGGTGTTTCCTTTGTTCGAAATTGCAGAAAATTTGCCGTGTACCCTATTCCCCATAAGCAAATGAATCAGCCTATGTATTCTCGCAAGCTGATCAAAATTCTATTGACGAGCACTAACTAATCAGCCAGGATGGATGCGCAGCATGTCAGAAATATTAATACCCTTCTAACTCCTTTTTAACTCCTCATATTGCAGCAATAATACATTATTAAGCCACAATTAATACATACAAAATCATACGTTGTAAACTCATTGTACTGTAAATTCCCTTTAGAACTGATTTTTTTTCATTGTCTTTCGTTTTATTGAGCAATCAATGAAAACATGACGGACGTTGTGCACGATGTGCGTAGTAAACTCGCTTCTTGAAATGGTAAAACAACGTAGTTTTGCCTTTAAAGCGACAGGTCAGTGCGCGCAATAATATTTTATTTGGCACTGTTTATACCCGAGTTGAGCACATGACCCTGGTAGCTGTAAAATGAAGTGGGAGAATGAGGAACAAAAAAATGTGCAAAATGTTTGCAAACAAATGCGAGTTTTACTCGGCCGCAAGTTCTACCAACATTAGTTACGGCCCTCGCCCTACAGAGTTTTATTACAACAATATACAGACACATTATAATGGCAAATTGTAGAGACATTATTTGAATACTTCATACAGACTAATTGTTTAACAAATATTGACTCAAAAACAAATATACAACACATAATTTCAATGGGTCATGGATTATATGGAATGATGAGTAAATAAAATAAATAGTTAGCAAAAAGTGTAATAAGATAATAATAGAATGCTAGCCGTAAATTAGCCGTAGGCTAATCATTGAATCTTCTTGTATCCTTAATAAACGTTTGGACGGCTGTGAAAATAGAAGTATTTTCATCAGTTGTCAGATTTTTATCTCCGAACAAAAGCATATAGACATTTAATGGATGAAAATCCCTGATACATCGAAAAAGTGTTTCTCTTTCATTTCTTAAGTTTGAGCATCTAAAGAAATAGTGCTCTGCATCTTCGACTTCTTCAGAGCAACTACAAGTAGGACTAGGTGATACAATGGTTTATATATAAATCAGAAAGTAAATTACTACAATTATATCTAATTATTGCATGTAAAACTGAAATATATCTGTTTCCAGCTCTATAGTATGTTGGAACTTTTGAATTATTTTGATGCTTTGTCAGCTTATACTTAAAGCTTGCCATAGGTGGTGAATTATGTAGTTCTATATCAAGAGAATGCCATGCCAAAACAAATGATGGACTAATTGATTTACGTGAAATGTCAGTCCTGCAGAAGGGAACAGTAATACCCTTTTGATTTCGTAAAGTATAAGTACTTATTTCTCCAACTGAAAGAGGAATTAAGTCAGAAATGTATGTGGGAACCAGACCATTGACTGATTTATACATGAAAATAAGTTTTTGCTGCCTGCGCCTTTCTACTAGTGACACCCAACCGCATTCTCTATAATGAAACCGATCTTGTTAAGCCTGTCACTATGCGGGCAGCTTTATTTTGAAATGTTTGAAGGGAATTGATATCTTGCACTGTATAACCATCCCATACAACACATGAATATTCAATAATTGGCAGTAAATATGATAGGTATATTTGGTTTAATGCAACACGGTAAATTTCAGTTTGTGCATTATATCAATAACTTTACATCACGAAAACATGCCTATATAATTTTGACCCTTTTAAACCCCACTTTTATATAGTAAAACTGGGGTTTACAGGGGTATACATTATTTTTCTTATTTTGCTATAAAACATAGATTGTGGGTAATCGTTAGAACCGCCTCGTCGAGGCGGTTCTAACGAGTATCCACAATCTATGTTTTGAGCAGAAATGTGAAAAATATCAGAATTTTTATCTGAAAATTTTCAGTTTTTGGAGCTGAAATTTTCTATATATTTGTATAGGAGTGTTTTTGTAATGTGATGCACTTTTGATAATGTTTTCAACATGGCTGTGCCATTGCCCATTACTACTAAATGTAAGACTTAAATGTTTGTATTCTGTTACAAAATTTATGGGTGGACCATCAAAACTTATATAAGGAAGAGAATCAACAAATATTAAAGTAAAAGGCATTACTTCAGTTTTAAGAGGGTTAAAGTTAATTAACCATGGTGCTGATTAACCAAATCATGATTAATGATACCTTCGATGTCTTTAATAGCAGCTGCAGAATAAAATAACTATCATCAGCAAATAACCTAGTAAGATTTAGTAATGATTTAGCTATATCGTTAACATACACTAAAAATAGTAGAGGGCCTAGAAAAGAACCTTGAGGAACTCCAGCTCATTAAGCTTGATGAGGTATTTCATATAACAACCTTTTGCTTCCTATCACTCACGTAGTCACTTATCCATTCGATTAATTCACCATCTATGCCATTTTGTTTTAATTTAAAGATAAGTATCTTGTGCCATACTCTATCGAATGCTTTAGGAACATCTAAGGAAACCATACAAGAAAATTGGTTACTGTCAAAAGTTTGGCAAATATGATGGTATATGTCTATAAGTTGGAAAGTTGTAGAATGATTGGATAAAAACCCAGACTGGTATTTATAAAGCAGGTTGTTTTCGTGTAAAACATTAAAGATATGTTTAAAACAAATTCTTTCTTGTAGTTTACCAACATTACTTAAAAGTGAAACTGGTCGAAAATTTGAAGGATCAGAGTTATTCCCCTTTTTTGGTAAAGGTATAACGTTAGAATATTTATAGATATCTGCCAACTTCCTTCCCTGAAAGATCTATTAAAAAAGTATACTCAGGTGTATAGCTACTGCTTTTGCTACAGCTTTAAGCATTTTGTGACTAATTCCATCGGGCCCTGTTGCCTTGTTTGGATTTAAAAGATCGATGAGAGATGCAACTTTATGTGCTGTGCATGTAATACTAGATAATCTATTTTGACATTTATATTCTAAGGCAGGCAGAGCCACATTTTCATCATTAATAGTGTAGATAGACGTGAAATGTTTGTTTAACAATTCAGCTTTATCTTCAGATGAAAAGCAAAATTCATTTTGACCAGTAACTGGAAAAGAGTTAAGGGGTGGAATTAAAAAAGAGGTACAATTGCCTTTAAAAAAAGTAGCGTATCACCTTCCAAAATCGTTTTTTTTATCATTTGAGTGAAAATCTGAGATAGAAAATTCCAAGTTATTATAAAAATGCTCGTTTGCATGTCGCTTTAAATTATTAAACTTATTTCCAAAAGTCTTATACCTTACTAAAATGTTTGGATTACCCTATTTGTTGAATTTTCGTTTTTGTCTGTCCCTTTTTCTAGATACCCGTCTTATTTCAGAATCATACCATGGTTTATCGTGTCTAGTAAGAACATTTTTTGATGGGACACAAGATTTAACAAAGTCAAGAAAAATATCAATAAACTTAGAGCAAACTTCGTCTGGAGTTCCCACCCTTAAACAAGTCCCATCATAATTGGATAATTTTTGTTTTAATAATGTGAAGTTTGCATTTTTATATAAATAGATTAATCCATTGAAAGCTCCTTCGGTATCATATTGAATGGGTAATGTTATATATGTTGCTTTATGATCACTGGTATTGTCTGGAACCAGAAATGGCAAATTCTCTGAAATAATAATTGGGTCAAGAATTGCTTGTTGTCGTGTTGGTTCTGTAATTACATTCGTCATGAAGTTAATTAGAAGTACATCATTTAGGTTATGAAAATTTGGATTTAGTAGATCTTCGTTAAGGTCTCCAACAATTATCAGAGTTTTTGAGTGTTCGAGAGCCTTTTAAATATTTAAATTAAAACTGTTAAAGAACTGAGCATCAACTGTGGAGGGACTATAAAATAAACCAATTAAAAACAACTCATTTTTTGCCTTAACTTTAATCCATAAAGATTCGTCAAAAATATCTCAAGATCTGGTCTTCTCACATGAAGTAAGCTTGAGTTTATGTATGCCATCACACCTCCTCCATGGTTTGTTCTATCTTTTCTATATAGTGCACTGAACTGGTTTGAAAGAAAAAGCATTTCTGTAGGAACGTTATCATCTAAGTGAGTTTCAGAAAAACACAAAATATTAAAATCAGAAAAATTATGAAGTATAAAGTCTAATTTGTTTCTAACGCTTCTGATATTCAAGTGCAAGATTTAAAGTTCATGCACATTTCTATAACCTGGATTAGTGTCTGTGTCACCGGCTTGAAGTAGTAGGAGAAGAATGACAATAAAACATTGTAAATTATAAAAAATCAAAACCATGAGAGAATTTGTGTGGTGCCAAATGCATGATAATAGCTTAAAGAGCGTCATAATAAGTATAAGCACAGAATACATGTTTATGCTGATCATAGCATTTTCTTGCTGCTCGAGATGCAGTGGTAAAACAGACCAACAGAGACCCTCCACTGATCATCGGAAATACCCATTGTACAGTGTAATAACTAAGAACTTTGGTTTTGGGTCTTGACTGTCTGTCTCACGATCGCATCCAACACACAGCCAGCATGACAATGATAAATTAAAATAATATGGGATAAATATGATAATGCTGAATACCATGAATGGGGAAAAATACGAGAAAACATGAGCATGATAGTAAACTTTGGAAGTTACAGATGAAGTTTGGTGATAATATGTGAACTATAAATTTCACAGTCATTTGCAACATCTCGGACAATAAGATACACATTCTCATTCGGTTGCGATGAGTTAGTATACTTCAAATCGGTTAAAAATATACATACATTTTATGGCGAAATCAATATTATGCTTGAACAATATATATTTACACCAGGTTCTTGTAACAAGATAACATACAATCGTTGAGTAGCAAACAAGATAGCAATCTCAGCAGACCCCAGTCAAGCTGCTCCCATGAGACCAGTCTAATCGGGGTTTAGATTAATAATATTTTATTGCATTTTAAACAAAGGGATTGGACACAATTATAACAACATTAGATGGTCCTCGCCCTGCAGCATGAAATACATTCATTTAAAGGTACGAGTACAATGGTGCAAAACAAACATTTTACATAACAAGTTAGAAAAGGAACAATGAGGTTGTGATCTTTTACAGTGCAAACTTTTCGATATGCTGATGTTAGCTTTAAGCAAGAACGAAAACCAAAATGTTTGGAAATCTAGTACACACGACTGGATAATTAGACAAATCTGTAAGTGTCTTTTATGAAGTTTAAAACTGTTAGTATAATTTGTTTGTTAGTATCAAAGTCGTATAAGGTACTGCCGTTTGTTAAGAGATAAACGTTTACAGTAGGAATAGTTTGAATTTGGTGGCTTGTTTGCAATAATCTTTGTCTTTGGGTGTTGTAAAAGTAGCATTCAAAGAGATAGTGTTCGGCGTTTTCGACTTATACACCACAACTACAATTTGAATAAGGAATTATGTTGACGTGGAAAAGATTTGCGTTTAAACTACTACACCTATGCCTTATCCTTGTTAAAATAATATTTTATTTCCTTTCGCCAACTAATAAGTGTTCATCTACTCTGGGTGGCTGATGTCGGATAGATGATTTGTATTGTAATAATGTGGGGATATTACGAGTTTCGGTGTTAAGGTCATTCCATAGTTTCAGGGTGGAAGGAAAATAAAACGTTTCATACGAACATAACCTACAGAAAGGTAAATCGTAATTGGTATTGTTTCTAAGATTATAATTACTTACATCATTTACCAGGCTTGGAAGCAGGTCATTCGAATAACTAGGAGTTTCATTTTTGATTATTTTGTACATAAGAGTTAACTTTTTTGTTTTCCATCTTTCAGCTAGCGTTTTCCAACCGGTTTCTAAATATAGTGATATAGGTGGAGAGAATACCGTTTACCGTTTACCGGTAACTATACGAGCCGCATTCAGCTGCACTTGCTCTAACCTGTTAGTAACTGACAGATTACAACCATTCCATACTTCAGAAGCATATTCTGATAATTCTGATCGGCGTATACAAATGGTTGACGTTGTATCAGTATTCCTACTCCCCATCTAACTCAATGTTTGGGGTGTGGGGTGATTTTATGTATAGCTTAGTTCCTGAATTTATATTTGAGTTGGGGTTATTTTTTTCCCATAAGAATTAAATTCGCATAACGACTCACACTTTTGTTTTAATTTTCTGTTGTAAATTAAGTCCCTTCAAAGAATAAACCATGTTTTGTGAGATTTCCAGTGAAGCAATTTTCTGTAAGGTCATTAATATGGTAGAAATGGATTTATTTTAAGGGCTTTTAGGAAGTGTCGAAAATTGGCATTGCGGATTTTTTCTCATCTTGACAAATAAGCAGCAAATGTGTTTCAGTATCATTTCCTGTATTGTTCTGCCAAAAATTATAAAATTAAAAGTAAGGCGAATGCTATTTTAGTCTTACAATCCACTAACAGAATTATTTGCACACGTTTTCGGGAAAACATTTGAAGATAAGGTCATTTCGGGTAAAATTATAAAAGACTTAGTACGATGACGTATCATTTTTATTTTTAAAATAGTGAGCCATTATATGAAACTGAATATTTGCAAAGGTTTAAGCAGTAAAAATAGACATACCATAAACTTCGTTAAGCTTTTTTCTAAATTGTATCGGCAACACCTATTTGTCTAAATATAATGCTGGCTTGAAAAACGATGCGCCAACAAGGGATATAGAAACCCAAGTTTTATGGTGGCTTTATAATGGTTTCGTTTCTAAACACAGGAGAGTTAATAATAAGCATGATTTTGATGAACAATTCAACAATTATATAGCAAAATAATGGTGCGTTGAGTGTGCTCATTAGAATCGCCAACATGCGTTTTTATGATAAAAAAAAAAGAAAATTTCTCTAAAATATCACTAAATATGTGTTTTCTTGAGCTATCGGAAGATTTTCTTAGGAACTCAAAAACAAGATCGAATCAGCTACGGTAAACGAACAATAAGTGTTCGAGTTATTGACGTTTAACTGTATAATTCGAGAGGATATGTATATGCAGATGTTATGCGATAAACTGCATGCTAAGTAATTAACATTTAGGTAATCACATTGGGTCGGGCCGCAGACTCAATCCTAAACCTTTTGTAGACCGCTTGTGCTTGTCCTTACTTGTCAGTGATTGGGCTCAATGTGGTCACAAAACTACCAGACAATATACTCGTCACTACGATGAAGTACGGGAGACGGTTTACGGGCACTCTGACTTTCAGTTCGCAGTGTTGTACTCGAAACCGCCACTTTTTTCATCACAGATTTTACAAAACTAATTTAAGCCACATCCCTCGCGCACATCACGAAAACATGTCTATATAATTTTGACCCCCTTAAACCCCACTTTTATATGGTAAAACTGGGGTTTACAGGGGTATACAGTATTTTTCTTATTTCTGCTTAAAATCATAGATTGTGGGTACTCGTTAGAACCGCCTCGCCGAGTACCCACAATCTATGTTTTGAGCTAAAATATGAAAAATATCAGAGTTTTTTATCTGAAAATTTTCAGTTTTTGGAGGTGAAATGTTCTATATATATTTGAATAGGCGTGTTTTCGTAATGAAACATTTTACTGTTGATAATTCCAGTGCAGCATTTCCGCTTGTCGTTCCTCTTCGTTTATTTATTCCGTTTTTGTTGTAGTGCTGTTCTGTAATGTTCCGTGTTATTTGCCTGACAAGTCCATTGTCCTGTGCCTTGGGGATGTGTTCCGTGAATATGACCTTTCCTAGACGTCCCCATAGTCATCGTTTTTGGTATTTTGCAAACCTGTAAGTCTTTATGATACTAACAAATATTAGCTTTCACAAACAAGCTTGGTCCACGCTTGGCACACATTGTTGAATAGTCCATGGAAAATAGCATTGGACCAGTCAATTACCTTTGATAAAGTTCTTCCGGAGCAATACATATATCATACTCTAAGATTGTCTATGCCCACGGACGTAGATAAAAATGGAGATACCCAGGAAATGCCACAGTTACGGAACACTTCCTTCCAAAGACAGTGTTAAACCTTTCAAACCAACAATAACGACGGGCCGAAATGTCAAAAAAACGTACATTCGGTCGTATGCGTCCAACGAAGATTCAAATTAGCCTTTCCACCCATGCAGGCTGAACAGAGTCTTCTTTGTCCGCATGAAGAAAGTTTACATCCTTGGCTATCCAAACTTTGTCCAGTTAAGTTTTTAATCAGACTGTGCGAATGCGCAGACTGACCAGAATCTTCGCTGGGCACACATGTCCGAAGGTACGTTTTCGAATATTTCGGCTCATATGATAGTTTTCAGATTAGTCCTTGTAAACAATAATTTTGCTGATCCTGTTCTTTGCTGCTTCGTATGGATCTCCAACTTGTTTCCTTGAAATGGTTATTGTAGTGCCTGTGACAGGATTTTCTTGGAGCAGAATGAACCGATCGCCGATTTGAGCCATTTTTTTAACCTGGATGATATAAGACAATAAAACTATAAAAAAAATGCAACCGTTCTTTTTTTCGGACAGACAAAAAAGGTAAGAGAAAAGTCCAAGGAGTGCCACAATCACAAACCGCAGCCCTTCCCAGACACCAAGAGGAAGAGGAAACCGACAAATCCAAACAAGCACAAATCGATCAAACGTACGAAAAGCACTAAGATTAGCTCTCTCTTCCCCAAGCGAGGTAATCGCAATGCTAAAAGGACTGAAAAACAAAGATAAGACACACAACAAATCGCCTCATAGAATAAACCACAAAGCACCAAAAAGTAAGACTAACACCGGGACCACCGCCTTAGAACGGTCAGTAGAATAAACCACCGGGGAGTTTAAAGCACTTTTACAGCTAGCCAACTTCACCCTGGGTCCCGATGCTACTCTTAATACAGAAATACATAAAAATTCGGTTCGCATAAAGGCTCCCAACTCAGTTCATGCATCAAAGCGAAAACATAAAAATCAAATTAATCACTATAATAAACAAAGACGAGTTCTCATGGCTAATTCTACTGTATGCCAGAGTAAATGAAAACCAATAGTTAGACGCCGCAGACCTCGACACTCGAATAGTCTTTAAATTGTTTGCCACTCATACACTGTAAAAAAATCCCGTAGATTTTTCGGTAAATACTGGCAACTGGCTGCCAGTACATGTACCGTAAATTTTACAGGCGCCTGTAGATTATTAACAGTAATAATTACGCATGGCAGGGTAGTGTAGGGCAAGGTAGGTAACGTACAGGGCATAGTAGGGATATGAACTAATGCACCGTATCTTAAGCTTACACACCCTTACCCCATCCTACGAGGTAATTCCTGCAAAAGTTCTACGGGGCCCCGTAAAAATTAACTGTAAAGACACTGGCAGCCATTTGCCAGTATTTACCATAAATTCTACTGGATGTTTTTTTGCAGTGTACAGCAGGTTTATACACATCAGCAGGAGTAAAATGGACTTGTTCAAAATAAGGCAGAAATATGGTAAGACAGTAAGATGTCCTAATAATTAGACTAAATACGGTACACGAATTATTCTAATTGTTCGGACACATTAACGTCAACGCGTGTATCTCAAAGAGGGGTCACTTTTAGCTGAAAGATTTTTCTTCGAGTAGAAAAGAAATTTTTTTCTGTTAGTTATGAATCTCTTCTAAAAGAAGGCTACTCTTAAAGGAAAGAATTTATCAGAAAACGTTCTCAATGAGCAACTTTTAGAATGGAGACCAATACAATAGTCAAAGTGAACCCCCTCAGAGGTGTATAATTATTTATCTTAAATGTTTGCAATCTTAATATAAACTTGCTTAAGATCAGATCTCTGCCTGATAGTTTGTCTAAAATATATTTGCAAAGAGTCCAAGGTTCAGGCGAGCCTGCGCATTTGCGCAGTCTCGCCAGAACCTGTGCTGGTCGCTTGCATTGGCGGTAGGACAAGGGGAAACTTCAGCCACAGACCTACACATGTGGCCTCGCTAAGGGGCCGGGCATGCGCACTGAAATATTGATTTGACGGAAAGTCTGAAGAGCTTTTTAATGGCGACACGGCTTGTCTTATTTAACTCTTTCGGCGCCAAATTTCAGACGACATTTGTCGTCTGCTTTGTTTCTTTTTTTTAACAAACTATTGATTGAAATAAGTTATATGTAAAGTTGAAAGACTCAATGTCAAACAGCGTAGATCCTGAAAGTTGAAAGACTGAATGTCAAACAGCGTCTCATCTGGATCTACGCTGTTTGCAAAAGCCTATTATCATCGCCTATGGCAGTGAAAGAGTTAATGTAATTTCGTCTACTATATCCAGTTGATGTCGTGTCTAATTGTGCGCTGAAGAATTTCTTGTCGAAATAGGGTAAACATGGTATGTATTCTGTGAAGAAAAAAATGAAACATATTTAGGTTTAGGGCGATCGAATACACTTGGTAGGGTCTTCGCCATATTTTTACAAGGTAGACACTTTTTATGACTTTTCTATACACCCAGCTTCTTCTAAAAAAAAGCAACTACTCTAAAAGGAATGAAATGTTTTTTACACAGATCCAAATAACAAATATATGGTTGGAAAACATCGGGGTCCTCTACCTCATCTTTGAAACATCACAGTGACCCACAAATAATCTCAGACACTGTGATGAAACAACGAAAAGTGCTAAATGGCGATTTGAAGCCAGAACACATGAAAACCATAAACAAGACCGCGTCTATTGCAGTTATGATTGACGCTTTAAGGGGACTGGATATACTTGGTAGATATTTCATCATTTCTGCCAAGGGAGATAACTTTTGAAACTTCCTGTTTGCTTTAACGCCCACAAAGTCCCTTCTGAAAAGGTGTCAAAGGGAGTATTTCTTTTTCATTATAGAGCAGACCCCTTATCAAAGGGGGGCAAAAACAATCTAGACAAAGTTGCTTGTTTTGAAAGTTTAGCTTTTCTCCTTAAGGCTCAGTGTACAGACGCAGGAGATTTGACACCAGATGTGAAACACAAGATCGTAATATATATCGCTATATGATATGCGATGTAATGCGCATTCGTTAAGTTTCGTTTGAAATTGGCCTCTATCAAACTTAACTGACTTTACTTTTAAAGCACTAATCACAACTGCAGCTGATATTTTGACATTGTCGGATTATCAGCGAAAGTACGGATGTTGCCGTGCCTCTTTGTCCGTGGATATGTGGTTGTCTATTTGACATTTGTTTTATCATTGTTTGTTCCTTGTAGCTTCTGGTTTATGTGCCTCAGGAGGGCTGTGTTGCTTCATTATTGTGGCATTTCCAGGGTATAATCACTTATACATTTGTAGGCAGACAATTCACATGAAATGTAAAATCGTACTTTCTCTGGTAATGAAAAGAAATTTATAATGCCGTCTGCTACAATGTTGCTTAACGCTTTACAGATTAATGATTTTTAATGAACGCAATGAATAAAGAAAGAACAAAAAAAGAAAGAAAAAAAAACGTATTCGGAGCTATAAAAACTGTAATAAAGCCACATCATGACAAAACCAACAAAATGGCATGTGCGAACAGCGAAGACTCAGATCAGCCTGGGCATCCGCCCTGTCTGATCAGAGTTTTCGCTGTCCGAATGAAGAAAGCTTAGGTCCTTAGCTACCCTCTGGGCGCACAATGAAGACTCTGATCAGAATGGGCGGACACCCAGGCTAATCAGAGTCTTTGCTGGGCGCACAACAATTTTGTTGGATATGTCCTGAAGTGGTTCAATTAAAATTACTCAGGTACGGCCACTATACCGAAGCACAGTCAATTTTTATGGGCTTTACCCGAATGAGGTACAGAAAGGAGAATATACAATCGGTTAGGTGTCGAAATATTTTAAACATAAACGACTGAAGTAAGAAAAATAAGCATACACAATTTATAGGAATACTTCTGAATCTTTGTTCCTACATTATGGAGTGGTTGGGTGAGGCAAAGGTGTCGTGTATCTTAAGTCACCGGGGCGTCCAACTGAGATTGGCTTGCAGCTGGGCTCGGCCTGCTATCCCTGCAGCAGGTAAGGGTGGAGGGGGAATGTTTTTATTTCTTCTGTTTCATCGCTTTCATTTATTTTCCTCTTTCTCCCCTGTCCCTCTCTTTCATCTCCTCTACTATCTCCTCTAACTCTCTAACTCTCTTCTCTCTTTCTCTGGGAGACGACGCAATATGACCCACATGGATTGACGCAAGAGGGATCCTTGTATCATTGAATATCCAAAATGCGCCCAGGAAAGATTCTGATCAGACTGCATGAAAATAAAATTTCAGCATGTGTATCTATTGTGCCAAGTTAGATTCTCCTACATTTCAGTGGGCGGTTTAATTAAATCATCACGAAAACACGCCTATATTATTTTGACCCCCTTACACCCTACTTTTATATAGTAAAACTGGAGTTTACAGGATTTTATTTTATTGTCAGCGGTGAAATCAGTGTATATCTGATGAAAATAAAAATGATATCAATCACTAGTGAATTGATATCGTATCATTTCACTATAGTGAATGATACGATTTATATTTTCACTCTTCGCTTTGGACGACTTCGGTTTTCTTCACTGTTTCAGAAGTGGATGTTACCTCCACTTCAGATTTTTGAACACCTCTAACTTCTTTGTTTCTGAACTAAACTATCAAGTGTTGGTATGCATTTTCTTAGTTAGAATGTAAGGAACATTATGGTATCAAAATTATTTTGATTCGCCGAAACTTTTTGTTTTTTTGTCTCTCCAGCGGTTCACATGTTAAGCACTGAACGTCGACGCCATGACGTTCATGTTTTGTTTGGTGACGTTACTTATGACGTCAGAAACGCGCATTGACATGTGAACAATAAAATAAAAAGAAAATTTACTCTTTTTCAGTGAATACCATTAAAATTTTCATCTCGTATAATGAAAACATTCAAATTTTCACTCGTGCTTCGCACTCGTGAAAATACTGATGTTTTCATTTCACTCGATGACAATATTTATGGTATTCACAGCAAAAGAATAAATATCCTCTATATACATTATTTTTTCTTATTCCGGCAAGGCGGTTCTAACGAGTACCCACAATCTATATTTTGAGCAGAAATATGAAAAATATCAGAATTTTTTATCTGAAAATTTTCTTTTTTGGTTGTAAAATTTTCAATATGTTTAAAGAGGCGTGTTTTCGTAATGATGGTCCTAGATTTTAAACAAATGCATATTATGGAATTGTTCAATTCATCAAATTTTAGGGATATCAAAATTAAGTAATCATGGATGTTAGGGACCGCGGTTAGAAAGTATAATGAAGTTTGTTGGATTACTCTACTAAGTGTACCGAATGATGATGTTTGTTTTTTCTGCACGAGTTGTGCATGCTCAGATGAGAGTGTCTACACTAACAAGGTTTGAACCGCAACGTGAGAAAATGTACCCTCTGGCATTAACCCTTAAAGCGCCAAGAAAACCTGCATCTGAAAATGTCTTCTTTTTATATCGTCTGCTGAATATTCTTGCAAACTTTTCAAAATTATTTTCGCATACCGGCAAACAGTGTGGACCCAGATCAGACTGCTCTGTTTGCAAAAATTCCTTTTAAAATCACAAGCAGATTACAAAGCAGACGACAATTGTTGTGATTGGCGCTTTAAGGGTTAACATCAGTCTGTGCACAAAATCTTCGATATCCTCCTGTTGAAGCATTGTATCGATCTTCAGCTAGCTACAGAGAACTCAGCAAAGACTTGCACAAACATTGCGCGGAAAGGAAGGTTGACTTGCGTCTACGCTTGGCACACATATCATATGGTATATTTTCTCGCATTGCGTTTCATTTTATCTGTAATATCAACACAATTAAAACACGGAATACATACGTTTTCAGTACCTTCGGGTAAACGAAATTTAGTTTGTCGAATGTTCAGCGAATTGAAATCTTCTATGGCCTTTGCATATCCTCCAGGCTTTAGAAAGACGCTATCAAGGCCATTTGAATAAACAAATTTTGCCCCTTTTAACAAAATTTGCACTGCTTTCTTGCCTGAAAATAGAAAAACAAAAGTTTCTGTTTTATCTAAGTCCTACCATTAAATCCAATTGATTGATTGATTATGTTGGAGTTTAACGACACGTCAAACCTTGTTGGTCATTTTGTAACGTCTCCCAGAGAAAGGGAGAAAAGAGATAGAAGGGATAGTAGAGGAGATGAAAGAGAGTAATGGGGAAGAAAGAGGAAAATGAAAGAAAATGAATGAACAGAAGAAATAACAACATTCCTCCTTTACCCTTACCTGCTGCAAGGATAGCAGGCCTTGCCCAACTGGAAGCCAAATCAGTTGGACGCCCAGGTTACAAAAGCTACAGGACACCTTCTCCTCACCCAACCACCCCACCATTAAGTCCTAAACATGGCAAATAAATACCTCATTTACTGTAAGTATTCGGACAGAATGGCATCGGCAAATGATCAGGGCCCAGTTGTTCAAAGCGTCGTTAGCTTAACAAGCTCGTGAAGGGTCATTTCGTTAACTGTTTTAGCAGATTTAATGTATAATATTCTGACATTTTTTGCTGAAAAAATGTGAGTAAAAAGCTACTCACATTTTTTCAGCAAAAATTTTCAGCATATTTGCGTATCACTCGATGTAAATTTTAACGAATCGTTAACTAACGACATCGTTAGCTTTGAACAACTGGGCCCAGATGTCACTCTACTTTAGACACTAGAACTGGTCACAAGCAAAGCACTGACAGCATTGGCGGGTCGATTGTCTCTGAGTTTAGGCTGGGAAAATGGTCCTGAACGAGAAAAGACGGTTTCTTTCAACCTTTACTTCTCTGTAATTTAAACAAACAGTGCAGACCCTAATTAGACGCTGCGTTCTATGGCGTCTGATCAGGGTTTGCACTGTTTTCCAATGTCCCAAATGTACCAGTCCAGGTTTTACAGATAACCATCTATCAATGTTCACTCTGACGTCAGAGCTACAAGAATAGCGCGGTTACACTGGATTTCGTCTAACGCGCGGTTTGATTACAGTGTAAACTATCGACCAAAAATGGACTTCTTAAAAGTATAGGAGAAGGATGGTAATATGTTTGAAAGTCTTAAGCTTCAGGGCTAACAAGATAATAGTTTATAAATATAAACGTAATTTAAGCTGATATGTAAAATAAGTGAAATAAAGGTGTTCATTCCTTTTATTTTTATTGAATCTGTAGTTTTAGATACTTAATGCACAGCTTGGTCGGATATGTTGTTTAATCCTTGTCCTGCTAAATACGGATACGCCTGCATTTGAAAACCGTGTAGATTTAGATCTGAAGCCGCACTGTTTGTCACTAAGTATATGAATTTGTATCAACAATCTGAATCAAATGATCTGATTGGCTGAAATATAGAAGTAGTTTTGTAATCTTAAATTATTCAGCGTGGCAAAGGTTAATTGTTTGTTTATTTTTTAACATCAATTAATGGTCACCGTATTGCTGTCCTGTTGTAATACAACCTGTCTTTCTTAAGGCATAATACAACGTTCATGTATTCACAAAAAGTAAATGAAGTTTCCCCGGGAAAGGCCACAATCATGATTCATAGCCTTCCCCAGGTACCAAAGGAAGTGACTTGGCGTGCAGGTTAGCAAACAAGGCCTAGTTGTTCAGAGCATCGTTAGCGTAACGAGCTCGTTTATGACAAACTCATTAACTGTTGTTGCTGAGGTATTTTCAAATGCATTGATATTTTTGCGGCAAAAATGTGTACCTTCTTTTTCTCAGTCAAAAATATTAATGATTTTGCATATTTCAAAATAAACATTTTAACGTTTGTGGCTGTCTGTTTGCTTTCCCGGGCACATAAGCCTTTCTGAAAAGGACCTCTTCCCCAAATGGAGGAAAAAATAATCCTAACACAGCTGTATTAAAATGTACAGTTTTGTGAATCCGAGCACAGTAAAATTTCACTATAAAGGCAATCTTTGGGACTGCCTAAATGGATCTTATTAGTGGTCTGAATATTGAACAAGAAGAAAGAAACCATTTTGAACTAAAAAAAAGCATGCTCTTAACAGCGGAGTGGTCTTGATTTTGAGTGATCTTAACCCTTTTATCAACAAAATAGATACCTTTGCAAACAATGTAGATCCAGATGAGACGGCTCGTAACGAGCCGTCTCATCCGGATCTACATTGTTTGTCAGTCTGTGTTCATTCCTGACTGACATCTCTATTCGCAGAAATTGACATGTTCAAATTCAAAGATGGAAAAACCAGCTTAGGAAATTTAAAAAATGAATGGGTTATAGCTGAATTTTGCTGTACTTAGGGTAAAAAGTAGTCTTACCAACAGCTGACATCGCTGCAAACGTCGAACGTTTTCTTTTTACTTCTTCAAAATAATCTGAAATTAGGAAAATGTGCCAATGTATGTTTGACCGGCAAGAACCATGTATCGACAAAAATACGCCTTCCGCTGATTCAAGAAGGACAGTTGTCGGTTTTTGGAGAAAGAATGTACACAAATGCTAGTTAAATTTAGCCGCTTAGACGAATAAGCCAGCCAAGGAAAACTGTGGTTAGGTAAACTGACCGGCTTGACATCACCCTAATGGGTTGACTGGGCCGTAAAATCTCAACTCAATCAATTGACAGAAGCATATGTACCTCGGTCGTGTATGCTGAAAGGCTACATTAAGGTCCTGAGTTTGAATCTAGCTAGCAGTGTCTCTTCTCTCGTTCTGCTGTCCTATCATCGGGTTCATCTGTTCTATCCCCAAATCGTGACTACATTAACACACGTTTGTGAAAAATATACTTCAATGCCATTGCTCCAGATCAGACACTGTTTGACTATAATATATAATGTATTGGCATTTTTCTTAATTCTTCACGAAAACATATGTTGTGGATACTCATTAAAAGCGCCTCCGCGAGATGCTTCTAATGAGTACCCAAGAGCTATGCAAGCTATGGAATTAATTTTTGGGTGGTGTTTCTTTCCTTTGTAAGCACCACTCACATCACTATAAAAGACTCTCTTTACTAAAGTTACTCTAGGAAGTTGGTTTACCTCTAGGAACCAAACTACTATTGACGTCACAATCTTTTGGTACCCTGAAAAATAGTCCTGCTTAAAAATAGAGTATATGTAGTAGATGGTATAATCAGTGTAAGGTAACTAGACCGCATTGTTCTGTTTATTTTGGGCAAAAAGAGATTCTTGGAAGCGATTTGCAAGACAGTAAAAAATTCTGTAGGAATTATTTGGCTACATGGAGTGCTAGTCGTTCGGTCTTTCCAGTTGGTGACCCTGGAAAGGAGGAGTTTTAGGGATGTCACATGGCGGCCAATGTCGTGTTTTCGAAGTGGTAAAGAGGCCATGAATATCCCAGGATCTATTGCCGGCTCAAGTTGCTATTGCATCACACAAAAACCTGGATCTGAGTTGGGATTGTAGCAGGTGAGAGACTTTTTAACTCTTAGCATTGAAGGCTATGGAGATAATAATGTCACCAACTACATCGCCACATAGGGCTGACCATGTATTATAACTTTATTATAAAAACCCAAGTGTTTTTCATTAAATTTGCTAATCAGAAATATTTCTTTTCAAAATCCTTCACATACTTATCTTCAGATGTTTTTGTACACACCTGTCTGTAGGAGAAGCGCTTAAAGGGACTGTGCCAACTTGGTGCATGTTCCGAAATTTTATACAAGGAAAACAACTTCTGTGACTTCCTGTTTGCTTAACTTTACACTAATACCCTTCTAAAAAGGCATCTACTGGAAGAGGAAAGAATTTACTCTCCTTGGGTACAAACTATTCCCTTTTAGATTAGAATCTTTTCAGAAGGTTGCCCTCTAAAAGTATGTCCTCTCCTACCCCACCCCCTAAAATGAGGTCATTATGATATTGCAGAATACGTTTTCAAGCACAGCAATTATAATCAATTTCCAACTCTCCACCGTCTGTTATTATGATATGTTGCTAACTCTAAAATCACCAAGCAAAATTTGTAACGGACGATTCTATTTTTAATATTATTTTTCATAGTAATAAGTCTTGACATTTCGTGTGAATCGTCTGCCAGCAGACGATTCACATGAAATATCAATACTTATTTTCTATAAAAAAATGATAGTAACAGATGTGTAAACGTGTTGTCTGTTGCAGTTGTGATTGCGGCTCTAAGGGTTAAATGATAGAGATTGTAAAATTCTAAAAGGTTGTAAACACTATAGCGTTGCATACTTTTTAATTGTACACCGCTTTAATAAAATATGCCTTAACTAACCTGTAAAGTGAAGATCGCGAAAGCGCACATCTGGGTTGGGGCTGGACTGAAGTCTGGCTCTTGCTGTTACACAACAGTATACAAGTACCAACAGAACAAAAGGTGTTCCAGATAGAGGCATCTTAAATGCTGAAATATGAAAAATACTGTTAAAGCACCCGTAGCAGCAATATAAAATAACCAAAAGAGCATAAACGGGGCGGCAGTCTGATGGCAGTTGATTGACAGTACCTTAAACCCTACGCATTGAGACAGACAATCTACGGAAACAGTGTTGACCCAGATCAGACGCCGCGTACTGCGGCGTCTGATCAGGTTCTACACTATTTGCGACCCATCCATCAATATCATAGACACATTAACAGGTAGTAAATAGACTTGTATATATTTAGGACAAGTATGGTAGGGAATTAAAATTTCCCAATATACATTTTGGGTTAAAACGATAAACTATTACAGGTCTACAACATATGAATGAATCCTTTCACTGCTTTAAAGGCTCCATATTCCTCAAAAAATAGATTTTTTTTTATCCAAGAAAGGTTTAATAAATTAATTAATATATAGTATCAATACGCTCATAAAATGTGGCATCTACGAAAGACCGCCAGTGACATTTCAACTACATTAATTCAAGGTTTCAACTTTACGAATTCACGATTTCAACTTCACGAATTCGCGATTTCAACTTCACGAATTCCCGATTTCAACTTCGCGAATTTCCGATTTCAACTTCACGAATTCACGATTTCAACTTCATGAATTCACGAATTCAACTTCACGAATTCACGAATTCAACTTCACGAATTCACGAATTCAACTTCGCGAATTCGACTTCACGAATTCAGCTGTTGAATTCATGAAGTTGAATTCGTAAATTCGTGAAGTTGAATTCATGAAGTGGAATTCGCGAAGTGGAATTCGTGAAGTTGAATTCGTGAATTCGTGGAGTTGAATTCGTGAATTCGTGAAGTAGAATTCGTGAAGTGGAATTCGTGAATTTGAATTCGTGAATTCGTGAAGTTGAATTCGTGAAATCGAGAAGTCGAATTCGTGAATTCGTGAAGTTGAATTCATTAAGTTGAATTTGTGAAGCTTAATTCGGGAATTCGTGAAGTTGAAATCGTGAATTCGTGAAGTTGAATTCGTGAATTTGTGAAGTTGAAACCTTGAATTAATTAAGTTGAATTGTCACTACCGGTCTTTCATAGGCATCTGACAGCCTGTAAAATTTCAGTTAGTCTCTCGTTTTAGAGCTTGATCGAAAACGAAATGATTTTTAATCGTATCTCTTAATCAATGTTGGCAACATTGTTTCATGTTGGCAACACTGTTTCAGAGATATGATAAAAAAAAATCCATTTAATTTCAAGAACGGGAGTCTAACTGAAATTTTACAGGCTGTTAAATGCCATATTGTATGATTGTATTAATACCAGGTATCAATTTATTAAACCTTTCTTTGGAGAGCAAAATGTCTTTTTTTAGGAATATGGAGACGTTATGGGGAATGGATACACTTTCAGAGGAGGTAACTCTGTCAAGTATGTTTTACCTCCCTTCTAACAAGCTGGAAGTAAATAAATTATTCCCCATGGATGCAAATTCTATTGTTTTAGAGTAAACCAACTTTAAGGAGTGTGTGCAGAAAAGTAAACAGGAAGTGACAAAAGTTATCTCCCTTGAAAATATGGCAGAAAAACTACGAATTGTTCCTAGTCCTCTTAAGCATACAAAGTAACTTAATATTGCTAACTGCCTAGAAAGACTTTCAATCATCAGCTGTGTCCAGATCGATTGTGTATCTTCAGCCAAAAATTCAAGCCCAAACTCCAAGAAATTAAGCAAAGAATATATCAGCAACAAATGATGACTGGAGACAACGAATCAGTTGCAATAACCGACAAGCACAAACACACAAACAAGACTGGCAACAAAGAAACCGCCTTGGAACTTTCGGCAGAAAAACTAGTGATGCTAAAATACAGTTTACTCGATCGAAACCTTGCCCTTAATTCTGATGTAGCTCTATATTACAAATATGTAGTCAGTGCATGTAGGGTCATCTATCCCATTAGTAAAACATAACAGTAACACACAGAAATCACACAACTACAATGAAACAAAAAAAAGAGATGGCTCAATGGTTATCTGAAACCACAACCAAATGTCAAAGCACTGGTGGGTCGATTGTCCCTGAGTGTATGGTAGGTAAATGGTCCTGCACGGAGACTTAAGTGTTTTATTTAACCCTCAACTTCCTGTAATTTTAACAAACAGTGCATACTCTGATCAGACGCCTTTGCGGCGTCTGATCTGGGTCTACACTGTTTGTGAATATCCCAGACCAGGTTTTACAGATAATACTTTTTACACGGCACTCTGCATCACAGTGACAAGAATAGAGCGACTTAAATTACTTTTAACTGGAATTCGTACAAACGCGTGGTTTGATTTCATTCGTCAATGATAAGCACCTGCACAACAACCTTAATGAAATTTGATGTATGTATACTTTGGCTCGATTGTAAACAATCGATCCAAAAACCACAAATTGGAACATGATGGGCCGTGCCACAAACGGCAATATCAAAGACTAACTAGCTACTCGACGTCAGCATTTTTTCTGAAATATCACCGAATCTAAAACTCGGGTTGTTCAACTACGGTTTCAACATGATTATTCTGCGACAAACTGTGTGCATGGTTGTTAATCAAATTATAGGTGATAACATTGCTTGCCTCTGTAATTGCGCGACGGTGAGCCGGCCACCATCTGAAACAAGTTACATGTTTTCTGTGTTGATTTACTGAAGACTTACACCCTACTGCCATCCCCATAAGGAGAAAATTTTCATGATATGTCATAGCTTATTTTCTAAAGAAAACAAATTGTATAAAAAATATCAAATTGTCGTTTTCTGAATAAGCCCATACACTGTTACATGTAAATTTTAATATACATGTATGCAATTTATTACTAGATTAGTTTTTCTTTTTACAAAAAAATTAAAGAATACACGATAACAACAATTTACTAACCTGATGATTTTGGCCGCCAGTGACACACCAGTACATGCGCCGTTATTTGATATTTCACCCGAGTTAAACTTCAGTATTAACTTTCTGCAACTCGAAACCATTTGAGATAGCGCAAGACAAAACCAACAAATTGGCATGTGCGCCCAGCGAAAGATTAGCCTGGGCATCCACCTAGTCTGATCAGAGTCTTCGATGTCCGCATGAAGAAAGGGTGGATCCTTAGCTACCCATTAAGTGAACATCAAAGACTCTTATCAGACTGCTCCGAGTCTTCGCTTGGCGCACATGCCATTGTGTTGGTTTTGTCATGAGGTGGCTCCTGTAACATTTCAGCCGCATTAGAAAAGATAATTTGGGGATATATGTAAACAGTAAAAATCCACTTCAGCCAGCGAAGCAACACAATCCGAGAGGGGTATTTGCTATACATCGTCATGTTCAAAAGTAACCGAACTATATGCGCCATAACGTGAGAAAGTCTACCTTCTGATCTATGCGCCCAATGAAGAATCAAATCAGCCTGGGCATAATTCGCGCAAGCTGCTCAGAGTCATCTTTGTCCGCATGAAGAAACCTTGCACCCTTGGCTATCAAAAATACGCCGTGTGAAGATTTTGATCAGACTGCGCGAATGCTCAGGTTGATCTGAATCATTGCTGGGGCAGGTGTCCGGAGATAGGTTTTCTGAAATTGAGGCTAAATGATTTTGTTTGCTGACAGGTAGGGTCTTAATCGGTCTGTGCGAATGTTGATCTGGACATTCGCTGTCCATATAATCCCTGAAGTAAAGCACATTATAAGATGGAATGGCTAACTGCTGTCTGCGGTTCACGTTAAAAAGCAATATGGGTATTAATCTCATTTACCAGATCTGTTCCAAAAACAGAAAAAAACAAAACATGTTTGTAATTTTATTGTACGCGATTTCGCAATTTGATGGTGCTATATTGAACAGACTTTAAATCAAAGCACTCACAGCACTGATGAGTCGATTGTCTCTGAGTTTAGGCTTGGAGAATGGTCCAGAACTGGGACCTAAGTCTGTTTTATTTAACCATTTACTTCCTCTAATTTAGGCAAACAGTGCAGACTCTGATCAGACAACGCGTTCTGTGGCATTTGGACTGGGTCTGCGCTGTTTGCCAATGTCCCAAGCGTCCCAGTTTAGGCTCTTTGAACAGCACCCTGACGTCAAAGCGGTGAAAATAGCGTGGCTATAAATAACCGTTTCTTGGATTTCATCCAACGCGCAGTTTGATTACATCGGTCAATGATAATACGTGGACAACTACCTTAAGGAAATTTTGGCGTTTGTTCGTATACTATTGCTTAATTGTAAACGAACGACCTAAAACGGTGGTTAATACTCGTACTATTGAACGTTCTCAGACGGTGGTTCTGATGTTGTTTATTCTTTGTATGGCGTCTTGCTGCTCACTGCGTTTTTTTTTTTTTGTTTTTTTTTTTTATGTTTTGTCCAGTTCTTTGTTTTATCTTATTTTTCAGTGGATTCTTGATCTTTCACGCGAATTGCCTCTTTGGGTTTGTTCTATTACTTGCATTTACTGAGTAAAGACTTTCTACAAATGAATTGAATTGTAATTTGAGTTTGTTGTTTAACTTTTACCACTTTGTGGGAAAATTCATCGGGATACTATTTGTATGACATTTGGAAACTATTTTCTGGAAACAATAATTAAATTGTGGTCTGCTGAATTTTTTACCAAGCATGCTAGGCGCTAATTCTGCCATGTGTGGTAACGCGCTGAAATAGACGTTATCTAACATAATCTAATTAAGGCATTGGTAGTAAAACATTTTGTAGCCATTCAAGCCCGGAGATGTTTCTATTTTTAGCACCTTTAGCCAGCTACCTACATTACTAACTCTGATATTATAACCAAGTAAAATTGTCTGTATGTGATATATCAATTTAATATATATGTTTGCAACACAAAACATTATCACACATGACATGTAAACTATATAAAGGAAGTCACACGTGACATGTAAACTATATAAGGGAAATTAGTAAAATTGCTAAATTTGTTTTCAGCCGTAGGTTTTACAAAGATGTTTAAATGTTGTGGTAGGTCATTGTTTACGCCATATAAATCTGTCACAATAAGATTCGTTTATAGGATATTAAGCTACATTACCTCATATGATATGGGGTCTTTAAAAGGGACTGAATACACTTAGTAGATTTTCCGCTTTTTTCCGGGAGCCAACCCTTGTGGTTTCCTGTTTGCTTTTCTGCACACCAAACACCTTTCAAAATGGGTCTACTCTAAAAGGGAAATATGTGCTCCCCTTAGGCACATTATATTTCTTTTTATAGTACGAGTAGATCACTATTCAGAAGGGAGACAAAATACGTTTTACATCGTTGCCTCCCCATACATATTAGACGTAAAATTTAGGTATAATCAATTTGATCTCTTCCTTTACTTAGTTATTACCGTAACGGTATTTTGGTGAAAGACTGTTCAATAGATATCCCATTGGTTGTTATGCATTTGTAGAATATAAACTCATTTCAATAAGAGGATCATAGCAGCAGTATGATGGATGCCTGTGTATGGAAAATAATACAGAAGAGGTCCAGGAATAGCCACAACCATATAGCAAAGCCTACCAATGATACGAGCGTACCAAGAGGAAGAAAAAAACAAAAAACAAAAAAAAAAAAAACAAAAAAAAAAAAACAAAGGCAGGCAGTATATAAACCATAAAAACACAGCAACCAGCTCCCTATTTTCCATCAAGGTAAACACAACAAGACAAAGAACATGACAAAAGATGGACTAAAACGCAGCAAGCAACCACAAAGCCACGCACAAAAAGTAAACAATCACCATCAGACAAGGGCAGCAATCTGCGTCATCAATATGATGATATGCACATAGCTGCGACTGTATCATTCGGATTTATGACAGAATCATAAAGAATACATAATGCAGCGGAAAATAACTACGTGTACCAAAATTGTACGTGTTAATACTGTATTTTATTTTTTTTAACCAAAAAATACGAACTCAACTCATATACTCTATTGATTATACGAGGATACTTCGACCAACTATACTCAAACTAGTGTTACTGAATATCAACACTGATGGTCGGAGTGTATGAATATCCATTGCGCTACAGAAACCCGGTTTTTTGAAATGCAGACAGTCGATATGGCAGAGAATTATGTACAATAAGTTAGTATTCTGAATTTCAAAAAACCCTACTTCATTCAACAAGATTCCCTGAAACTAGTCACCGACGAAAATACGTGTCTTCATCATCTTTATAACGTAGGTTATAGGGAGTGATCAGAACCATTGCTTTGAGAAGAACGATATGTACTTGTTTTCTTATCAGTGCTTTGTCTGTCGAAAGGCTACCATTGAAACAAGTAACCATCATCTGAATATGTGTAGATATATATATGCAGGTTGTAATTTTCTGTTTTGTTCTTAACAAAGCAAACAGTCCAGTAAGGGCTTTCACACAAATTACGTTTAAGGTAGTACTAAAGTCAAAGATCGATTTAAACATTTTTTTCTAATATTAGGATCTGTGGCAAATCAGAAAATGATAAAAAAAAAAAAAAAAAACGTATAGGTCGCTGTGCAAAATTTTGCGGCAGCGCCCCAAAAAGAGAGCTGGTCTAGTGCACAAAGTTCGAGTATTTTATTAAATGAAAAAAAAACATAATTCAAGTTTTTCCTTTAATTGAGCCTCAGATGAAAAGAAAGTTGGTAATACTTTGGGTTTTGAAGCTTTTATCACATCATTGATCATATTTCAATAAAGCAAACCAGAAATATCAACAATGATCGGAAATATCAACAATTTGATCACATTTAAGGAAACAATAGGGTGCTTTCGGCTCTTACCAAGGTCCACATAACTCAACAGACAGATACAAAAATAACTCAGAACATATTAATTAGGAAAAAATGTATATCTAAATTTAACTTTTCCTCATACTCCTTCAGATGATAGAATTTTTCTATTATCTATCAAAAACTAAAAAGAAATTGAAAAGTCGCTGATAAAATTTTAAGTTATTTTGTTTTTTGAATTACCTCAATTGACCAAAAAGCACAAAACCATAGACTTTAAGCCTCAGTAGCCCTACAGCCTTCATATACTATCTGTTTTTTTTTATCCAACTAAACCAATTATTAGAAAATAAAAAGAACTAGTTTCGGCTCTTGAATCGGCTATATTGTTTTACACATACAAGAGTTATGACCCCTGAAGTGGTGAAAAAAAAAAAGTAATTTTATTATTATATGCACACCAAAGTCATTATTCCTCATCTGATTTGTACCAACTTGGTATAGAAAGTCTTGAAGTATTATTTGATTTCATCAAACTGCACCTACAATTAAATAGGCAAACGATCTGCTTTCATCTCCTGAACCAGCCATACTGTATAACATATATAAGAGTTATGAGCCCTGAAACTATGAAAAAAAACAACAACAAAAAACAAAAAAAAAACACCGATTTTAACATAGTGTCATAATTTATTATCTGATTTGAATTATATTGGTAAAAAAAGTTAGACAGGACAATGTTTTTGTCTTTTTCTTGAACCTTTCATAACAAATTATCTCTGGAAGAATTATGACTCCTACAATAGGAAAAAACCCTCAGTGTTTAAGCCTTTATAGAGCCTTCTATTTATCATCTGAATTTTGCAAAATTAGGAAAAAAAGATCTGTATCATTTCTTAAAATACTTGAGTCACATCATGCATGCCACGGTTAAGCCCCGCTTGAAACAGATAAATAATCTTTTTGAAATTATTAATTACAAGTTTGTACATTGTTTATTCCCTGTTACCAAATGATATATGTAATAACTTGAGTACATAAAAGTAAACATTATAAGGCTATTTCATGAAGCTTCTGCTTATAAAGCTAAGTTCAGCTTCTTTGCAAATTTGTGTCAGTTTTTTTTTTTGTTTTTGTTTTTTTTTGTTGTTGTTTTTTTTTTTTTTGTTGTTGTTTTTTTTGCACTGATTATCATTTTACCTTTAATATTTGGACAGACAGGCCTGTGCAAAAAGTGTAGGCCCAAGGGCCCAAATCAGATGCTACATTCAAAGTAGAACACATTTCATAGAAGTGTGCGCGATATGTGTGTGTGTGTGTGTGTGTGTGTGTGTGTGTGTGTGTGCAACTGAGAAAATAAACTGCTGTTTCTTAAGAATCAGTATATACTTGATACTGGATAGTTTTTGTGTTAGAAGCGCCCTATCAAGGAACTTCTGAGTTTTAAACAACATATGTTTTTGTGTATAAATAAAAATAATTATTATCATGATAAGCATGTCATCTAAAGCACTTAATGTATATAGCTCTGGTCATTTTCCATCTGATATTACATCCAATTGTAGAATATTTATGTCCATTGTTTTTTTAAAGTTAAATGTCTAACAGAATAGTGAGCCTAATCCAGAAAAAAATATATATGTAGCTAAACTGAGAACACATTCTAGCCATTACTTAAAAATGCGCAATTCTGGGTAATACCACTAAAAAGTATTGACTTTCTTATTTCTCCATGAAAACTTCTTCTTGGTACTTTTTGGATGTTACCAAGTTGCTTCTAATAAGTGCTTCTAATAAGTACCCACAATATATACTTTCTTGGAATAATAAGAAAAATGTTTACCTGTACGATATCCCTCCAATCTGGAACATTAAAATGTAGATTTTCAGTTAATTACTCTCTGCTCTGCCATACATTTGAGAATTGTGTGTATTCATTCTATTTCAAAATGTAAAACTTATGTGTCTAGCAAGAAAAAATACTGGGCCTGATTTAAGAAAAAGTCATACTGTAGCTAAACGAGTAAAGACCAGAAGACAAATGTAGCCTTTTCTTGAAAATAAGAATATTTTCTAGCAGATAACTTATCTATTTATACATTCCTTGCATTCATTTACTGTTTTTGCCTGGCGAGAAATAGAAACACCCCACTATCCCTATTTTTTAGAAAATGCACACTTGGTGGCTTTAGTGTGTAAAAATGAGTGGACATCAAAAGACAAATGTTACCATATTTTTAAAAGCTACATTTTGGAGAATATTTATTAGAAGATAATCTATTCAGCTGAATATTACAGGCATTTATTTCATTTTATAAAATAACTCATATAACTTTATACGAACAAAACACTGGGTTAAATTTATAAAGTTACATCATGAGTGAAAATCTCATAACATTAATTACAGCTGTATTATGATAGTTGTATTGTGATATACATATTCTGGCATATTTCCATTATAGACAAACAATCATTTTGAGGATTCCCTATGTTCATTTTATTTGGAGAGTTATGTTCTGTATAAATATGAACAAATAAAATCAAAACACAGGTTATTCTTCAAAATGCAAACTTTGGTTACCTTAGATAAGTGGTCAGGGTCACTCATATTAATGTAACTGGACATAATATTATAAAATATGACACTTTCACTTATAAGTTATTCATTTATTCCATTTTAAAATTAACCATTACATAGCTACCAAAAAAAAAAAAAAAAAAAAATTCAGTGCATCTTTTCAAACCGTGAGGTTTGATTGCCTCAAAGAAGTGGACAGGATCATTCAAATTGGTAAAAGTGGACAAAACACTACATAAATGCTAACACACAGAAGTGCACAATTATCAAGATAAGGATTAAGATAACATCTTTTCCAAAGAAATAACCATACAAAATTCTCATCTGGATAATTTGATCATAACCATTTATACTATCAATAAACAAGTGAATTCACTGCCTTCCTTCTACCTTAATGTTTTTAGTTGATTCAGTTAAGTTGTCAGACTGGTGGTAAAAATGTGTGTAGTTGTATGAAATTATCTTAGTATAAATATATATATATGTGTGTGTGTGTGTGTGTGTGTGTGTGTGTGTGTGTGTGTGAGAGAGAGAGAGAGAGAGAGGAGGTATGAGGTTTCACTGAGATTGCTGGGTTCAAAATTGTCTTGGTATTTTTGCAGCCATGAATTGTCGACATTTTGAAAGGCCACAGATACAGAATTTCAAGCAATTATGTCTTCATAATACGGCAGACAGCATGCCTTGTTGTCAACCCAAACATTGTTGATGGCTATGCTTCGCTCTTTGATTGCATGGCGGCGATTCGGGCATCAGGCTCAATGACGGCCTCTTCGTAAAACTTTAACCAGTGGGATGGGGCTTGGCGATATGCCTTAGGCTTTGCCCGCCGTGGTTCAACTTTTGGTTTTCATTTACTCTGGCGTATAGTAGAATTAGCCATGAGTGCTCGTCTTTGTTTATCATAGTGATTAATTTGATTTTTATGGTTTCGCTTTGATGCACTGACTGAGTTGGGAGCCTTTATGCGAACCGAATTTTTATGTATTTCTATATTAAGTCGGGACCCAGGGTGAAGTTGGCTAGTTGTAAAAGTGCTTTAACCTCCCCACCCCCTCCCCACACCCCAGTGGTTTACTCTACTGACCGTTCTAAGGCGGTGGTCCAAGTGTTAGTATTACTCTTAAGTTGCTTTGTGGTTTATTCTACGAGGCGATTTGTTTTATGTCTTACCTTGTGTTATAGTGTTCTTGTGTTTTTCAGCCCTTTTAGCATTGCGATTACCCCCCTTGGGGAAGAGAATTATCAGATTAGATTATTTTCTTTTATGTATATATTTTAATGAAATATATGTAGTAATATGTAGGTAAATATAAAATGATGGTGATACGTATTACTGGAAAGTTGCATATTGCATACGAGGAGTTTCCCATAATTGCATGAACTATAAGTTTCTTTTTTTAGAACACATACCACCAGGATGGTGGTACTGAAACTGGATCAGTCAAACAAAACTGCTTCTTTTTTAACAGTTATGTGACATTACCCTTGATCTTAATGAACCTTCTTCTAAAACTCTACAAGCATGCCTTGAAACATGTAACAGAACTGGATATCTATGCTTTTCACTATTTAACTGACCTTAACCTTGACCTTTTCTGAACTTGACCTTGTGTGACCTTGACTATTGTTCTTATCCGTTTTCATTTTTTATCTTCTTATTAGCTGAGAGCATAAATATAGGTTTACTGTCTGTCACTTTAAGCTGACATTTGAAACACACCGTGCCATTGGCATGTCAACCGGGCCAGTTTAACCTTCTAGTTTATATTTTCTGTATACAATTTGACATTTTTCATAATTTTTTCCGTAATCTATTATTCATAAAATATACACTTCAGGCATAAAAACTTATAGATTATAG
Organism: Anodontia alba; assembly: GCA_964016985.1. Taxonomy (NCBI): domain Eukaryota; kingdom Metazoa; phylum Mollusca; class Bivalvia; order Lucinida; family Lucinidae; genus Anodontia; species Anodontia alba. The sequence goes on from OZ024822.1 coordinate 103,350,539, forward strand.
TGTTATATTACAGCCAAGCTATTTACCCCATGCTAGAGGGGGTGGGTGGGGTAAAATCAAGATAAGACAATAACTGTAATACACATGCTGTCTCTGAGTACTTGATTTATATTTTAAAATAAGTATAGCTGTATGGTTTTATTTTTGTATCATTATGACAGTTAATTTAAAAGAAAAATATAATCAAATTTTTGGTCACTTTTCTGTCTCTGTTATTTATATGGGAGACGTTTGCTGATTTGTTCTGGGGCGTGTGTGTGTGTGTGTAGGGGGGTGGGGGTGAGGGAGTGTATATATGCCCTATATGAAGGGCAGTGTGAACTAATTAGTTATCCATAGAGTCCATAGACTCCAATGGTGACAGTGCATTTTGCATCTCATAAAGAATGTAGGGCATCATGATATGCCTTAATGTTAAGCCAACATGTAGACAAGGGGCCTAAAAACTGGAAAAAACACTTATGTTAACCTGCTTGTTTGTGAACTAGCAGATGTTCTTTAATGGCAACCACAGTCTCGCAAATGACCGCTAAGTCGTAAAGTCCAAATCACTGATTCTATTTTATAGTCCAAAACATCAATATATAACTGCGTCTGGCAGTAAACTGATTATGAATTTAAAGAAAAATAACTTTTGCATTGGTTAGAAGCAAAAACTATTGTCACTTCAGCATAATTCACCAATCAAGATGCATATACTGTCCAAAAGAAGTCTCAGATTTACCTGCACTTTTTGATTCATAGAATATTTTGACATGATTACTTCCCCTTTCCCTTCACAAAAATAATCCCAGCGACATTGAGCGATCAGTATGTCGATTTACGGCAAGTCATAAAATCAAATTTATTTCCATATTTCAGATATAGATGCAAGTCTCTACTTCATTTCTCAGAACAATTTGCTAAATTTTAACTGAAAAAGAAAGAAATAACTTCCATTTTTTTTTTTTTTTTGCATTACGACATAGAGTTACCTCCTGTAAATAGAACAGAATGCGATTTTTCCTCTGCCTTTAGTACTACCTTAAATAGGGTAGTGCTGGGACAAATCTTTTCTAAAACAATAGGGTGTAATGCCGGCCCTTCACCTTGGGCTCCTCCAGGCTGAGAACGCTTTCCGCGACTGTGGGTTTTAGGCATTCGCAGTCTTGCAAGAACCTTCGTTGTTCGCTCACACCAGTGGGAACAAGAGCTAGACTCCTAGTTCCTCTAGATGAGTGGGCATGTACATTTAAAATATAAACCGAACTTGAGTCAATTCTTCCCTTGACGCAGCTCAGTTTATCAGCATCTAATGCAAATTTAAGGAAAAAGATTTGAGGTTTTATGGTACTTTCGTCTCAACTTTATACCGAGTGACGTAAGTTATTAAATAATTAAGTTGAGACCTCTTAAACAATTTAACTTATTAAGTAATGCTTCAGACCTCTTAAGTAGTTAACCCTTTTTTCAACTTTAGTCCACATTCGTTTTATTTAGTTCTGCTTAGAAAGTCAGCTTCACGGGCAAGTGACGTAATCAAAACAGTTAAAATCCGTATTACAAATGCAAGCATGAAGAAGCTGAGCTGTCTAGGCTATGCGGGTCATCGGGCTTTCGACGAACTCATCTGTAGATGCTGCTTGCACAAGGTTCGGAAGGAGAGCGTTCCATTCTCTAATGGCTGACTTCCCCTAAAATATGTTTAGTGCCGACAATGTTAGCCAAAAGATGCATCAGTTTCTGTTTAAATAATGACAATAAAATAAAGCGGACGCCCCTAAAACAATGAATGGTATCTTCCAATTAATTAGGATAGAAAAATTAGGCATGTGAGTTAATATCACAGTACATTATGAACATTAAAGAAACTAAATTTTGAGTTGTTATGGTCAATTAAAGAATTGCAAAGTCAGATACCAAGTGCTGTCAGTTATTCATTAACAGTTACATCTGATTCCACTACTGTAAATGATGTCAGTAATGACCAACACCACCGTTGGAACACTACTGCATACAGTGCCTGTATTGACCACCTCCACCATGGAAATACTTTTCAATACAGTGCTAGTACTGACAACATCCACCGTGGGAACACTACTCTAAACAGTAACAGTAACGTCCACCTCCACCGTGGGAATGCTACTTTATACAATACCATAAATGACCATCTCTGCTGTGGGAACACTACTATATTTACAGTGACAGTAATGACCACTCCACCGTGGGAACACTACTGAATATAGTGCCAGTATTAACCACCTCCACCGTGGGAACACTGTATACAGTGCCAGTAATGACCATCTCAACCGTGGGAACACTACTTTATACAGAGCCAGTGATAACCGCCTCCACCGTGGGAACACTACAGTATACACAGTCGGTAATTACCACATCCGCCGTGGGAACACTACTGTATACAGTAATAACCAGTTCCACCGTCAGAACACTTGTGTATACAGAGCCGGTAACAGTCGCATCCACTACTGTATACGAGGGTCGTGCAAAAAGTTCTGTCACTAATAGGCTTCCTTGGTTTTATCCCAGGTATATTTTAAAATGCTTCACTGCACTTAAATGGTGTGTTGAATAGCTAACAATACTCGTTTATTTTGTGCAAATTGCTTTTCAGCTGACCGAGTTATTTCAAACTGAAATAGATGCAGTCATATACACTGACCAATTTACTTATTACATTGGAACATGGACCAGAAGACTGAAATTCGTAGCTACGTATATTAAATTAGGCTTAATATAGATATAAAGCAGATATTTAACGAATTGTGTGGTATATATAGACCTCAGACCATTTCAATGCGCACAGTTTTTAGGTGGGTTAAAGCTTTTAAAGCTGGGAAATTTTCTGTTGAAGATGATACCCGTCCTGGAAGGCCTAAAACCTCTGTTACCAAGGCTAACATCTCTACTGTAAAGATTGTGGTCGAACATGATGCGCGATTGTCTGTCAGAGATATAGCTAGTTGTACTGGCATATCAGATGGCAGTGTGCAAACAATTCTGAAAAAGCGTTTGGACCAGAGAAAGGCTCGCGCTAGGTGGGTACCTCATTTGCTCACTGAGGAGCAAAAGACACAACGCCTTAAATGTGCCCGGGAACTTTTGAAAACATACAAAGGCTGTAATAGTCGGGTTATTTCTAACTTGCTAACAGGTGATGAAACCTGGGTGCACATGTTTGAGCCACAAAGAAGGGCTGATAATAAGCAATGGAAGCGAAAAGATCAAAAACGCCCATGTATTGCCAAGAGAACCATATGTTCGAAAAAGATGTTGTACGCAATTTTCTTTAATTCAGTGGGCCAGTCGTTCAAGTGCCTTGTCCATCTGGTCATACAGTCATTGGCCGATTCTACAAGAATTCTGTACTGAAGAAAGTGAAAGAGTTTCACAATAAGAAACGACCAAGCAAAGGATGGTCACATGACAACAGTTCCTCTCATAAGTGTGAGGTTGTTAAGTCTTTTTTGGCTTCTGAAATGGGGAACGTTTTAAACCACCCACCTTATTCACCTGACCGGAGTCCCTGTGACTTCTTTTTATTTCCAAGGCTTAAGAAAATGATTTCTGGAAATAAGTTTACGTCTAGAAGTTCTCTTGGCAGCGCTATTTATCAGTGTCTCCAACAGATACCAAAAGAAGACTATTTATCTACTTTTCGTGACTAGGTAAAATGTTACAAAAATGTGTTTCAGTAAAGGGGGAATACTTTTAAGGTTTGTAATAAAAATATGTTTGATAAAACGTAGCACTGAAGTAATCCGAACCCAGTGACAAAACTTTTTGCAAGTCCCTCGTATAATGCCACTAACGACTATCTCCTCTGTGGGAATACTACAACATACAATGCCAGAAATGACCATCTCTCCCGTGGAAACAATACTGAATATAATGCATGTAATGGCAACCTTCGCCGTGGGAATACTACTGTATATAGTGTCAGTAATGACCATCTGCACTGTAAGGATTGTATTTACAGTGCCAGTTATGATAACTGTCATTGTGGGAACACAATTAAATACAGTGACAGTAATGACAACCTCTAGCGTGAAAACTCTACTGAATATAGTGCCAGTAATAGCCCCATCCTACGCGGGAACACTACTGTATGTAGTGCCAGTACTGTCTACCTCCACTATGGGAACCCTACTGTATAGAGTGCCAGTAATGACCATCTCCACCGTGGAAACACTGCTGTAAATAGTCACAGTAATGTCAACCTGTACCATGGGAACACTGCAGTATATATAGTGCCGAAAATGACCAGCTCCACCATGGGTACACTAATGTATAAAGTGCAAGTAATGGCCATCTACCATGGAAACACAGTGCCAGTAACAGCTATCTCTACCGTGGAAACTCAAATGAATACATGACTAGTAATGACCACCTCATCCGTTAGAACACTACTATATACAATGTCAGTAATGATTACCTGCATCGTCGGAACACTTCTGAATATAGTGCCAGTAACAGCAAGGCTGGCAGTTAGTGGTTGTTATGAGTAAAGCCCAGCCAAATGGGAAATACTGCTTAAGCCGGGTTTAACTAAAGGTTTACTCGGTCATACGGGTAATCCTGGGTAACAGACGTTAACTTAATGCAAAACTATGACCATATTGTTTTATGTGCCGGAAAGGTCCCTGTTCCTTTCCAATGGAAAAAAAAATGATATCTTCATTGAGTTTATTTCATTTTGGGAAAGAACCCATAAAACCTGAAAAAATAAGGCCTTTTTGACTGAGAATACAAATCAAAATATCACCTAAAGAGCCCCCATAAAATCACTTGACTAGTACTAAGAAGACTAGTAGATGTGTTCTATATATTTGAACTATAAACTTAACTTTTAAGGTATTGTTTAATCATTCCTTTGATTAAATTTAACACCTACCATTGAAGCAAGAGTGTTTGACACCTAAGGCTGTTAAAGCAAGTGACTATTTGTAAAGGTTGTTTGTGAGGCATGTACCCGGAGCAGGGGATAATCATTACCTGTAATAATACAATTTATAACTTGCTGCAAGTAGAGGAACTTGCTCCAAATGTGAGTGAAGCAGAAAATGATTTGACCAGACCATGACTCCCAGCCACTTCTTAGTAATATTCATTCAGAAAACCGACGAAAACACTTGAAAGCAAATCAGATATCAATCGCTCAAGATATTAAACAGTATTAAGAGCTTGCTCCATCCTAACTGAAATACAAGTGTAATCAAGTCCATCTGCCAAAATCTTTGATATGTGAAATAAAAATCAAAAAGGATTGCCTTTGGAAACAAAGAACACAGAACACATAAAATCACAAAAAAAAACGGAGACTCGGTTTGATTGAGCCTCTTCATATGCAACACTGTAGTTTGCGAGGCAGCATACGCCCCCTAGCGCCGGCTTAAGCAACCATTAACAATGTTTCTCCATCTGTTTGGCGGATGAGTGCCGAACACAGCCAAGCAGTGGATTCGTTACTCTGTTAGCTGGCTTGTAAATTGATGATAATGCCATAGAGTGCATTTTCTAAAACCTCGATTTAATTCAAACTAAACTTAGAAACAAATTTGGGATTCAGAAGTGTGCCAAAGTAGTTATTTTGCTACAGAATATACGGGGAAAGCTATAAGTAGAGTGGTGATTGTGGTGTTTTCTGGTTTTCACCGAGTGACTCGAAATTTGTAGACCTGATCATAATTTTATTTTTATGGCCTAATGTGATGCATCTGGTGATGAATATTTAGAGTAATGAATGTATAGTATGACACACTGACAACTGTGCTCCTTTTAATATTTTTTTATTTTTTATTTTTATGCCTCATATGTATACTCGTTCTTGTTTTTGTGTTATCATCACCACTTATATGTTTATTTTAACCTTTGAATAAATCAATTTTCAAATTCCAATTTTACCCATATATCAGAGTCTTATACCAGTTCTTTATAATTGTACGAGGGGCGTTTTTTTAAGTAGTGGCAACAGCTGCGCGCTATGAAAATACGGCTTACCTTTGCAGAAATGACTAGCTGAGACCTTCAAAGTACTCTCCACTGACCTGGACACATTTTTCTAGACGGGACATCCATTCGGAAAAAGCATTTTTGAATTGCTCTTTACGGATACTGTTATACATTGGTATAGCGCACTGCCCACAGCACTGCGCGTCTCAAATTTATGTCCTCGTAGGCAAGATTTGATATATGGGTTAAGCCAGAAACCACAGGGAGAGAGGTCAGGGCTGTAGGGTGGGTGTGGCAAGACCTGAATACGAAATTCCTCAAAATAAGACTTTACCACTGCAGAACGGTGAGCGGGTGCATTTTCATGGAGTAATTTGATTCCTCAGACCCCGGCCCTCGGGCGCTTTGCCTGATAGTGGTTAACAACGGCAGAAAGAACAAAGTCACGGTAAATTGTCCCTGTTACACTACAGTTTTCTGGCACAGAAACACGAGCCACAATTCCATCGCTGTCAGAGAACAGGGCGTACATTACGAGTACCCTTCTAACACTCCTACTTCGACGAGCTACCACGGGGCGTTCATTGTTTTCACCTACCTACATCTTGTAATTCAACTTATTGTCAGGCTCAAAAAATAGAGCCAAGTTTCATCACCAGTTACAACTTCTCTCAAGCGGCGGGGAGTCCCGGTTCTTGAATCTAGATAGCAAAACAGAGGCCTTTTCCACACGATCCTTCTTTTGTTCAGGGGTCAGCAGATGGGGTATCCAACGGGCACAAATCTTCTGTAGCTTTAATTTTTCTTTCAGGATAGTAAAGACATATGACGAACTCAAGCCCGATAAATCACTTATCTCTTCCACCGTATATTGCGAGTCTTGCTGAACAATAGATTGGACAGTGGCAACATCATTTTCAGAGGAGGCCGAAACTGGTCTACCCGGATGGGTCTCGTCTTTAACACTAGATCTACCCTCTTTAAAATAAGATGCCCATCTGGCAATTGTTCCATATGGAAGCGTAGTCACTCCGTACACTGTATCAAGACTTAATTTCTGATGATCTTTTACCCAGCATTCCGCGAATTTTGCAATACGCTCTTTGCTCCTCTCTAAAGTCACCCTGATTTTCGTCCATTTTACCATGTAGTTTTTAAATACGTGTAATTTTATTTTGGCATTCAATAGTCGTGCAAAAATTATACAACCGTGACGGCAAAGCTTTACCCTTTCCAATGATATACAACACATGCCTATGCACGAGCTGACCGGGATTTTATCGGGTTGTGGCCACTAGTTAAAAAATGCCCCTCGTATAGTTCTAAAATGCATTTCTTTTAAACTTATTAACTCTTAAATTGAGATTTTTTTTTAAGTATTTCATGATTTAAAAAAAAGACAAAAAAAAATCATATTACTCAGTATTGCACAGTTTACCAATTTTTGGGGTTTTCGCTCAGCCCGGGAAAAGTTTGGACTTCCCATGTGGGAAAACCCGGGCGGTTAATACTTTACCAAACTTGTGTAACAACTACCTCCACCGTGGGAACACTTCTGTAAACAGGGCATATAATGGCCACCAGCACCGTTGGAACTCTGCTGTATATATTGCCGGTAATAAACACCTCAGTCCTCGGAACACTACTGTATACAATGCCAATAATTAATGGGCTTCTCTCGTACTTTTGTTGGATGCAACTTTCAGACCTTACAAACTGACAAAGATAAACGTTTAATACTTCTCTAAGAATTCTTCGAATTGCAGGAGCGAAATGACCCTGCGAGAATTCACAAAAGCAACCAGTCTACGTATAGCTGTAACTGTTCGAAGAGAGTGTTTCCACAACGGAAATAATCGTTCTCAGCGTGGAGGTGCCCAAGATGGAGGGCCGGCTTTACACCCTATTCATCTACATGGCGTAACCCGTAATAGCAATAAACAAACACACAAATGAATGAAAACAAATGCAGTGTCGACGTTTTCTAGACCAGATTACCTAGAGTTAGATTTAAAAATAAACAAAAAGACAAACAAACGAACAAAACAAAAATAAATAAATAAATAAATAAAAAGAAGAAATAGGGAGTTGATTATACGTAATATTAGAATTTTAATAACATCATAGACCCTAGTTTTCACTGTATCGTTCCGTTCTTACCTATTCCATAGCATCTGAAGTACCGGAACTTTGAAAAAAAAAATTGTTTTGTTAACAGTTGGAACCCGTCTCCGCTTCATAGTATACAGTCTATTTCTACGGTCATTCTCTCTCTTCCGCTGATTCAAGAAGGGCAGTTGTCAGTTTCTGGCGAAAGAATGTGCACAATACTGGTTAACCGCTTAGAGGACTAAGCCTGTCCAGTAAACGTGTGGTTAGGTAAACTGACCGCGTTCGACATGACCCTATTGGGTTGACTAGGCCGTAAAACCTCAACACAAACTTACATAGGCAGCGCCAAGCAAAATGTGTTCTCAAGCATGTGCAAAATGCACGGATTCAGATTCATATAACGCATGCGCAAAGTCTCATCCGGGCATTTGCTCTCCACCGATACATTCTATAGTGTCCAGTGATTCTGTTAATGGACAGAGAAAACCCTGATCAGACTGCGCGGCTGTGCAGGATGATCTGGGCCTTCGCTGTCCACATATGTCCGAAGACACATTTTCGCATAGCGTAGTCCCACATATTTCAGAATAGATTCTTTTTTATGTACGATCTTGTATTGTTTTTCGTCCGATGATTTTAGACGTTTTTAGCTCATTTGAGCAAGGCTCAGGATGAGCTATTGTGATCATTTGCCGTCCGTCGTCGTCCGTCCGTCTGTCCGTCCGTCGTCCGTCCGTTCACACCTTTGAACGTTTTCTCCTCTGTAACACCTGGGCCAATTTTCTTCAAAATTCATGCTGAGCCTACTGTTATAGGGGGAATTGAAATTTTTTACAAATGGTCACGGTCCGTTAATCAAGATGGCCGCAATGCCCATATATGGTAAAAACAGTTAAAAATCTTCTCTTCAAGAACCAAGAAAGCGTTAAGGCTGAATCTTGGTATATATCATGGACTCAAGGTCTACCAAGTTTGTTCAAATTATGACCCTAGCTTGACCTTTGACCTTTTTACGGCAAATTTGCGTCCCCATGCATTTGCGTCCCCCATGCAGCCATGCCCATACATGGTAAAAACAGTTAAAAATCTTCTTCTCCAGAACAAAGAAAGCTTCAAGGCTGAATCTTGGTATATAGGATGGACTCAAGGTCTACCAAGTTTATTCAAATTATGACCGTAGCTTGACCTTTGACCTTTTTACGGCAAATTTGCGTCCCCATACTAATGTCTGAAACCTACAATGAGTGATTTTTAGTATTAATCAAGATTTTGTCCCCTGTGGGTTATCTGCCCTTTCCCATGGGCAATATACATCTATGAAATTGTGTAATTTTTAAATGTCTTCTTCGCTTCAACCGCTTAAACCGCTTGGGCAATTTTCACCAGATTTCACATGGGCCCTTCTGTCAAAAGGGTATTGCAAATTTATTCAACTGGTTCCGCACCATTAAACAAGATGGTCGCAAGGTCAAGTTTGCTTCCCTATACATTTATATGGGAAAATGTTGAAAAGTCATTTTCTCAAAATGATTAAAGACTAATGGCTGAAATTTATGTATGATTAAAGTAGTAAAACATTTTAGTTATAGCGAGCACAGCTCGCGACACGCGAACGAAGTGAGCTCTACGGTAGAGAATATGATCAAGGAAAAGTAACATACAACGATATATACTTTAAGCAGAAATCGCTCTGACCAATTTTCTTCCTTTTTCTTCCCGGAAGTTGTCACCGGAAGTTGGCAGAACTGACTGGGCGGACTTTATTATACCGGTAGGGACGCAATTTGGGTCAAATGATGAATGTAATTGGACCGTTGACCTTTTTCAGTTATAATCAAATGTTTTTCCCTTGAGGGTGATCTGCCCTTGCCACTGGGCTATATATATGTATAAAATTGTGTAATTGTTAAATGTCTTCTTCTCTGAAACTGCTAGAGCAATTTACACCAGATTTCGCATGGGCCTTCTGTCTGAAGGGTATTGCCATTTTGTTTCAAAGGTTCTGTGGGATTAAACAAGATTAAACAAGATGACCACCATGTCCATATGTGATACAAACTTTTGAAAATCTTCTCCAGTACCAAGAAAGCCTTGGGGCTGAATCTTATTATATAGTATCGAGGACTCTGACCTTTTTACGGCAAGGTCAGATTTGCGTCTCTATAGATATGTATTAGGGATGTGGGGTGGTGAAGTTGAAAAATAATTTTTGTCAATATTTAGGACTAATGGCTGAAACTTACAATATATGGTTAAAGTAGTAAAATGTTTTATTTAGGATTAAAATCTTGCCTCACCCCCTGGGGATTATCTGCCCTTGTCCCTGTGCTATATACAGGTATAAACTTTGAAATCTTTAAACGTCTTCTTCTCTAAAACCACTTGACCAACCACTTCACCAGATTTTACATGGGGCCTTCTGTCGAAGGGATCATTGAACAAGATGGCTGCCATGCCCATATAAAGTAAAACACTTAAAAAAAATCTTCTTCTCCAGTACTGAGAAAGCTTTGAGGCTCAATCTTAGTATACAGCATCGGGGACTTAAGGTCTACCAAGTTTGTTAAAATGATGAGACTAGGATGACCTTTGACGGTTTTATGGTATGGTCAAATTTGTGTCCCAGTTGCTGAGGCAATACTGGAAGACTGTTGCATGGCATATGCATGTGAGCGAATTGTGGACCTCTTGTTTCACAGGTCTGTTTTACTTTTGGACGACTTAATGTCTTTGCCACTCGATTTTTTTCATTTTTCCCTACAATAATGGCAATGGCCTGCTGTGTGTTTTAATGGCGTATAAAACACGTGCCGTAATGTGAGAAAACGTAAACTATCTTCTGACATGAGCGAACAATGAAGACTTAGACCAGTCTGGACACTCGCGCAGTCTAATAGGTCTTCGTTGTTGCATAAAGACCCGTTGCATCATTGGCTATCCAAATTGCGCCCATCGTAGATTCTGATTAGAGTACGTGAGTGCACTGGCTGATCTGAATCTTCTATGGACGCACATGTCCAAAGGTTCTCACGTTACGGCTCATGTATCCTTATTGTGTACCGTTTGTTGCTATTGTGTTAATATGCGTGTGTGACCTCTAATTGTCCTGAAGAAGTTTTGCATCTAATGAAAGGCCTGTGCCCAAGAAGTGATGGACCAAATATTTCAGAGACTCTGTGTGTGTGTGTGTGTGTGTGTGTGTGTGTGTGTGTGTGTGTGTGTGTGTGTGTGTGTGTGACAGAGAGAGAGTACACTTTTTTCTCCGAATTCGGTCCTACTTATGATTTAAGAAAATGTTTTTATCAGCTGAGAATTGAAATACGAGTAAATATGACTAAATTCGACGCCCCGCAGTCGTACATGTAGACGGATATTGATAGCTTGAAACAATGCCTGCAAATCGAGGATGGATAACATTAAATATGTGCCACGACCTCCTCAAATATAGTGTTACATGCATATTTAAATGAAAACTGACTCAGTAGGTGAAGATTTTCTGTAATAGTTGAATAAATTTAACGCTTAGCACTCTGGGTAAAATTTTCAACAGGCGAATATTGAAATAGTTTTCTTATTTTTTTTCCTACAAACAGGTTTTGATATTTCATGCAAGGAGACAATTTGCATGAACTGTCAAAGAATGTTTCATGGAAATATCAGAAAAATATCATCAATGTGTCGTCTACTGCATCAGCCCAGAGAGTGGTAAAGGTTAGGGGAACTGAATGCACTTTGTAGACTCCTCGCCATATTACAAGGGACAAAAAAGAACAAGAGGCCCACGGGCCACAACTCGCTCACCTGAGTGAAACCGCCACTGCAGATATGCAGATGGCATGCAACATTTTTCCAGTACTCTTATGACAAGGTAATGGCTCAAACAGTTTTCGAAATGTCTTGCTTACAAGGTTAAAATGCTGAAATTTTCAAAACGTCTCAAGTAAAACAAGTCCCCCACAATGCCTCCTTCCAACTTTCGAGTTAACTGGCATTTCGGTGCAGTAGAAGAAGCAAAAAATAGATTTTCAAGATGGCGTCCATCTTGGATTTCCGATCGGAACGATTATAGCTATTTTTGATCTACAAGTCACCCTGATGCTTCCTTCTAAGTTTCGAGTCAATTTACTTTTAGGTTTAGGAGAAGAAGCGAAAAATAGATTTTCAAGATGGCTGTCATGGCGGCCATCTTGGATTTCCGATTGACACAATTTTAGCTATGTTTGATCTACAAGAGTCATCCTGATGCTTCCTAGCAAGTTTGGAGTCAACTGGCCTTTCGGTTCAGGAGAAGAAGCAAAAAATATATTTTCAAGATGTCTGCCATGGCGGCCATCTTGGATTTCCAATCGGCACGATTTTAGCTATTTTTGATCTATAAGTCACCCCAATGCTTCCTAACCAGTTTGGAGTCAATTGGCTTCTGGGTTAGGAGTAGAAGCGAAAAATAGATTTTCAAGATGGTTGCCATGGCGGTCACCTTGGATTTCCGACCGACACGATTTTAGCTATATTTGATCAACAAGTCACCCTGATGCTTCCTAGCAAGTTTGGAGTCAATTGGCCTTTCAGTTCAGGAGAAGAAGCGGCCGCCATCTTGGATTTTGATCGGAACGATTTTAGCTATTTTTGATCTACAAGTCACCCAGATGCTTCCTACCAAGTATCAAGTCAATTGGCCCAGGGGCGTAGGAGGAGTAGGCTTTTAAAGCAATTGTTGAAGCCGCATGACGCACGCCGCACGACCATGACGGACGACGGGTATTGACTGACCACAATAGCTCACCGTGAGCACTTCCTGCTCAGGTGAGCTAAAAATCTGAGCAAATTTGGCTCAGTGGCTTCAGAGGAGAAGTCGTCTGAAATTCTCAACAATTTTCCCATACAAATGTTATGGGGCTCATACAAATGCATAGGGAAGCAAACTTGACCTTGCCGTAAAAAGGTCAGATGTCAACGTACGACAATCTTTTTAGCAACTTTTGTAGATCTCCTGTCCCTGATGATTTGTGACCAGATTCAGCCTCAAGGCATCCTCAGTTCTGGAGAAGAAGATTTTTAAAGGGTTTTACCATATATGGGCATGGCGGCCATCTTGGTCAATGAACCGCAACCATTTTAGCAATCTTTCGTTCCCCCGACTTAAGAAGGCTCAATATGAAATTTGAGCAAATTTGGCTCAGTGGCTTCAGAGAAGAAGTAATTTAAAATTCTCAACAGTTTTCCAATTCAAATGTATGGGGCTCATACAAATGCATAGGGAAGCAAACTTAACCTTGCCGTTAAAAGGTCAAATGTCAACGTACAACAATTCTTTTAGCAACTTTGGTAGACCTCTCGTCCCCGATGATTTGTGCAAAGATTCAGCCCCAAAGCTTCTCGGTTCTGGAGAAAAAGATTTTCAAAGGTTTTTACCATATATGGGCATGGCGGCCATCTTGGTCAACGAACCGCGACAATTTTAGCAATCTTTTGTTTTCCCACCCTAAGGTGGCTCCATATGAAATTTGAACAAAATTGGCTCAAAGGCTTCAGAGGAGAAGTCGTTTGAAATTCTCAACAATTTTCCCATTCAAATGTATAGGGCTCATACAAATGCATAGGGAAGCGAACTTGACCTTGCCGTAAAAAGGTCAAACGCCAACTTTGATTGACCTCCCGTCCCCGATGATTCGTGCAAAGATTCAGCCTCAAGGCATCCTCGGTTATGGAAAAGAAGATTTTTAAAGGTTTTTACCATATATGGGCATGGCGGCCATCCTGGTCGACGGACCGCAACCATTTTAGCAATCTTTCGTTCCCCCACCCTAAGGAGGCTCCATATGAAATTTGAGCAAAATTGGCTCAGCGGCTTCAGAGGAGAAGTCGTTTGAAAATGTTAACGGACGGACGGACGGACGCACGCACGGACGGACGGACGCACGGACGGACGGAAGGACGGACGACGGACGAAAAGTGATCACAATAGCTCATCCTGAGCATAGCTCAGGTGAGCTAAAAACATTCATTTGTATTCGGTGCGAATAGAAAACTCCGCACCAAAACTTTGTTCCCAAGGGGTGATCATTCTGTCCTCTAAATGTACATGTGGCACACTTTGAGAAAGGAAGAAAATATTTCCTTATGTTGATCCTACATTCGTCATATATCTGAACATATTAATCTTTGCCTCTCTGTGCATGTTCTGCAGACATATTTTCTCCAAGACAATTTGCTTGAAACGTCAAACCTATTCCCTGAAAAACAACAAACGTGAAATATTTCAAAATGTCGTCAGCTGAAATGTTCACCCAGAGTGATTAGCGTTAAATTTTTAAGTGCGTCCAACGGAAACTGCGAAGCAGTTCCCTGAATCGCGGAGCGGTTCGGCGTGCAGACGCACTACTATAGACTAACGATGTGACCAGTGATGTGTGTGACCAAGAATGTGATGGTCCAACAAACGCTTGGGTGGTTATCCTGAAAAACAATAAGCGTTCTGTGATTTGGCAGAGACTATTGATACGGCGGCCGTGCCGACAATAGCAACAAAACAGCCAATAACGCCAAGTATTCCAAATGCAAGGGGTTGAATCACGAGACTAATGACGTCAGCCTACAAAATTTGCGATGGCGGCCATTTTTTAATTTTGCTTCAACTTCGATTTTTTTTTCTATCAATTCTCTGTCTACTTACAAGCTAAGCATGATTTATTTTGTGCATAAGGTACACTTTGATGTAGAATTTTAGATAACACATAGACTTGACGCTCTTTTCACGTGATAATCTGAAAAAACTTCGACACAATAATGTGTTTGTTCGACCGGTTTGTAAATAGTTGTTATTTTTATGTTTTTTTTTTTTTTTTTTTTGCTTTTCATAATGTGTAGACTCGCAAAAAAAAGAACAAAAAAGAAACAAAGAGAAAAACGCACAAACGGTCAGAGACCGTGAGGAAAAATCCTGAAGCAGTAAAATGGATTTCAGGTAAGCGAACGATAGTGTATTGTCGATGTACCTGTCAACGACATACACTAGTTTTCGGTATTCGGAAAGCATCACACCCGCCCATCGGGGCCCGCGAAATAGATGGGATGCCTAAAGCCTCCATGGCAAGACTGCTAATAACTAAGCAGGACCCGAATTAATGTGATCGGGTCGGGTAAAAGTCCCACAAATTTGGAGGCAATGTCTCTAAACTAATGAAATATTGTTGACTTGGACGTTATATTGCAATTCATGAAGTGGATTTAGACATCGAGCGTGGTCTGAAATCAAATTCAGTTAGATCTTGCCAATCCACCTATGAAGTACGTGATGATAATTTGGACGCACGGATATAGGTAGCACCTATTAAATTCATATTACAATACATGGTACATCAGAATGCTGGGATAAAATGTTAGCTGACTACAAAGTGGTGCTTTTTTTCTTATTTTTCCCCAGAAAAGAAGCTTTGGTATTTGGTGAAATGGTAGAGCCTATTGTCTGTGAAAACTAAGAACACATCAACGATTTGTCATCTGGTGAATTGGCCCAGACTTGTACAGCTAAATACAACTAGTATCGAATTTCAGTGCAATTTTCGCCTCACGTAACATAAACAAACCCTGAGAAAATGTATCTTACGAGTATGACATGTGTATACAACGAAGACTAATCAACCAGACCAATAATTGCTATCAACAGCGCGGACATGCAGGCTTATCTGAGTCTTTATAGTGTCATTTGGTGATTAAGTATAAAACATTTTTATGTGTTACAGAACATATTCATGTAATAGTTACCTGGAAAACTGATTGTTTTTTTGTTTTGTTTTTTTTGTTGTTGTTTTTTTTTTTTTTTTTTTTTTTTTTTTTTTTGTGTGTGTTTTTTTTTTTAAGTTGGAGTTTTATGGCCCACTCAGTACTGTTAAGGCCATGACACACCTACGCATACTTTTCCTGCAAAAGCTCAGCCCTCTTAGCAGTTTACATATACTAGTGCACATACTTTTCTAGTAACTGACAATTGCCTTTCTTGCCAGCGGAAAGGGGAGACTGACTATAGAAATGATTTCATGATCAATCTCCATGATAGTTATGTGGCCGAGATGAGCTTGAAACTTGCGATCCTGGGATCTAAAGTTAGACGCGCTACGTACTGCGCTGTAGACAGCGCTATGGAGTTCGAAATCGGGAAACCGTAGTGCAACCAGCAGTACAGTATAGTTGGTGCGAAGTGACCTATTTTCTTCTTATGTGTCATGAACATTCTAAGCTTAAGGGGACTACAGACAAATGGTGGAATTTCCACAATTTTCACAAGGGAGATAACTTTTCTGACATCCCTGTTTGCTGCCCTGCACATAAAGCCCTTTTCTGAAAATTGGTACACTCTAAAAGGAAAGACTATGCTACCACTGGTAGCAAATTCTTTCGGTTTAGAGTAAACCCATTTTCGGAAAAGAATAGACAATATTGACAGAATAACCTCTCCTAAAAGTGTATAAGTTCTCCTTTAAGCAGACTGTAGCCTCATCATCAGAGGAAACAGTACTGATAATGGCCGTATTTTTTCTCAGACATTCCTTCAAAATGTCAAGTTTGTACCGTCAAATCATCAGTATTTCCTGGTACACTGTGTTTTCGGTTGAAAGCAAATGAATGTTTAAGCTTTTACTGAAATTAGCGCTGATATTATTGACGTTTCTGGTACTCTGTGACTATACGGCTCACATATCATACACGTCACGTATGTAAACAGAATTCCCCTCAAAGCTATAGAGAGCGTGAATGATGTTTCAGTTCTCATTATTCCTTATGGACAGACTCAATAACATAAATATTGTCTGATTTTGATTCATTCTTAATTTCCAAAAAAATCCTACTTCGTCATGTGTGATCGCAAGGGATTAAGAAATCCTTTGCGTCTGTGAAGAGACCTTAAAACGTCGCCCATAATTCGACATAGTGCTTATGTTATTAAATTTGCCGGTCTTTTGGGACTATTTGGCCCATACATTATACGTAAAAGACTCAAAGCTGCCAGGGTACATTTCTCATTATTCCTCAGGAACAGACGAAAGCAAACCGGGTCTGCTATACCCTTATGCAAAGAATCTTGCGTCCTTTGGAAATAAAGAAGAAATAAAAACCAGAAATAGCAGACTCGGTTTGATTTAGTCTGTTCTTATTAAATAGCAAATAGCACATCTGGTTTGTTCACACAGAACAAGAACTATATGATATGAATTATTTATTAACATGTCTATATATTACAAAAAAGAAAACAAGCATAAAGACTCACACAAACACATACTCCATAACAACGACTTGTTCTACAATCCAATCAGATGATCCTAAAGTCAAATGATTATAATATTTTGTTGAATTTTAAACAAAGGGATTTGACACAAGTAAAAACTCTCCCTGCAGTATGAAATACATTCATTTAAAGATACAATGGTGCAAACACCCCTTTTACATCACGAAATAGAATAGAAAAATACGTTTAGAAAATAAGTTGTGGTCCTTCACAATGCAAACTTTTTGATATGCTGATAGTAGCATTTTGCAAGAATAATAACGAAATGTTTGGAACACTAGCACACACGATTGGAGAACAAGTCATATCTGTTTGTCAAACCTGTTGGTGTCTTTTTATGAATTTTAAAACTGCTAGCATAATCTGTTTAACAGTTTCAAAGTCATATTACGAACAGCCCTTTGGTAAGAGATTATAATTTACATCAGAAATGTTTTGAATTTAGTTTATTGTTAGCAACTATCTTCATCTTTTGGTGTTTGAATATTGCACTCGAGGAAATAAGTGTTCGGCGCTTTCGAATAGAACATCAATGCTACAATTTGAATAAAGAACTGTGCTGACTTTGATAAGAGCTGCATTTAAACTGCTATACATATGCCTAATTCTGCTTAAAATAATGTTGTATTTCCTTCCACCAGCTGATAAATGTTCACTCACTTTGAGTGGCTGATGTCGGACAGACGTTTTAAATTGTAATACTGTGGGGATATTACGAGTTCCGGTGTTAAGATCATCCCATAATTTCAGGATGGATAGAAAAAAAAAAGATTGTTTCATACGAACATAACCTGTAAAAAGGTATATCATATTTGGTATTTTTTTTTAAGATTATAATTGCTTACATAATTTACTAAGCTTGGGAGCAGGTTTTCAAATAAATGCAAGATTCGTATAAATTATATTGTACGTAAGAATTAACTTTTTTGTTTTCATCCTTTCAGCTAGCGTTTTCCAGTCTGTCTCTAAATATAGTGATCTAAGGGAAGGAAATATTCGTAGCCCTGGAACTATACGAGCCGCATTCAGCTGCTTTTGCTCTAACCTGTTGGTATCTGACAGATTATAACCACCCCACACGACAGAAGCGTTTTCTAATAACGGGCGTATGTATATACTGTACAGTTTATTGAGGGTATGTTTAAGGAGTTGAAACTTTAGTTTTCGGAGATATAATATTTACTTTGATGCTGAATTAATTATTGCTTTGACCGTTCATTATTCGACGATAAGTTAACTCCGTGGTGTTTACTGTTATCAACAATTCAAAGCAAATTTTCATCGTACTTTAATTCTGTCATAATCATTATGTATGTTAGAAATTACCATTTCTTTTGTTTTCCATTGACTGAATTCCATTTACCATTTCCTTGGTATTTATAACATGTTCAATAAATATCAAAATAGCTTGTTGAAAAGATAAAAAGGGTGTCATTCGTTAACAGCTTGGCTATGCTATCAAAGTAATCAGCTATATCATTTACACAGATCAAGAACAATAGAGGACACAAGACTGATCCTTGTGGAACTCCAGCAAGAATAACATTAGAGACGAGAAAGTACCGTTAACAAATGCTCTAAAATTCCGCATATGCATGCAATTTTGAATCATTTCTTAAAGACCTCCTGAGCTTCCATATAATCGAGAAGTTGTGTATTGGTTAAATGAAGGAAACTGATGTTGATATCTCCTGTTAAAATAACTTTAGGGGTGTAATTAAATGCCTCCTCAATAAACTTTGCATTTCTAGACTGGAAAGAGACAAAATCACTTCTGTGACAACATCACATTAGTATATCATATGACTTTGATTTAACTTCGATCCCAATGGTATCAATTCTCAGAATCTGTTCTCCGTTTGTATTTCAGTAATTAGACATATATACCTTACCTCCATCTCCATTATATAACCTACTCTTTCTGAAAGGCCCATGAAACCCGTCTAAAAGACAAATTATTCATACTCACATCTATGTGTTTTACTAAAACACAAAATATGAAACGATTCGGCAATATTTCAATATAATCCAAGTTATTCCCGATGCTCCGTGAGTGGAGTATATCTGATGGATTAACAGAGGTTTTATTTGGTAAATGGCACATAAGTAATGATAATAATCTGTATAGTGCACAGTTATCATTTTTAACAAAACATTTCAATCTTAAAAGGCACCAGATGCTGACAGCACAATAAAGCAAATGATAATATTTAGCACCGATAGACTAGTTAACCTTTGTGTTCTCAAATGAAAAATCCCCATTACTGCCCTGTATGCCTCCGAACTGTTACCTGTTGGGCAAAGAAGTCTTGTTTAGATATACTTTCTGGACTGTCAGCTCGAGACAATATGCTGAAATCTCAGAAATTGTAAGTAGCTCTTGATGAGATCGTTCGAACATGTGTGCCTTAAAAGTTTGTCTGTTAATGTAACCACAACAATTTAATACAAACAATGAATAAAAACTACAAAACAAAGAAATCGTAGAATAATCATCTTTAACTTTTGTAATACCTATTGCAATACTAAGCCCACATTCGTATTTCTCATTTCGTGAGCGTTATATTCAATATAAATGGTTGCTTTAATGCGTTGAGAAAAGCCTCTATCTTGATTTTCTAATATTGTAATTATAATTCCTAGACTATACGGTAACAGGTCTACGCTAAGAAGTATACATGCTCGGATACAGCTCATATTAATGAAAGGCGCTTGAAAAAATTTCAACAGTATAGCTTAGAACTGGTCCGAATAAGTAAATAATTAATTATGATGCACATTACCTCCTTGGTAACACACATACACACACACACACACACACACACACACACACACACACACACACACACATATATATATATATATATATATATATATATATATATATATAATGACTTGTTAAGCAGCAGCATCAAGTTAAAATTCTGGGGTAATATAATGACTTGTTAAGCAGCAGCATTGGGTTAAAATTCTATGATAATTTTCTCAAGTTCTTCGTAGGAATAAGCATTGTGGGCACTTATCAGAATGTGTTTCCTTAAAAAACAGCCTATAAAGTGAATTAAAAAATAGTATCATTTCCTTTGGTAAACAGTAGGCGAGTAAGCTAAAATGCGGTCAGTGTCTCTAACACTATCACTGTGTATAGCTGTGACTTTTGATACAATCAGATCCACACCAAATTCTCAGCATCAAAGGAAATGACCGACAAATACAATTAGACAGCCACAAACAGTCTGCTTTATTCAGGTACAGTGAAAGACTACGTAACGTCACCGTTAAATTGGCCGCGTAATGCGAAAGCGTGTCTTCGGGCATATGCGGACAGTGAAGGCCCAGATCAGACTGCGTATCCACGTAGTCTAATCAGGACATTCGCTGTCCGCTAACAGAATTATTGGACACTATAGAGTGTAACAATGGAAAGCAAAAGCCCGGATGAGACTTTGCGCATGCGTGGGATTTATCTGAATCTGAACATTTTGCGCATGCTCGAAGACACTTTTTAGCTTGGCGCGGCCCAAATTATCCACTGGGCATAAAACCTGAACAGGCTAGCAAACGGCTGTCTGTAGTAGAACACACGATTTTCTCACTGTCATTCCTAAGTTTTACAGTGAACAAATCCCAACGAATATCATATGAGCCGGGATACATCATTTTGTACAAGATTGCATGTGCGCCCAGCGAAGACTCAGATCAGCCTACGCATCAGTACTGTCTGATCAGATTTTTTGCAGGACACACTTTGGGTAGTTACATGTAAGGGTCCAAAAGCGTCTTCGGGGGCGTGGGAGTGGGGGGGGGGGGAGCAAATAGTCCGATCAGACTGTGCGGATGCTCAGGCTGATCAGAGTCTTCGCTGGACGCACATGCAATCCTGTACGAAATACTATGCACCGGATCATTAGACTTAAATTTAGTCCATGTATACAATAATATCTTCGATCATAGGATCCACTTTTCCAGCTACAACTCCAGGTTTCCTTGATAATATTAATGTTGCTGAACCCGTGGCAGTCCTGAGTATTAGAAAACGATCACCAACTCTCCCCAGTTTATCGAACTGTACAGAAAACAAAATGAACTGTATGAAGAAACAAAGCTTTAAACTTAACACCTTACGGCTCTTATCTTGAAGGAAAAAGCAAAGGTGAAAAAGAATGCATCTTGAATAAAAGAGTTTGACAAATCATGCATTTCCATGCAAAACTGATCCAATTCGGATAAAATATTTAAGAAAGTTAATAAAGCTTAGATCAACTATATGAAAACTTCCTTAATCTTAACGCCTTATGACACTTATCTTGAAGAGAAAAGCAAGGATGGAAAAAATGCATCTTAAATAAAAGAGCTTGACAAACAATGCATTTTCATGCAAAATCGATCCAATTTGGATAAAAATTAAGAAAGTTAATAAAGTTTAGATTTCTCACCTTTCGTAAATGGCGCCGCCATTTGAATATTTAATGAGGTTGTAAACATTTCAACATCTTACATAAAATCTTCTTTCTGACTGAAAGTTTTCAAGCGAAATTAATTGATGTCTAGAAAAGAAACTAGGTACCAATATTTAGAGCTAAAATATTTTCGTGAATAATATCTTGTGATTTTTTTTTTTTAGTTTTGCATATTTAATTAAGGCTTTACGATATCATAAAATGTACGAGGGATGTTCAAAATGAATTGCTTATTGTCCTCTAGCTCGATATCCACGTGGGGCACGATAAAAACCAATACATACCTGTATAGGGTTATTCATTATCTACACAATGGTGTATAAATGTACATGTTAGACTAAGTGTAAGACATAAAATTTGCCATTTGAATACACGCAGTCATTGACCACTGCAGTAAAAATGGTTGGTAGAAGCGTCGCCAAAAAAATGAAATACGGGCTTACATCAAAGCTCGCTCAAAATTTGGTTGTTCTTTGAAGAAGCTGATGACTGAAATTTCTACTGCTTTTGGACCTTCTTGTGTGTCTTATGACACAGTTCGGCGGCGGAAAAAGAAATTTGAGTCTGGTGTAGAGTCCATCAAAAATGCACCGAAATCAGGTAGGCCAAAATCTGCATCTCGTAAAGAAATCGTTTCCAAAATAAAGGAAATCATTGAAGGAGATGCCAGATTTACAGTTCATGATATTGCATGAAAGGTAGGCATATCACTTTCAACGGTTCACCTTATTTTGAAGAAGCATTTGAAAGTCAGAAAGATTTCTGCTAGATGGGTGCCACATCTGTTGACTGACGAGCAAAAGAGGCAACGGGTTAAAGTGGCCAAAAAGCTGCTTCAAATGTTTCCAAAATATGACAAAAAGCAGTTTGCCAATGTCGTCACAGGTGATAAAACCTGGGTCCATTATTTTGAGCTCGTCAGAAAGGTTAGCAATAAGATCTGGGCCACTAAACACAGCAAACGCCCAATAATTGCCAAACGTTCTTTGAGTACAAAGAAGGTTTTGTATGCAATCTTCTTCTCTGGTGAAGGAGTCGCAATAAAACTGCCAGTGAAAAAGGGCAAAAGCATCACCGAAAAGTACTACAAGACGTAGTACTGAAGAAACTGAAAAAGTATTATCAGAAACGACGCCCTGCCACTGGTTTTAAACATGTCCGTTTTCTACATGACAATGCCCCAGCTCATACCTCCGCAATAGTTACGGCGTTTTTGAAGAAAGAAAACGTAACTGTTTTGCCTCACCCCCGTATTCCCCAGACCTTGCCCCATGTGATTTCTTTTTGTTTCCGAAATTGAAAGCATTCCTTGCTGGGCGGAAATACCAGTCCCGACAGGCACTTGGATCTGCCATTCATCAGTACCTTATTACTGTGCCCAAATCAGCGTACCGTGACGCCTTCAAGAAGTGGATACATCGGCTGAAACTTTGCATTTCTAGCCACGGGGAGTACTTCGAGGGCATGAACTGAGTACTTTTGGGCTAACTTGAAATTTGAAGTCTCCAGATAGAAATAAGCAATTCATTTCGAACATCCCTCGTAAGTAAAGATATCCAGGAAATGACACAATTATCTCGCACAGCCCTTCGAAGGCGGATGAGGAACAAATAAGGACAAAACAAACGCCATATATGAGACCACAGACGTACAAATAAAGAACTGCAATAGAGTAACCGCCTTGAGCTGTAGGAAAACTACAGTATGTGTGTGTGTGTGTGTGTGTGTGTGTGTGTGTGTGTGCGCGCGCGCGCGCGTGGTGGGAGGGGGTTCCTGCAAATCTCAACGATTAATTTACTTTAGTAAATCTTATTTTGCACCCGACTTTGATCAAAGCTCACCTAAATGCACGGTTTGTCAAGTGCTTTCATTTCCGATATATTCTTTATCAAACTTGCTTTTCCCTTAATGGATGTGTGTCTTTATCGTACTGACATACGTCTAGCTGAAAAGTGAATTTACCAGCATATATCCGTAATTTTCGACATTTTTTCTGCACATCTTTAACCAAAGCATTTGACACCTGAAACGCTACATGTACAAAACCTAAAACTTCAATCTTTGGTCGTTTAGCTTGTTACGTCTTCCCCCGTCAGGGGCGAAGACATTGTTTTTGATATTGACGTCTACCCGTCTGTCTGTCTGTCTGCATGTCTGTCACAAATTGTGTCCGCCCTGTAACTTTAAAACCATCTGAGATATTTTCACGAAATTTTACAGAAATGTTTACCACCATAAGACGACGAGCAGAACACAAGAACAAAAACTGTAGTTTTCCTGATTTTGGAGTTCAGGACCTTTGAACATTATAAATAGTGATTTTAGTCATAAAATCGTGTCCGCTCCGTACCTTGAAAATCATTTGATACTTTTCACAAAACTTTACAGAAATGTTTACAACGTGGAGAACACCATAACCATAATTATGGTCTACCTACTTTTGGAGTTATGGCCATATGAACATTGTAAAAAGTGATTTTGGTCAGAAAATCATGTTCCGCCCCGTAACTTAAAGACCGTTTAAGCTATTCTATACAAAAAATTTCAGAAATGTTTACCACCATGTGACGACGTGCAGAACACAATAATCATAACTGTGCCGTCACTACTTTTGGTGTTACGGCCCTTTGAATATGGTAAATAGTGAACTCTGTAACTTGAAAACTGTTTGAGATATTAATATGAAACTTTACAGAAATATTACGCACAATAAGAGAACGTGCAGAAAATAAAACCATTACTATGGTTTACCTACTTTTGGAGTTATGACCCTTTTAACAGTGTAAAAAGTGATTTCGGTTATATCTTCATGCCCGTTTGGTAACTTGAAAACTGTGCGAGATATGTTCATCAAACTTTACAGAAATGATAAACACCATTAGACTACATGCAACACAAGAACCATAACTACTGCTTATCGTTTTTTTAAATCACTGCCCTTTAAACAGTGTAAATTATGATTCGGTCATATACTTGTGTCCGCTCTGTAATCTGAAAACCTGTTAGGCCAGGAATGTTGTAAATAGTAACGGCCCTTTCAACGTTCTAAATAGTTGTTTCTATTACTCTTGTGTATTTATAACCTGACTAACTGTTAAAAGCAGTACTTTAAAAGTCTGTGTATGTGTGTGTGTGTGTGTGTGTGGATGGGGAGGGGGGAAGGGGGACGGGGTTGCGGGGAGAGACATCTGTTTTCCTGTTGAACCAAATGCTAGTTTATTCCCTTTTTTTACTGAAATGATGAAGAAAGTGAGAATGATTACATTTAAACAGAAGGTAATTCAAAAGTAGTATCATTTAACTTGGTAAACAGAAGGCTAGTTAGCATTAATGTCTCTTAAACTAGCTGTACGAGTATGTATAGACCCATTTTGGCCTTACGATTATACCTTTTATGGCTCCTATGCTCAGAGTACAAGCTGACAATGACGTCGCTGATTGTGTTATAAGACCAAATCCACTCTTATGAATTGGTAAACACCACTTGAATTGCTGTCAACGATTTACGTCGTAAGCACTAATACTTGTAAATTAGCTCAGTGATAGTTCTCTTTGCTTACAAATCGTGACAATAGGGGTTCGAATCCTAAGACAATCTCTTTTCTCTTTTTTTCTTGGTTATCTTTGTCACGAATTCTGATTTAAAACATAAATATAAAAAAAATAGAAAACAGATTTTTCTAACAATTATAAATATGAAACGATTCCTTAGTGTCGCACTATTTTGTTTTCTATTTTTTATTTCCTTTCATAGCCAAAAAAGAAAAAAATGGATTTAAACTCCAGTTTCATTAGAAACTACGTTTTAAAAATCTGTGGACTCAAACTATGTCGTTTCAGTATAACAAGAGTCCAAAGAGCAAGCTTCATATATTTCCGCTTTAAAAAGAAGAAGTTTAGAAAGAGAAACGACGCTTCAAATTCCAAAGGTTAAAATCACTAAAGTCACTATAGTATTGCAGGTATCTTCATTTCAAGGCAAAACAAATATAGTTTCCACACATAAAGAAAATATATAATAGAAATAAAGCAAATTGTTCGATGACTGGAGCGACTGGCTCTAAACATAGCAGGAATATATCGTTCAGGCGATGTGCTCCGCTCTGCCCACTGGGTTAATGCTACATTCTTACATTTTTGTAAGTACGATTACATATATATGTTGTATATTAAACAACACTATCCGCAATGTTTCCGTGATATTTCATTCATAACTTGTTTTACCCAAGTACAGTCATAGATTCTATGACGTCACTGTTAAATTATCCTCGGAGCATTATACATGCATTCTACGAGCATAAAATAACAGTGACATTACTGCTTGATTATATGGTCAGACCAAGACAATTATTAGAAAAAGGTAAACCCTATTTGAACAACTCCTGATTACCTGCTTCGTAATCACCGATATGCACTAGCTTAGTGTAGTTCTTTTAGCTTATAATGTTTTACCCTGTGGATCCTGTTTTAGAGTTCTTCTTTACCATGGACTTTAATTGTAAGAGACGGTTACATTGATCAAGAAAATCTTTTACAATTATATAAACATTAAACGATTCGTAAAGCTATTTGCTAAATGCGCAGGATGATTTAAGTCTTTGCTGGGTGCACTTGTAGGAAATGCTGTGACCCGGCTTATTAAATTTTGTTGTCTATAGTAGATTTGAAACTAGTCCGTGTATACAATAATATCTTGGATGAAGGGATCCACTGTTCCATGTCCAGCGCCCTGTTGTTTCTTTGATAGTGTTAATGTGGATGAACCCGTGGTAGGATTGTTGTTCAGTATAATATATCGATCACCAACTTTTCCCAGTTTATCGAACTGTACATAAAAAATAATGATATCCATGAAAAATCCTTAATTACCAGTTTAAGTATTAGGAAATAATAATACCTTACCAGACTACTCAACATTTTACACAATACATCAGTCTACACTATTTGTTATTCATTCAGCAGTTTGTACGCGTCATTAGATAGTCAACGCTGTCGTATTAGGAGTTTCAATGAAATGAATCTGAGATCAACATACCATAACTGTATTTCGGAAATAAAAAGTCGATAAAATTAGGAATGTTCAGAGGTGTAATAAGGCCTCCATAGAAAGTAAGCATTACTTAGTTAGCATGCTTCGCTAACCATGCCTATCAACCTGAACCGATTGGCGCTCGTCAATATGTACAGGGAGCCAGGGCAAAACGTTTGCTATCACTGCACTACTGAACGCAGCCAAGATATAAATCTGGAAACAACCACATTGTAAGCATTGACAAGGTCATATCTTCCTTAGAACTTCTTAAGTGTTGACACAGGGATATCATTGATATCCCTGAGTCAAGAGTCTTATAATGAGCACCTGTCTCGTTCGATAAAGCCCTCATACTCAGAGCAGGCTCTAGCACAACGGATTATCTGTGAAACTTAAACACCGTATGATGGTGCAGGAGGCACATTGTTGCTCAGAAACGGAAAATTAAATATGGGAAAATTGAAGCAATACCGTTTGTCGTAAAGCCTAGTAGCGAGCTTTCCTTTGTCGATAGAGGCATAAATACAAGCATAAAGAAAAGGTTATCGTCTCAGATATTTCTTTAATTTTACGTTCGCGTAGGTAGATGAATTTTAGGGACTCTGGAAACTTTGAAATATTTAGATAACGCATCACCCGTGTAACTGTAAGTGAAATTGAATTGTTGGACAAGGCGTTTCTGTCTGCTTTCATGAGACCCTGTATAAACTCAAAAGAGTATAAAACAAAACGACAAGTATTGGAACGCGTTTAGTTCCCATAGGAATGCCGATTGTTGAAAATCTGATTAACTTTTTGTGAATTTTTCTAACTATTTGTCTGAAGTATGCCCTTTTCAGACTTCTGCAACAAGGTATATCGGAACCCGAATTTTACGGTGACTTAGTGTACAGATTTAGAAAAATTGTAGGTAAATCGGAGCAATTCAGAAAACTTATTAACCGTTATAAAAGAATTGGCTATAGCCTGGATATTATGCGGCAGACTGCATGCCTAGTTGTCAACCCAATCATTGTTGATGGCTATGCTTCACTCTTTAATTGCACGACGGCGGTTCGGGCCTCAGACTCAATGACGGCCTCTTCGTAAAACTTTAACCAGTGGGTTGGGGCTTGACGATACGTCTTTGGCTTGGCCCGCCGTGGTTCAACTATTGATTTTCATTTACTCTGGCATACAGTAGAATTAGCCATGAGTACTCGTCTTTGTTTATTATAGTGAGTGCCACAATCACAAACCGCAGCCCTTCCCAGACCCCAAGAGGAAGAGAAACCGACAAATCCAAACAAGCACAAACCGAACAAACGTACGAAAAGCACTAAGATTAGCTCTCTCTTCCCCAAGCGAGGTAATCGCAATACTAAAAGGACTGAAAAACACAAGAACAAAATGACACACGGAAAGACATACAACAAATCGCCTCGTAGAAAAAAACACAAAGCAACAAAGAGTAAGACTAACACCGGGACCACCGCCTTAGAACGGTCAGTAGAGCAAACCACCGGGGGGGTTTAAAGCACTTTTAAGACTTACGAAAGTAATAATAAATACACTGTTGTATACAAATATCTTTCTACAGAAAATCCATAAGCACGCACGAACGTTTGTAAGATGTCTGGTAAAATTTAAAATGTGACATTCAAAATGGTGTCATAAAATTTGCAATCAAACATTTTCTTTCAGGTTAATCGTAGCGGCTATATTGGACGAAAAGTCGAATATAATTTGGGTGTTAATCCATTTCTATATACCTTCTAATAAATGGTATAGAAAACGGTACAAGATTTATTTGAAATGCAGTTTGCATGCGAAATTAAAAACAAATGATGTCAGACAGGAAAACAGGGTACTCATCTTTGAATGCAGAAAACAGTCGCAGTGGTGCTCATGGCTTCCTGTCTGCTTACGCGCATGAGAAAATAACATTCTGTTTTCTGTTTTGACTACTTTTTCTTTCTTTTTTATGATTTTAACCTGAATACACCAAGTTTTGTTTACTTAGAATGTGTTAGGTATCAACTGGGCCACCAAAGAAACGTAGAAGTTTTCGCGAAATGCAATGTATGCGTATCTATTTCGAAATTAATCATATATATTTCCGATTTTCGGGTTAGCAAACACTTTGTACTGAAACCCGTACTAATGATCATTCTCTCTCTTCCGGTGCTTCAAGAAAGGTAGTTGCCAGTTTCTGGCGAAAGATTGCGCACAAATACTGGTTAACCGCTTACAGTTCTTAGCCTGCCCAGGAAAAAGTTGGTTTGGTAAACTGACCGTACTCGACATGACCCTAATTGGTTAACCACAACACAAACAAAATCATCAAAAGGATTTTCAATAAAAATAAACGAAAATATTTTTTATACGATCGAAAAATAAATCAATTACTTCAGCTATGCTATTGAGGGTTCGTTCAGCGGGAAGAATTCTTCCGAAAACTTAGATTACCAAGTATTGTTTTCTTAATTTAAATTCTTAATAAAGAAGATGCCCAGAAGAGCCACAATCACAGATACAAATCGGAGAAAAAAAAAACAGTTTTCTTGTCACCAGCAAGGCGATCATAATGCAAAACATGATCCACAAAAACAAAAAATGATACAACGAACAGGACAAAACGCGAAAACAGCGAACAAACACATGAGAGAAAAAAACAAAACAAAAAAAAACCAAAAAACAAAACAAAAACAAACAAAAAAGCAAAAAAAAAAAAAAAAAAACAACAAAAAAAAAAAAAAACAACTTTAGCACAACCGCCTTAGAATGGCTAGAAGTAAAGACTACTGGGGTGGGAATCGATTTGCTGGCAAGCAATCTTCACCCTGGTTTAAAATGTTTAAAAAATCAACAACCGCTCGTATAGAGGCATAAAAGCAAAAACAAAGAAGCACAGAAAGAAAAACTGAAAGCAGAGTGGGCAGCTATTAAAGGAACGTGACCGAAAAGCTATCATTAGAAATAGAAAGCAAGACATACACACATACACATACACACAGAACAGAACAAAAACAAAACAACAGAAAACAAACTTTATTGCTTAAAATTACGTTCTGGCTCTGAACGTAGACGCAGCTTAAAAAGGTTATTATTAAGCAATCAATTTAGAATGTCACCAACAGAAGTTTACAAACGCAGTACGAAGATTCTGACAACATTATCCCTGTTTCCTACAATCACAGCACACCAATGACACCAAGAGAAAAAGTACACACGCAACGTCAAATAGTCTAAGCGTTACAAACCAATGAAAAGCAAAACAGTAGCATCCACGTCCTCAAAGAGGTTTTCAGAATGCCAGACAGAACCCATAAAGTACGGACAAAACGCTTGAAAGCCCCGCAGCAAGCAACAACCACGCCCTAATGATGAACATACCTGTAGATCGTCAGGCAACGGTGATTTTTTTCTAAATCGTTGCACAGGTTTGACTGAGTGAAAATCTTCCAAGGCCTTCCTGTATCCTCCAGATTTTAGAAATACACGATGAAGACCATTTGTGTAAAGGTATTTTGCCCCTTTCAATAGTCGTCTGGCGGCTGCATTGCCTGAAAAGATAAAAGGAACTCCACCAAACGCGTTTTACTACGAGGGTCCTGCTAAAAGTTTTGTCACTGGGTTCGGATTACTTCAGTGCTACGTTTTATCAAACATATTTTTATTACAAACCTTCAAAGTATTCCCCCTTTACTGGAACACATTTTTGTAACCTTTTTACCCAGTCGCGAAAAGCAGATAAATAGTCTTCTTTTGGTATCTGTTAGAGACACTGATAAATAGACCTGCCAAGAGAACTTCTAGACGTATACTTATTTCCATAAAACATTTTCTTAAACCTTGAAAATAAACAGAAGTCACAGGGACTCAGGTCAGGTGAATAAGGTGAATGGTTTTAAACTTTCACCTTTTCAGAAGCCAAAAAAGACTTAACAACCTCACACTTATGAGAAGGGGCGTTGTCATGTAAAAGATGGACTCCTGACCATCCTTGGCTTGGTCGTTTCTTATTGTAACAAGTAAATTGATCAGTGTATATGACTGCATCTATTTCAATTTGAAATAACTCGGTCAGTTGGAAAGCAATTTGAACGAAATGAACGGGTATCGTTAGCTATTCAACACACCATTCAAGTGCAGTGAAGCATTTTAAAATATACCTGGGATAAAACCAAGGAAGCCTATTAGTGACAGAACTTTTTGTAGGACCCTCGTATACGGCTCTTCTTCAGTGTGAGATAATTAAACGTTTTACCATACGGCTCTTCTTCAGTATGTAGTAATAAAACGTTTTGCCATACGACTGTTCTACAGTGTGTAATAATGAAACGTTGCTGACATTGTTGCTTATTAATTATATCACGTGACGCCTTTAAATGTAAAACGTCATAAAAATTGTGAAAGATTAACGTAATGCATTTTAATTGCCGGTAAGAAGTTCGGGTTTGAATTTCATGGCGACTTAGAAACTATATAAATTCAGAAAACAATAATTGCTTGCAATTTTTGGCAATCAATTTCGTAAAACCATTCTTCGATATATAAAGATTGGGTACAACATAAATGTAATACGACAGACTGCGTACATGGTAGTTAACCCAATCACGGTTATTAACTTTGCTTCCCTCTTTGGTTGCATGCGGCGGGTCGGGCCTAAGACTATATAACGCTCCGGCCTAAAGACATTTAAGTAAGTCGGTTGGTGCCTGATGCTATGGCTCTGGTCGGGCCCACCGGAGTCCAGCTGTTGGTTTTCTTTTGCTTCAGCATTTTCGTTATTTCTTGCTGTCGAGTTCTCATTTCCGTTATTCCTTGCTGTCGAGTTCTCATCGTTGTTTCACTCTGAATTCGTTTGATTTATATGGTCTCGGAGATGATACACTGATGAGTTAGAAACCCTTCATGAGGACTCAACAAATGTCTTGTGTATACAACGGCAGAAACAAAGGCGAGGGTTGTGGCAACTTAAGATCGATTTAAGCCCGACAGTGTATTTTTATTGACTGTTCCAAGGCGGTGCTTTTGCTGTAATTGTATGTCCCATATGTGTCCTTGTGAAATTTTATTATGAAAGCCGTTTGACCAATATTTTGGGAAAATGTCCCTTTGGCTTTCTGCTTGTTGTGTTTTGATTGTGGTGCCGTTGCTTTAAAAGAATCCTTCTTTCCCTTTTGTGTGTCTTGGACGGAGGGTGTTAGGTCTTTGTATCGATTCCTGATTATAGCTTTTCTTTCTAATTAGATTACGTTAACAATATTAATGACGTTTTAGTCTAATATAGCAATATGATTCATTTAATTTATAAAATTATAATGAATAGCTTGACGCTTTAGCTCTGCGCAAGCTATAGTGCGTTTCCGAATATATGAGACAGTGACTTATAACTTTTGAATTTAAAGATATGTTTGCTTTTACTTCAGGCAAATATCTTCTTTCTAGTATATGTTTTTTAAGGAATTTTCGAGATCAGTAAGTCAAGAACTATTATAATTTCATTTTTAAATCTAAACATTACATTTATTTTCATAATAATTTCATTGTTTTTGCACAATTCTTTTTTTTTCTAGACATCCAATCGAAGTAACCTGTGATATCGAAAACCTGGAACTTAAGGAGCAGTCTGATCTGTGTCTACACTGCTTGCATATGCCATTTTGTCAGAAACGGTGGTGTACGTAAGGTTAGAACATTCACCACAGTAAAACAGAAAACAGCTGGATGATAATATCAGTCGTAGAAGTCTCTTTTATATTATCACAAGACCTTAAGGGATTATAGAAAAGACAAATGTGGGATAAGGGCAGCGCATCTCGGGAGAGTATCTCACAGAGTCTTTTTAATTGAGAGTTACATGTACAGAACATTTTATTCAAATGGCTTCAACAGTTTTGTGTCGCTTATATACTTTTGGACTTTTTCAAATATTAGAACATTCGTTATGTATGGTAAAGAAGCATCTCCAAATAGTAGATTGAGCGATATTGTTTGATACTATGTTAAAGAGTTTGTTTCTCTGTGAGGTGTAAAATGGACAACAAAGTAGATAGTGGTGTTAATTTTCTACTTGTCTGCAGCGGCAAAGTGGAGGTTTCAGTTATATTTTTTGAGTAGAGATAGCTGTTTGGACTGCTATATTTTGTTCGGAGACTTGTATGCAAGATCTGTGTTTTCCTATTGCCTGTATAGAAATATTTTGGTACAGATGTTCTTTTGCGGTTTAAATAATTCTTGAAAGAAGTAACCGAACTGGAACGTTTAGCTTTATCGGACAAGTCGTTCTATTCCCTTACAACAGGTAGAAAGGACTGAAAATAGAGATTAGTTCTAGCGAGAATAGATCGTAAGTCATCTGCATTTCGGAGGCTCTATCGGGATATATTATTTATTGACTGTGGTTCTAAATAAGAAAGATAAGACGGAGTTAAGTCATTAACCATTTTAAAGAAAATGACGATTTTATGATTTCCTCGTCTTTTTTCTAGTGTAACCTATCCAGGGCATTAAGAGATACGAGTTTGGTTGTTCCAGTGGCAATTCGTGCTGCTTCAATTTGGATTTTCTCAATTTCTTGTTTTTCAAACTGTGTGAAATTGTCTCATTATATATCCCAGTATTCAAGTAAGGGCCTTATAATAGTGGTGAATATTATTTCGAGAGAATTTCTGTCCAACTTAAACTTAAGTTTTCGCATAATATTAATCCTGTTCAATGCTTCTTTAGTTATGTCATCAATATGTTGGTGCCACGTGCAGTCGTTGGACAGAACCAAGCCAAGATGTTTATGTTAGGACACTTCAGCTATTGTACTTCTTGCATAAACAGGGGTGGGTGAAAAGGCTGGTTTAGTTTTCGAGATATCAACATTGATTCGGTTTTGATTGGATTGAAGTCAACTAATCAGTTACTTGCCCAGATAAAAAAAAATTGAAAGGTCTGAGTTAAGGCAAACAGCAGATGTTATAGGATTGTCAACCATAATGTAGAAGCTAGTATTGTCAGCGAACAGGCGAATGTTGAAGTCGGATTCAGCGACTATGTCATTAATGTAGATTAAGAAAAGTATTAGTCCGAGTATGTAGCCTTGCGGCACTCCAGCAAGAATAAAGATCCAATCTGATATGACACCAGGAAGTATAACGCGTTGTTTCCTTTTAGCTAAATAATTTGTTAACCATTTGAGAATTTCTCTCTCAACATCTGCTGCCTTAAGTTTTGTATAAGAAAAAAAAGGGTAAGAGAAA
The DNA here is from genome assembly GCA_964016985.1 of Anodontia alba. Classification (NCBI taxonomy): domain Eukaryota; kingdom Metazoa; phylum Mollusca; class Bivalvia; order Lucinida; family Lucinidae; genus Anodontia; species Anodontia alba. The sequence goes on from OZ024822.1 coordinate 103,384,610, forward strand.
AGTCCAGGGAGTGCCACAATCACAAACCGCAGCCGTTCCCAGACACCAAGAGGAAGAGGAAACCGACAAATCCAAACAAGCACAAATCGAACAAACGTAAGTTTTGTATTAGCCCTGCGTGCCACACAAATGCTTTTCTGATGTCACAGAAGACAACTCTAACTTCTTTGCCCATGTCTACGGCTTGACAGAATGGATTATACAGGAAAATGAGTTGATTTACAGTGGAGTCTCCTCGTATGAACCCGGACTGTAAAGACGATAGAATGTTATTATCTCGAAGATGATTGTACATGTGCTTGAATGTGAGACTTTCGAATACTTTGTCTTCAGAAAAGCAAGAAGATGGGTCTGTAGTTACTTACTAATGGAAGATCGTCTTTTTTATGAAAAGGGCATACGTTTGCTTCTTTCCAGAGACTAGGTATTTCACATTGTCTGAGTGATGGGTTAAAGAGGACACATAATGGAAGAGCTGGTTCCTTTGACAGTTCTTTAGGAATGAGATTGCTTAATCCGTTTGGACCGGATTTTTTGCCAATTGGTAGTGATTTTAGCACAGATTCAACTTGTAAAGGGCTAAAAACGATAGAATTGAGAGTAGATTTGACATTATATGGAGGTAACAGCTGAAGTTCTGCGTGACCATCATCTGAAATGTTTATTCCTCGAAATAATTATTACGTAGATTAGCCTTATCTTGCTCATCATCAGTATATATACATTCATTATTTTCCAGAGGTGGAACGGAAGAGGTGACAGTGGAGATATCACAGTTTTTAGAGTGGACTACCAGTCCTTAGAAGTGAGGGAGTCAGACTTTAGCTTCTTGTCGATATTTGCATCACATGTTCTTTTAGCTTGATTTATCATCAAGACGACTTTGTTTCTGAGTTTTCTGAATTTTCCCAGTGGTACTGCAAATTAGCTATTCGATAAGCCCTTTTGCGTTTTCGAATATATCGTTTAGTAAAAATTAGTTATCAAGGGTAGATCCGGAGGGTCTGACTTTTATGCTTTTTTTTGGAATGCATAATTTAGAGATAGATAGTATGTAATCAGTACTTTGCGTGTGTGTTTATGTCATTATCTTCTACGGATTCCTAGTCAGTAGATGCAGCTTTATTGCGTAATAGGCTATAATCACCTTGATCATATGACTATATATGCTGAGTAAATGATTTCGATTTGGGTTTAGAGAAATTATATATACCGAAAATTGGACAATGGTACCGATGCTCTTGATTGAGAAATGGATCATCAACACCACTGACTATTAACTGGGAATTATGGCTTCCGAGGAGAATATCCAGTGAGGAAGAGGAAATTTCAGTAAAATGAGTAGGCTCGTTTATGGATTGGAATAATGCAAATTGAATGCAGAAAGTATGTATCTTCCGCGATGATTGCGGATGTTGAAGTTGAAGTCAGCCGTTATATTATATCATTTATGCCTGAGTCAACAGCTAGGTGTAAATAGGTTTCTATCAGGGAGTATTAAGCAAGGTCAAGACTGGGTGGTCTGTAAAATAAGCCAAATAGCGTGCGTTTATGATTATAAGAAAGCTCAATCCATATACATTCGATACCATTAGGTTCTAAATCTTGACTGCGTCTATAATGTACGTTCCAAATCTTGCCTGCGTCTATAAATGTAATTCCTCCTTGACATATTTTATAACACCACCATGACTGTCTCTAACTCGGTCCTTGCGTTTTGGGCTGTTAAAGGACTGTAGACGGATATCATTGTAGAAAAAGACGAGTTCAACCAGGTCAAAAGACATTTAAATGAGTATCGTGCCATGAGGGTATTAAATATTATTGTTGCATAAATACAATGCATATTTTGTATGCATATATAATGGTAATATGTTAAGATTAAATCAGTTTCTATAAATAGACTACATAAACACAATGTATGTTAATTTACACACGAGCAGGTATACGGATAAACACTAGGTGCCAATTGAGATGTTCAGTTACCGTAAACGTTATTAACATCAAGCAGAAGCGTTACTTATGACGTGTCGTTTGTGCAAGGTTATTCAATATGTCTTCTTGAAAATCTGTAAATCAGTGAAACCGCGGTAGAGGCAAATTAAATACAGTGTTTATTTTACATCGGTGTAATTTATTTCATAAATATAATAAGTAAAGATACCGAGGAAATGCCACGATCACAAAACACAAACTTCCCGAGGCACCAAAAATAGGAAAATGAGGAACAAATAACGACAAAACTCTTTCCCAGGTTTTGTGATCTGTGCCCAGTCTGGCATTTAAGTCCCCAAGGAGGATGAGTTTGTCTGTCCGTGTTGTTGCAGAAATCACAGAATCCAGATCATCATAGAACTTGTCTTTAACCTCATCCGGGTTGGTCATTGTGGGTACATAGTAACTTACAATTGTTGCTGCTTCTAACCGATAAGGGAAGTCTCAAAATCATTAGGTGGAAAATTAAGTCTTTTGCAAGTCCTTAGAACTTGCTGACAAGGTGTGACTTGATGGCGAATCCTGCTCATGTTTTTCGCATTCTTCTTTCTTCCGTCCACTCTAGAAGAAAGTATAGCCAGCACCAACTTCTTTTAAAAACTCTTCCTCCTCAAGGCGAGTCCCACTCAGAGCTGCAATCTCGACTCTGTATCTGTCAAGTTTTCTTCCAACTGGAGCTGTCCTTCGCTGAGATCTATCAGAACTAGCACTGTACATTAGTGCGCACATTTCATGCGCCGAATGTTAAAGGTATCACTTTCATCTTCTGTTTTCTTATTCGACCATTAAATGGGATCCCCGCTGATCGCGGTTAACCAGCCAGGAGTTTTGAAGCAGTTCATTATTTAGGGCACCTGTTCTAGCCCTTTCCTTATGCTAAAAGGGTAAGCAGGGCGATCCCGAAAGAGTCTGCCCAGTCGATCAGTTCGCAAGCCGAATTTCCCATACTCTTTCGTTCTTAAGAAAAGCGACCATATAGAACCAAGCCGCCTGTGTGCAGGTCCACAACTAGAGCTTGCTGTGACTGTGTTTTAATGATTAAGATGACATGCGCTGTGAACTGGATTATAGTGAAGGACAGGCACACACTCTCTCGGCCTGTCTTAGCTTGACACAGAGGCAAGACAGTGTCACGACTTTGGATCTAAGGCCGGATGTAGCGGATGAGCATGACTTCTGTTGTGCCTTGCCATGCTTATCATGCTCCACCGCATGCTGCTGCATCACTGTTCGGACTGTTGAATCAAAGTAATAATTTTCTCCACCCCAGCTGCCGAAGTAGATTCCACATAACTAGAACAGGCAAATCCGGATATGCAGGGTTTTTTTGTTCGGAGTGGCCGACTCCTAGATAGATTGCCGCCCAGGGCTTGAAAATTCCATCTACCCTTGATATTGCGACACAGATTCAGTTATCAGATATACAGAGGCAGTAACTAAAGTGTCTTATGTAGCATTAAATAAACAGTATACAAACGAATGGAATATGCGCCATGATACGGGCCATGTCATGACTAAACGTGTCTTTGGACATATGCGGGCAGCGAAGGCACAGATCAGCCAGCGCATCCACGCATCCTTATCAGGGCCTTCATATAGGAGACTGTAAAGGTTGTTTTTTTTGTTAACACGGCGGAAAATCGACTGTTTGTCAAGTCTCCTTAAATAGGCATGTGAAACTATAGCATCTTCCTGCATTATCTATCCATAATGGGTAAACTTTCAATTATAAACAACCAAAACATATTGGAAATTTTAATATCAAATTAAACTTCATATGATTGATAAAGTTGCTTCTCTCTTTATTTCCCGACGGTGAACCAGGACTGAGACTGAATGACGACTGCTTCCTCAATCTGCTTACTACGTATTGTCTGTGGTGTGGCCTATCGTTCTCCAAATAGTGATTTTCTTCTACTCTGGCTGAGATTGCCTTTTGGTCATCTACTCTCTTTTTTTTTTTTTTTTTTTTTTTTTTTTTTTTTTGCAGTTTCGGTTTTGTGATAATGTGTATTTTACTGTGAGGTTTCACTGATGTAGTAAAGTATCCTACGCGGAGCGAACACATGTTTATAATTTTGAGTTACATCAGCATTAAGAATAGTGTATTGTTTACTCGAGGTAAAACACGAGGTAAAACTGAACGCTTGTGATTATGTGATATTAAAGTAATTAAATAGTAGCATAAATGTTCTTATTAGTAAACTACAACCAAATGAAAATAAGAGAACAAATAGAAAGGAAAGATAAAAGGTAGGCTTACCATTTACCAAAGGTGAGGATGGGTGGGGAGCACTTAATATGTGACCCCTGATAGGCATATCGGCTCCTCTTCTATGCGTAAAAGCCTGCACCCCACCTTATACTGGTTTAAACCCACAGTACTAAGGTGGTTCCTCTGCCACAGTTATCTTTTGTGTTGGTAATTGCAGCTGTGTCATTGTGTTCTATGACTGTGGCCTTAGCTAGTTAGTTTCTTATATTTTCTTCTTTGTGTTTTGGCCTCTCCAGTGTAGCTACTTTAAAACTTCTTGATCAAAGCTTTTACAAGTACAAAGCTCTGGTAAATTCTTGACTGGGTAAGGTAAGGTGGTTTGAAGTTGAAATACAATCTATGTAAAACAACTGGCCAATGGGAAGCCTAAAATATTACTAAAACGAACTTAAGCCAGACAAATTCTGAATTAAAAACATTGCAGATTTCAGATGTTCTACTCGTAGGTATAAAATATACTTTATTCAAAGATGTTCATTTAATTTAAATGCTTGGTATTGTTAATTGATTTGGTGACAGTAATGATAAGGACAATGTATGTTTCAATTATGAAAAAGCATTCTCTAATACTATCTTAATATGTTACACTTAAGTTGGTTTTATAACTTAATAACGAGTAAACAAGAGGGCCACTTGGCCCTAGATCGCTCACCTGAGCTAAAGCCAACTTGTGGAAGTGTTGGTGTTATGGCTTGCGAGATGTCATTTAAAGGCGGACACTTTGTTTGGTTGCCATGGCAAAACTTATAAGTTGGCAATTTGTGAAGCATCCGCAGGTAAAAAAACAAAAAACATGTGAACCACCAGCAGGGAAAGAAAACCCTGTGAAGCAAAGACTCTCTGTAAACAACCAAGGGGGAAAGAAGTCTCTTGTTTATTTTTTTCCTCTGGCGACCAGTTTGTGCAACCGAGTGGAGAGTGGAACCATTTAAGCAATTTTATTAAAAAGGCATAAGAGGAACATTTCTGTGATTTCTTTTTTTTTTTTTTTTTTTTTTTTTTTTTTTTTGTGGAAATCGGGCCTCTGGCCGCAGAAGATTTTCCTGTTCTTAGCTCTGGTGGCCATCTTGTTCAATGGAGCAGAAACATTTGAGCATTTTTGGTCAAGAGCCATGAGTGGAACAATGTGAAAATAATTTTAAAATCAAGTCACTGGTCTAGGTGGAGATGTTTAATGTTTTTTTTTTTTTTGTTTTTTTTTTGTGTTTTTTTTTGTTTTTTTGTTTTTTTCAGCTCTGGTAGCCATTTTGTTCAGCCGAGCGAAACCATTTAAACATTTTGTAAAGGGCCATAAAAAGAGCATTTTTGTGAAATTATTTTGAAATCAGGCCACAGCCCGCTGAATAGATGACGTTTAAAAGGTTTTTTTTTTTTTTTTTTTTTTTTCTATTTTAGTTCTGGTTGTCATTATGTTCAGCCGAGCGGAACTATTTTAGCAATTTTGGTTAAAAGGCATAAGAGGATCATTTCTATGAAATAATTTTTAAATTGGGCCACGAAGGAGAGTCTTGTTTAAAGAATTTTTTAGTTTTAGCTTTGGCGGCCATCTTGTTTAATGGAGGGAAATCATTTGAGCGATTATGGTGAAAGGCCATGAAGGGAACAGTTCTTTAAAGTTTGGAGGAAATTGGATCAGTAATTTAATAGGTGATGTCGTTTTAAGAAATTGTTAACGACGGGCGATGCACAGCGCACAACGGACGACGGACGGATCACAATAGCTCACCTTAAGCACTTCATGCTCAGGTGAGCTAAAAAGCCACAGTGACCTTGGCCTTGAGTCCAGGACCCTGAAAAGCGAATTTGCTCGCGATATTACCATACCCAACATTTGTGTGAAGTAAGATTAATATCTATCAGTAAATGTAGGCGCTAGAGCGATGACAAATTTTTTTTCTAAAAGTAGCCACACTGATCTTGACCGTGAGCCCAGGACCTTGAAAGTCGAACTTGCTTGAGATATTATCAATATTATCATACCAAACGTTTTAGTGTAGTTATATTAAAAGCTATCAATAAATGTAGTCGCTAGAGCGATGACAAAAGCTGAACCCAACATATGTGTGAAGTTATAATTTAATTTAATAACTATAGGCACTAGATCCTGAACAAAGTTTTTGTTTTCTAAAAATTGCCACAGTGACCTTGACGTTCAGCCCAGCACCCTGAAAGTCGATCGAGCTTGAGATATTATAGTACCCAAACTTTGTGTGAAGTTGTACTAAAATCCAGTGATAAATATAAGCACTAGAGCGATGACAATGTTTTTCTGAAAATAGCTACAGTGACATTAACCTTGAGCCCGAGACCCTGAAAATTGAACCTCCTCGAGATAATATTATACCCAACATTTGTGTGAAGTTACATTAAATCCATCAATAAATGTAGGCGCTAGAGATGACAATTTTCAATTTTATTGTTTTTTTTTTTTTTGTTTTGTTTTTTAAATAGCCACAGTGACACTGACCGTGAGCTAAGGACCCTGAAGGTCGAACCTACTCGAGATATTATCATTTGTGAAGTTACATTAAAATCCGTCAATAAATGTAGGCGCTAGAGCGTTGTTTTTTTTTTTTTCTTTTTGTTTTTTCTTTTTTTCTTTTTTTTTTCTTTTTTTTTCTATAAAAAAAGCACACATTGACCTTGACCTTGAGCCTAGAACCCAGAAAGTCGAATTTGCTCGAGATATTATCAATATTATCATACCAAACATTTTAGTGTATTTACTTACATACTTACTTACGGGATGAACCCTATATCCCCTCGCCACTTCATTGTGCAAGGGGATAATAATCTGATCTGGCCAGGTTTTTACTTCATTTAAGTCCATCCATCTCCACCTTATCTGCAAGTTTCAGGAAGATCTAATCAAAACTGAATGAGTTACGCTGACAAAGTAAAACAGAGGCTTTTTTCAGCAATCAAGGAGACGTAACTCTTAAATAAATGGTCCAATCTTGCCAGTTTTCAAACTTATCCGCGATTTTTTCTATGTTCACCTTAGATGCAAATTTAGGAGGTTCTGATCAAAACTGAACAAGTAATGGTGATGACAAAGACTATCAGAGGCTTTCGAAGCAATCAAGGAGATGCGATTCTAAGATTAATGATCCAATCTGGCCAGATTTTGAACTTATCCGAGATTTCATCGATGCCTATCTTATCTGCAAATTCAGGAATGTCTGATGAAAACTGAATGAGTAACGCTGACTAAGTCCAACGGTGCATTTTCAGCAATCAAGGGAGAGTAACTCTAAGATTAATGATCTGATCTGGCCATTTTTCAAAGTTGTTTCAGACCGGTGATCCCGGTGTTAGTCTTACTCTTTGTTGCTTTGTGGTTTATTCTACGAGGCGATTTGTTGTATATCTTTCCGTGTGTCATTTTGTTCTTGTGTTTTTCAGTCCTTTTAGTATTGCAATTACCTCGCTTGGGGAAGAGATAGCTAATCTTAGTGCTTTTAGTACGTTTGTTCGATTTGTGCTTGTTTGGATTTGTCGGTTTCCTCTTCCTCTTGGGGTCTGGGAAGGGCTACGGTTTGTGATTGTGGCACTCTCTGGACTTTTCTCTTACCTTTTTTTTTAAATCCATGTCCACCTTATCTGCAAGTTTCAGAAACATCCGATCAAAACTCAAAACTGAACGCATTACGCTGATGACAAAGTTTATCATAGTCGGGTTTCTCAATTTCTGTATCGTGCAAAAAAACAAAAACAGAAAAAAAAAACGTACTAGGCTGAGTACTAGAGTCCGTGCTAATCAGGGGCTTTTTCAACCATCAAAGAGACGTAACTCTATGATTAATGATCCGATCTGGCTAGTTTTCGATCTTGTCTGAGACTTTATTCATGTCCACCTTATCTGCAAGTTTCAGGAAGATCTAATCAAACTTACAGACTTGTGCTGATGACACAGCCAAACAAAGGCTTTTTTCAGCAATCAAGGGACATAACTCTAAGGTTAATAATCAGACCTGGTTACTTTCCAAAGTTGTCCAAGCTTTAATTCATGTCCACCTTATCTGTAAGTTTCAGGAACATCCAAACAAAACTGAATGAGTTACGCAGATGACAAAGTCAAACAGAAGCTTATTAAGCAATCAAGGGGACGTAACTCTAAGATTAATGATCCAATATAACAAGTTTTTCAAACTTGTCCGAGATTTTATCAATGTCCACCTTATCTGCAAGTTTCGGGCACATCCTATCAAATTAAAGAAGTTATGGTGATGACAAATATTTTCCCATTGTAAGTCATGGGATCTTGTGGTTGCCATAGCAACCTGCTTTCAATAGATTTTTTATGAAAAGCTTATGCCGTCAATCCCCTACCAGAGGCATGCTACAGATGAGAAATGACTAAGATCAGCCTACAGACTGTGGAGACATAACTAGTCAAAGGTGCAGACGGACGACGGACGGACCACTAACCTTTAAGCGACCCTGGATCCCTCGGCCCAGGTGAGCTAAATATAGAATTTGTTTATGACACACATATAATCTCTTCAAATGAGCCCGCTTGTATATATACATATATATATATATATATATATATATATATATATATATATATATATATATATATATATATATATATATATATATATATATATATATATATATATATATAGCCACAATTATAGATCTTAGTCTACCAGTGGCACCAAGAAGAAAAGCAAACAAACCATGACAGACAATACACAAATCACAGACCAATGAAAAGCAAAGCAGCCACTTCTCTCTTCCCCAACAAGGTAATCACAATGTTAGACAAGATTAATTTAGCACAGCAATAAGATCGCGAACAGGACAAAACACGAAACGAAACAAAGCCCCACAGCGAGAATAGTTTACATGTATTTGATTTAAGGCATGTAAAAATATGTGAACATCCAGGAAATGCCACGATTACGAAGCTCAGGCCTCCAGGGGCACAAAAGGAAGCCCAGATGATCAACAAACAAGAGGGCCAAGATAGTCCTGTATCGCTCACCTGATTACCTGATGTTTGAGTCAACTGACCCTTCGGTTCAAGAGAAAATGTTCAATGTAAATTTTCAAGATGGCGGCCATGATGGCCCTCATGGATTTCCAATCCAAATGATTTCAGCTACTTTTCTACAAGTCACCTCAATACTTGCAATGAAGTTTCAAGTCAATTTGCCATTTGGCTCAGAAGAAAAAAAATCAAAATATATTTAAAACACGGCCGCTAGGGCAACCATCTTGGATTTCCTATCAGTACAATTGTATCTATTTTTGATCCACAAGTCATCCATCTACTTCCTACCAAGTTTCAAGTCGATTTGCGTTTTGATTCAGAAGAAGAAGTTTAAAATTAATTTTCAAGATGGCGGCTGTGTTGGCCATCTTGGATTTTCAATCAGAAAGATGTTTAGCTATTTTGATCTGCAAGTCACCCTGATACTTCCTACTAAGTCAAATCAATCGGCCTCTCAGTTGAAGAAAAGAAGTCAAAATAGATTTTCAAGATGGCCGCCGTGGCGGTCTTCTTGGATTTCAGAACAGAATAATTTTAACTTATTTTGATCAAATCAGCAATTCACTATGATACTTCCTACCAAGTTTCTAGTCAATGCGCCTTTCTATTCAGAAGACGAAGGGCAAAATAGATTTTCAAGATGGCCGCCGTGGCCACCACAACCGTTACATATGAAATCATATTAACAAAGAAAAAAACTTCAACCCAAGAACCGCCTTGGAATGGTTAGTGTGATTAAATACTGGGGGCATCTTCTACATATATATGTCTTATAAATACATTGTATATGTCTACTGTAAAGTCAAATAACTATAGTTTAAACCAAATACTTGGTGGGGGGGGGGGGGGGGGGGGCTTAAAGTAGTTTACTCGCGTGAACCTCGCCCTTAATTCTGATGCAGTTTCAAATTACAAATATATGTTCGGTCCGCATAAGGGTCCTCCACATCACCTGTGAAACATCACAGTGAAACACATATAATCAAAAATACTGTGATGAAAAAAAAAGTAAAAGGCTTAATTCACGGACGTATGAATAGGAAGCAAGTCCTACATTGAAAACCGTTTATACTCAGATTCATATGTTGACTCACATTTAAAAAAAAAGAAAACTACATATAAAAACCTAAAATCTAAAAGGTTACCCTTGAAAACAAAGACCAAACAAAAGAACAAATCCGGAGATTCATCAGAGAACACACCTTCTGACATGTGTGCCCAGCAAAGATTCAGATCAGCCAGCACATTCACGCAGTCTGGCCAGAATCTGCATTAGACGCATTTCGGATAACCAAGGAAGCTAGGTTTCTTCGTGCGGACAACGAAGACCCTGACTAAGGGGTCATCGTATTTGTTTTTCATTGGCTTTATCCCTACACCCACAAATATTGCATTACATCACGAAAACATGCCTATATAATTTTGACCCCCTCAAACCCCACTTTTATATAGTAAAACTGGGGTTTACAGGGGTATACATTATTTTTCTTATTTCTGCTCAAAAACATAGATTGTGGGTACTCGTTAGAACCGCCTCGCTGAGGCGGTTCTAACGTGTACCAACAATCTATGTTTTGAGCAGAAATATGAAAAATATCAGAATTTTTTATCTGAATAGTTTCAGTTTTTGGAGGTGAAATTTTCTATATATTTGAATAGGCGTGTTTTCGTAATGACAAAATTGCATATAAACTAAAAAGATGCATATATTTAGAAAATTTGCCGATTAATTGCATACACTAGATAACATTGGTATGCGTTGAAAAAAACAAACAAAAAAAAACAACATTATTTTAGTTAGTAACTATAAAACCACTTAGTTTATTTAAATCTCACATTCATTAAAAGAACAGCAAAGAAAACTATTGTTTGAATTTGTTTGTCTGAAGATCAGCATTACCTGTGAAAGCGCTCACAAAAAAAAAAAATAAAAAAAAAAAAAAAAATAAACAACAAAAGTTAGACTATATTAGTTCATTATCCCTTATTTGACTTTTCACTACTTATATATATAAACAGTCACAAAATCACATTTAATTCATTTTAATGTTTTCCCTTTGTTTCAAAGATAAACAGCTTAAATGATAAAATTATGTCAAAACAAACATTATCGTAAAGATTGGTGACTTCCTAAGAAAAGCCTTTAAAACAAATAACGTTTGCTAATACTGTTTGCTGACTCCTTTCAGAATCTATTTATAGAAAGTATGACTATTTTAGATGCACTACCATTCTCTACGGCGGTGACCCTATTATTTCTTTATATATGTTCACAAAGCCGGATGTAGAATTTGCAGGTAAAAATATCAGTATTGGTATTATTGAGACTTTTTGTTCTTTTGCAAACCTTTCTTGATTAGTGTAGTTAATTTAATCGTACACTACAGTAGCTTATTTTGTTGACGACCCAACTGCAACGTCAACAAAATATTCTGATGTATGTATTCTATAGCAGACAATAGTGTAGTATATTCTTACCAACTGTTATTATTGATCTTCTTGGTCTTACTGTTCCAGAACCATCTGAAATCAGAGAAAAAATGTACATTTCTGTCTCTTTGATTGACAACAAGCAATATCAAACATCATCGTCCTAGACCAACGGTATATACCAAGAACCTCCAGCTGGCTGTACCTCTTCTCATTTATTGGGATTATGTCATCCTTAACCTCTTCAGACCAATCTGCCCACGAGAATCCTAGTAGGCATTCTGCTTAAATCTATATAGGATCGTTTCGGCTCTACAGGAATCCAGTAAGCATTCAATTTAAATCTATATCGAACCGTTATCGGCCGCACAGGATTTCAGTCAGGCCGATAACAGTCCGATAAAAATTTAAGCAGAATGCTAATTAGGATCCTCCTTTTAGTTATGTAAATATTAGTAAATTTGAATTGTAACCCGAAGCATCTACTCATTTGTGTAACTATACATGTACCGTTTTTACCTAAGTATTCGGACAGACCTGCCTGAGCGATTGGTATAGACCCAGATCAGAGGCCCGAGAACGCGGAGACAGATCAAAGTCTACAATGTCTGCCACTCATCCAGCAGTGTTAAACACATCAACAAGCAGTAAACGCATGCTAATACAATCGAATAGCACGTTATTATGGCTTTGCCAAGTTTTACGACAAAGGGGATGACAAACTTTCCCATAGATAATGTCCCTTCTTCACCAGCATAGGTGTTTACGTTTCACAGTTTTTCGTTATGCTAGAGCCTGCTTTGTCGAACGAGGAAGATTACTTACTACAAGACTGTATACTCGCGCATGTCAGAGAACTGAACTGGTGTCATAGGAGGCATAATGACCTTTTGTCAGTCCCTACACTGTGGCTGTTCCAAGGCTTAAATCTGATGTTTTACCGCAGCCAAGCCATAAACAGACTTTCTAAACCCCAGATATTACTATTACTATATTTTCCTAAATCTCTGCTTAGGCTGACAGGCATGGTGGGCGGAGCATGCTTACTTTCCATGGACGCCTGATTACACCCCATTTATTTTAGGACCATGTCTGTCTGTCTGTCTGAACACTCCTAATTTTGTTTTTGAGTATATTGACTTTATGGTTTTATGCAATACAATTTTGCTATGATGACCTTAGCGGGAAAGGCGAAATGGTTAATATAAAATAAACTTGCAATACTTGTCCTGGCTGTCTGTTGAGTATGGGAGCAGTTGTAACAAATGAATGATACATAATTGTAGCATTGTTAAACATGATGTCCCGCTCACACAATATTAACTGCGAACAATATACACACAAGCGCATTTATTCAGTTTATCCCATTAACCGATTTTAGTCTGGAGACCCTAGAAAGGATAACTGGAACGCGGCGTCTGATCAGGGGCTACACTGATTCCATTAAATATGGGACTTTCTATAAAATATAATAATAATGAAAACTAACCAGACACCCTGCTATTGAAAACAGATCGGTCCAAAGAGTTCTGGTTGAAGAGGCCATTCGACGTGAATGGGTTTTAAACAGAAAAAATACTAACCTGTAAGATAAAGATCGCGCAGGCGCACATCTTGGTTTAACTGAGGGTAAGGGCTGACTAATGTTGTTACACTGCAGCATATAAATAGTAACAGGACAAAAAGTGTTCTAGATGGAAACATCTTAAATTCTGAAATACGAGAAAAATATCAAGTTTGTTGTAACTGGATGGGATCGTAGGTGCCATGGACACCGGTACCCAATCATCTCCCATCGCTGTCCTCATCGGCCCATGTACCCAAACGCTTGTAGGTGAACAAAAACAGCTTTTCAGTCACAAGCCGTCATCTTACCTGCAGCTTTCATGCTGTCATCAAATCGGACTAGCTCAGCTTGCGTATCTACACAGTAAAATAAGGGTTCGTCATAACAGTTTACAATATACGACTAACATGTAAGCGAAAAATTACGTCCATCAGCTAAATGCGATCATATAGCATGCATATAATAATAGTTCAATAAAAAACACTGCGTAAAATAAGATAAAAATGATTATAATACTAAGTAAGGATGAGAGCAGCGGCTATTTGTTGGCAGTGATGCAGAAATGGCGAGGACTCCACGGGAAACTGGCTGGCTTACAGGACCACCCGTGATCGTCCGTAAAGAATAATTGTTGATGTTTAGTAGTGGATTTTCAAATATATCGCGGGCTTTTAAAACCTGGTGGTCTTTTTTTTTTTTCATACATACATACATGGTTTTAATTCAAAATCCATTTCATTTAAAATTCAACAGGTCTTTACATTGTATGGTCTTTCTTTATTATATATGTGTAGTAAATATTCTAAACAGATTACATACATACATACATACATACATACATACATACATACAGCCGATTGATCGAGACTCTAGAAAGTTGCATTAAGCGAGCCATAAATCGCTTTCAGCGGGTTGCCTGTAATATCCCTATAGCATGGTTTCTACCTTGCCATCAAGTAAATGTAAAGCAAACGTAGTGATCTGTTTAGGAAAACAACCGATACTCAAATATCGATTAACAGCAGAATAAAATTTCCCAATATGACGCACATAAAACAATTCCAAAATTGATGTGTTCAAACTGTGTCGCAAGTCAATTGTTTAATTCAGTAGTATTTCTACTCTGCATTATTGTAACTCAGATAAAAATACTTGGTGAGTAATTTCAGTCTGTGCAGCAAACAATAACTCCCATAATAGCAGACGCAAGCTTTGTGAATAATCATTTTTGGAGACATTTCTTGATTATATTAAATTTGTTTGGCCTTCTAAAATCAGCATATATAACAGTATTCACTTGGTCTGAACTATTTACCTATTTACCAAGCTTGCATCTGTTATGAGAATTTCCACTAGGCAACCAAAACCATTTGCATATCTATACAAAGAAGTAAGAGTCAATTCTTGGATGATCAACTCCTCCACATGGACATATCAACTCCAAACTTGGCTTATGTGTTTTGCTTTGTTTTTCATTTCTTAAAGGCAAGGGTGGAGTCAGACACCCTAGACTATAAGACCTCCAAAGGTATGTATGCTTTGACGGATGGTAAGAAGATAAATATACATACAGTTGACTCTCGCTATCTTGACCTCGATTAACCGCTTATCTCGAAGTGAAAATCTAGTTCCTGCCTAAACATGAAAATCTAACAACATGTAAAAAATATTGTGGAAAAGAGGCGATATTGCTCCTAAGGAGTTTCTCCTCTTTTCCGCAATATTTTCACTATATCTCTAACTTGAAGAGTCCAATTACACATATTCTTGTTAAATGTGGTCAATCGAATTAATTTTTCATCAATTCTTCAAATCTGATATGTCGAAGTACGGATATGTCGAAGTATTTCAGAGAGTTCCTTGGAAGAGAGATAACGAGAGTCGACTGTATATTGTTCAGTGTGTTATGATCGGGTGAGTAGCCCCCGCCCTTCACTACCTACGAAGAATTATTCAAGTATATTTTGTGTTTATGATTGTTGATTATTAAATAAATGTAGTGAATAACTCCTCCTCCTGAAAAAAAACAACTCATTTTTGTGTATAAAATGACAATTAAATGCCAGTCGAACCTTAATGGCCCGAATATCTCTGGGACCATGGAAACTTGTTTGAGACATGGGTAGTTCGAGCCACTGAGGGTAAGTCATGATGCCAGGTCAGGATGCAAATGACGATAATTTTGATCTTCTATATATTGATGATACTGTGAGTGTACCCGTTAGAATTGCCTTGATAAGGCGGTTCTAATGAGTATACACAACACACAATTGCATGATAAAGCAAGAAAAATTCCTGATTTTGTTTCTTCTGGGGCTATCGGAAGAATTTCGTAGGGACTCAAAAACGAATTCGAATCAGTCATGGTAAACGAGCCACCGGTCCTCGAGCTGTTTAGAGTCGACTGCAATTGTAATTTATACACAATGTATAGTTTAAATGTAAATTACCAATCTCTAGTGTAATCTAATCCGCGTATTCTTTAGCTAATAGGCCATCTGACTATATAGGTATCTGACATATTTTTCAAGACACATATCAGTCGCTAATGCATATGTAATGAATAGTAGTAAATGGTTACTACTACGTCGAAAAATGATTACCTCTGCGTGCCCCTCATACTAGAAGTTAATCAGTAACTGTGCCGGCCTCGGTGGCTCAGTTGGATGCACGTCCGACTAATGAACAGGAGGTTGCGGGTGCTCCCCGCCAGGGCGGAAACAATCTTTCACAGAGATTGATCATGAAACATTTATTTTACAGTCATTCTCTCCCGCTGATTCAAGAAGGTAAGTTGTCAGTTTCTGGCGAGAGAATGTATACAATACTGGTTAACCGCTTAGAAGATTAAGCCTGCCCAGTAAAAGTGTGGTGAGGTAAACTGACCGCGCTCGACATGACCCCGTTGGGTTGACTGGGCCGTAAAACTTAACACAAACAAAATCAGTAACTGCATACAGGCAGGTTAAGTCTCAAATATTTAAGCTTTTACAATGTGTATAAGTTACAATTAATTAAGTCTCCCAAAAGAAGTGGGGAGACTTTTTTTTACTCCGTTTCTTCTTCTTCTTTTTCTTCTTCTTCTTTCTTTCCGCCCAAATGTTTTCGGGACAAGTTCTCAGTAACCACTAAATGGATTGTTCTGACATTCGGGTATATGATAAATATTTTATGAAGTTGTGCAAGAGAGTTTCAAAATTTTAAATGACGGAATCAAAGGGTCCCCCGAAATCCGCCCAAAGTTTGTCCGGACGAGATCTCATTGACCACTCGATGGATTATTCTGAACTTTGGGGATGTGATAGATATGGATATTAAATTTTGCAAGAGGGTTTCAAAGATGCCCCGGGGTCCCCGGGGGCATGCTCCACTCTCTTCACTTCATAAAAAGGCATAGTATCTCAGAAACGGTTCAGATCCCCACCCCTAAACCATGCCATATTCTTGTTCCTGACGAATAGACGCATCCAATGACACCAACCGGGGTCCTCGCAGGTATGCCCCACCCTTTCACTTCATAAAAAGGCCTCCTATCTCAGAAACTGTTCAGATCCCCGCCCTTAAACCATATATATTCTTGTTTCTTATCACAAGACGCATCCAATGACACTGATCCCCCGGGGTATGCATCACCCCGCTCCCCTACCCTTCAGTTCATATAAGGCTTAATATCTAAATAACTGATCAGAAACCCACCCCTAAGCCAAAGATTTTGTTGTTTCTTATGATAAGACGCATTCATTGACACGAGGATTGCCCCATTCCTTCACTTCATAAAAGGGCTTATATCTCGGAAACCGTTCAGATGACTACCCCTAAACCATATATATTCTAGTTCCTTAGACGCATAAGACGCCGATCGGGGGTCCCCCAGGGGTATTTCTTACCCCTAAGTTAATATAAGGCTTGATCAAACCGAGTGTCCGATTTTCGTAATTTTGTGTGTTCTTTTCTTTTCTTACTTTTATTTTACTCTACAACAGCTGGTGTTGTGGCGTGTGGCGGCCGTAAAAAGTCTCCCCGTACATCATCATAGAGCAGCTTATATTTTATTTCCTTTGGGATCATTGAACCCATCCTAGTTATTTTGAAAATCGAATACCGCTAAAACCGGAGCTCAATCAAACCGAGTCTCCGATTTTCGTGATTTTGTGTGTTTTTTGTTTCCACATGCAATCTTTTTTGACTTTTATTGATATCTCAGAAAGTGTTTAGAACCCAACTAATAAACCATACATATTATGATCAAATGCATTCAATGAAACCGACCATGGGACCCCAGGGGGTATGCACAACCCCCTTCAGTTCACATCAGGCTTAATAGCTCAGAAACCCTTCAGATCCCCACCCCTAAACCATATATATTGTTGTTCCTTATGATAAGACACATTCAATGATACCTCAACGTCTTCCATTACATATTTATTATAGATACATGTATTCGTTATCTCAACGGACGAAATTAATTAGATAAAAAATTAAAACACAGACCTGGTGATCGTGATTGATGTACAAACGCCCTACACTGTTTCGTACATGAAACAAACACTGTATATTAGGTATATATTTGCAAGTAATTTGAACTAGCATGTACCATCTGCAACTCGATATCGTCTATTCTATACCTCTCAAAATATATAAGCCAGAGCATCCCGATTTACTACAAATATAAGTGGGTGCCCATTAAGAAGATCAGCTTGCATATGCAGTCTTACAGGAAATACTTTGTACATGCTAATATATTTCACACTTACTTAAGTTCTTAACTATTTTACATGTATGTCAACTTTTGTTGACTCATAATTGATTATATTAGACATTTGAGCCAGCGCATGACAAAACCTACAAAACTGAATGTGCGCCGAGCGAAGACTCGGATCAGCCTGGGCATACGCCACGTCTGACAGTCTTTGCTGTCCGCTTGGAGAAAGCTTGGATCCTTAGTTACCCATTGAGCGCAAATACTCTGATCACACCGGGCGGATTCCCAGGATGATCGGAGTCTTCGCTGGGTGCGCATGCCATTTGTAGGTTTTGTCATGCACGGGCTCATTTCATAACTTAATGAAGAAATCGTATTTACCCAGCATTTTAGAGATAAATATGTTATTTATGCTCTACAATTATAAGCCTACTTACTTTGGTCCCGTGCTGGTCCCGGGCTTAGAATAGGCCAGACGTACCCTCTGCGTGACGTACGAGCCGGCTAAAAGAGGCCGCCCGTGACCACCCGGGCCCTCGAAATAGATGGCTGCCTTCCGCTTCTGTGGCAGTTGGGTAAAACCCCTAACATAACAGAGCAACCGTCCGTTCAACCGGTATAATTCCAGACTATAAAATTAAATTTACTGAAATGCATCTTAAATTGGAAAAAACAAATTTCGCGAGATCTATCCTTTTAAACCTTTCCTATCTCATGTTACTAACATGCTTCATTTGTTTGTGTATCATTCTGTGCCCGTGGGTCGCACATGGGACGAAGATTATAACCTCATCTGTATTTAACATATATGTTTGTCTTGTGTTTGTGTCATTTTTCCGAACTCTAGCATTCTCCACATTAAAAAGTAAGATGCATTTATTATTGTTAGATAAAAAAAACTAAACGTTTTTCAAGGTATGAAAGCTACATATCATTTGAAAGCTACATATCATCTAACACAGCTTGTTTGTTTGACTCTCTTTAAAAATGAATCCAAAATGAATCCTTTCTTTAATAAACTGTTTATTTTAAATATGGATCTCCTAATGTTAAAAATAACCTTTCAATTTCCCAGACGTTTTCGGCCTCCCTTGTCTGTAGGGAATAAAATCTACAGATCACTTTCCTTCTGTAGTGGATAGGGTGTAATCCCCTATTAAAACAGGAACCACCTGTTTGCCGTGGGTGGCGTCTCGTATGCTGGGAGAGGGGAACCTGATGATTGAGGAAAGCCCAGGGATCTCCAGCTTTTCAACACATCATTTTGGCCCTTATTTCAGATAGAAGAGCGGTCTGGGTTAGATCCGGCCTGGATCAATCGGCTCAGTCGTGCCAAGCTCTAGAAGCGCACAACTTGTTCTTAGCTTCTTTCTCTCTTTCATACGTATCTTTATGGTACCAAACCGGGCTTATTTTTCTCATGTTCCTCTAACTTTAAGTGAGTTTCAATGGGCGGCGGCTGAAGGGTCAATTGGTGGGCTTGTATTGGGGCTTTGGCGGAAACCTCTGTGAGTGGAGGCTGTGGATAGGGGGATGACCTCAACTGTTCATAAATTTTTCTGTGGAAATTTAGATGAATAGGTGGGAAATCATCTAAGCATGAGGCCGAGCTGAAGACTCTGATCTTGACACCGAGTATAAAAGCAATGTAGCCTTGACGTTAGAAATAGGAGATCCATTTCTGTTAAACGTCCCCTTGTAGGGCTCCATGGAGGGTGGGGCGCATAGCTATCGAATCAAAAATTTCATCACCATGGCCTCTCGAAAACAATTTCTGGCGTTCGACTCTTCGGAGGACGACACGCAACCGACTACTTTTACTTTCAAAGCAAATGAGAACTTCGCTAAATTTTTAATGATTTCGAGTAAGGAAGACAAACCAATTACTTCACTGTCTCCTTTCATCATAGAAAAGCAAATAGAATCTATTATAGGCACTCCAAAAAATGTAAAAAAAATTAAAAAATGGAACTCTTTTGGTCGAAACAAACAGAAAATCACAAACTGACAATCTCTTGAAAATTACAAAGTTTTTTAATATTAATGTCACTGTCACGGAACATAAAACTCTTAACACTTGCAAAGGTATTATCCGTGACAGAATGCTAAAACATGAAACTGAAGAAAATATCACAGAATATCTTAACACACAAGGAGTAACAGCTTTTAAACGTTTTAAAATTAAAAAAGATGGAAACTTTATAGAAACAAATACACTTTTACTGACTTTCAACACCACAACTTTACCGAAATCACTAAGAATTTTTTACCGAATTATACCGGTTGAAGTCTACATTCCAAATCCTCTGCGGTGTTTCAACTGTCAGAGGTTTGGACATCATGAAAACGGCTGTCCTGAATTACCTGGATCAGTATGTGAAAAATGTGGTATGGGTGACTTTGATCACTCTACAAATGCTTGTAAAAATGAAGCCAAGTGTGTGAACTGTCACAAAAACCATCAAACAAAATCAAATCAGTGTGAAATTTGGAAAAAAGAGAAAGAAATCATGAAAATTAAAGTTACACAACAAATCACTTATTTGGAAGCCAAAAAGATTCAAGAAAATCAACCTGAAATCACCTTTGCAAAAGTTGTTCAATCCCTAAACCCTAAACCTGAAACCAAAGAAACTTCTACCCAGTTTAACGAAAAAGATTCTGTCATCAAAGCAAATTCAAAAGTTATTACTCCTACTGTAAAACCTAAACCTAAACCCACATCTACTCATCAGTCTAGACCACCAACAAAATCTCAAAACAGTTCACAAACACAGCCGACTAAAACAAGTGGATCACAACAGAGATCCAGGTCCAGGACAGCTGACCAGAAAGGAAAAAATGGAAAAGAAAAAGATAAAGACAAAGGACCAAATCCATATAGTAAAGGGGCGTCGGCCGATCCGATCAAGTTGGTCAATCGGCTCGATTCCCTTGAGAACATGGAGTTAGAGACTGACTCCTCCATGTTCTCGCAGTCTCAGAGAAAACAAAAGGATTAAGTTCCTTATTTTCAAATCATCTCTCCATTTATCATGGATAAAAAAATCAATTATTCAGTGGAACTGTCGAGGACTAAAAGCAAATTATAACGAAATTTTAATTTTAACAACACTACTTTCTCCGACTGTCTTTTGTCTCCAGGAAACCTTTTTAAAAAATACAGATAATATTAATTTTAAAAATTATAGTTTATATAATCATATCGCAACTGAAAATCAGAAAGCCTCAGGAGGTTCATCTATCCTTGTAAAATCAAATGTTCCTCATAGACAGATAGATATAAATAGTAATTTACAAGCTGTTGCTGTAAATGTCACTCTGTCTAAATCCATAACAATTTGTTCTCTATATCTTCCTCCACACTGTAAATTTTCTAAACACGATTTAGAAAATCTTATAAACCAGTTACCTCGTCCTTATTTATTATTAGGTGACTTTAATAGTCACAGCAAACTATGGGGTTGTCTGGATACAAATGACAAAGGAGAAATAATAGAAAATTTTATTGCAGAAAATGATTTATGTTTATTTAACGATAAACAACCAACTTATCTTCATTCTCCTACAAGAAATTATTTTGCTTTAGATTTGTCTATATGCTCTCCAAATATTTACTTAGATTTTGATTGGTCAGTTTTAGATGACCTTCATGGGAGCGATCATTTTCCAATTAAAATTGAAGAAATTACATCGACAAATGAAGACCATCATTCCCGATGGAATTTGAATAAAGCAAACTGGGAGAATTTTATGGAGCTATGTAATGAAAAATTAAATCCTGAAATGTTTAAAACAGCAGATGATATACAAGCTTTTACTGATACATTAATTCATGTAGCCGAAAAATGTATTCCAAAGTCCTCGACACGTTCAAAAAGAAATAGACCTTGGTTTAATAAAGATGTTAAAAATTCAATAAATAAAAGAAAATCTGCCTTACGAAAGTTCAATAGGCAGCCAACAAAAGAAAATCTAATCCATGCCAAACAAATGCGAGCAAAAGCTCGCAAGACAATAAAAACGGCTAAAAGAACATCTTGGCAGCAATACGTCTCCAAACTTAATTCTAGAACTCCAGCAAAGAAGATATGGGACATGATTCGAAAAATTACTGGCAAAAATAAAAATAACAAGCATGTCCATATAAAATCAAATGGAAATATATGCTCAACGACTAAAGATATTTCCAATGCACTAGGAGAGAATTTTCAGAAAAACTCTTCTAGTGCAAATTATTCCGAAACCTTTCAAAACATAAAACAGGAACGAGAGAAAGAGCATCTAAATTTTACGTCACTAAATCATGAAAAATATAATGTACCATTCACAGCTTCAGAATTATTAGATGCTCTTCATAAATCTCACGATACAGCTGCTGGTCCTGATGACATTCATTATCAAATTCTTAAACATTTACCCGATAACGCTTTAAAAACTTTATTAAATATTTTAAATGATATTTGGATCACTGGAAAATTTCCGAAAGACTGGAGTAAAGCAACGATTATACCTATACCAAAACCAAATAAAGATCATACTGAAGCTACTAACTATAGACCTATTGCTTTGACAAGTTGTTTGTGTAAAACAATGGAGAGAATGATTAATGATAGACTGGTTTGGTTCTTAGAATCAAACCAGCTTATAACGAAATATCAAGCTGGATTCAGAAAAAAATAACTGTACAAACGATCATTTGATTCGTTTGGAATCCTTTATTCGTGATGCCTTTATTAAAAAAGAACATGTCGTAGCTGTATTTTTTGACTTAGAAAAAGCTTACGATACTACATGGAAACATGGCATCATGAAAGATTTACATAAATTAGGCCTTAAAGGCCGATTACCACTTTTTATTCAAAACTTTTTATCAGATCGAACATTTAATGTTCGAATAGGTAATACGTTATCGGACATATTTAAACAAGAACAAGGAGTACCACAGGGAAGCATTTTATCACCTACCTTGTTTGGCATTAAAATTAACGATATTGTTAAATGTGTGAAAGACCTTGATTGTTCACTTTTTGTTGACGATTTTGGAATATTTATTAGGTCGAAAAATATGGAAACCATTGAATTCAAACTACAACGATGTTTAAACAATATAGAAGATTGGGCAACAGAATGGTTTCAAATTTTCAAAAACAAAAACTCAGTGCGTTCATTTTTGTCAGATACGTCAGCTACATTTAGATCCTCATCTCACCATATACGGTAGTCCCATTGATTCGTCAGTGAAGCAAAATTCCTGGGTCTTTTGTTCGATAACAAATTATCTTTTATACCACACATCAAAGCTTTAAAAGCTAAATGTCTTAAAGCTCTTGATATTCTTAAAGTTCTCTCCAGTTCCGACTGGGGAGGAGATCGTACTGTTCTTTTAAATCTTTATAGATCTTTAATTAGATCTAAATTGGATTATGGATCCATAGTTTATGGATCCGCAAGAAAATCTTATTTGAAATCTTTGGATACTATTCATCACCAAGGTTTACGTCTGGCTCTAGGGGCTTTTCGTACTTCCCCCGTCGAAAGTTTATACGCTGAATCAAATGAACCATCATTGTATATAAGAAGAGAGAAATTGTCTCTTCAATATGTTACTAAATTAGCCGCCAATCCACGTAATTCAGCCTATGATTGTGTTTTTAATCCTAAATATGAAAGATTTTACAACAACAAACCAACGGCTATTAAACCCCTTGGCCTGAGAATACAACCGTTACTTGAAGAGGCCAATATCAATATTAAAAATGTTCAGCATTTTTCTTTTCCATCAAAAGAGCCATGGACGTTAAACCCTCCAAAGATTATTTTAGACCTTCATAAAAATAAAAAAAAAAAAAAACAGAAGTCGAGTCGCATATTTTTAAGAATGAATTTTTAGAAATCAAATCAAATTATAAACTTTACCTGTCAATTTATACAGATGGTTCGAAACAAGATGAGAAAGTTGCTTGTTCTGTTATTAGTCCAAATTTTACTGACAGTATCAGATTACCTGATAATAGCTCCATTTTTACCGCCGAAGCCAAGGCAATTGATATTGCACTTTACCATATCAGAGATCAGTCTGAAAAACAGTTTATCATTTATTCAGATTCTCTTTCTGTATTAAAATCCCTTAAAGATTTACACCATAGGAACCCATTAATTCAGCAAATTCTTAAAAAATATTATTATCTTTCCGCTTCAAAAGAAATTGTATTTTGTTGGCTTCCCAGCCACGTTAATATTCGTGGAAATGAATTAGCAGATTCAGAAGCCAAATCTGCATTATCCTTAGTAATAACCAATTTCAAAATTCCTCACTCCGACTTTAAATCAAACGTCTGTCAATACATCAACAACAAATGTCAGTCTGTTTGGGAAACACAAACTTATAATAAATTAAATGAAATCAAACCAAATTTTAACAGCAAATGCACATTCTCTAATCTCAGCAGAAAAGAACAAACAAAAATCACGAGATGTAGACTTGGACACACCAGAATTACTCATTCTTATATTTTAAACAATGAACAAGCTCCATTCTGCATTCCTTGCAACGAACCTTTTACAGTCAAACATTTTCTTATTTCTTGTGCAGAATTTAATTATATTCGCACGAAGTATTTTAATGTAAAAACTATAAAGGAACTTTTTAATGATATACCAACGAAGAAAATACTCGACTTTCTTAAAGAGATCGAACTTTTTAATAAAATATAACCAGTATTTCTAATAAGTCATTGATACTTTATCCTTTTAAAATGAACACATCAATCCTAGATATTTTTAATTTCTCATTAAATAAAATCCTCATATAATATAAAAATTATTAGACGCTATATGCCCTTTTAGGGTTGAGCGTCTATAAATAAAATATCCATCCATCCATCCTACTTACTTTGCAAATACTGAAACGCCGATTATTTACTATTAATACATATCACACTTTGTAGGAGAACAATGTATAAGTTTTATAAAATAGATATTCATTTTCTGACAAATGCTCTTGACTATAACATTGTAAAGACTTCACATATTATTATCCCATGACTGGTCTCAAAATGTTAATAATTAAAAAATAATTTTGGATCTTGATATTCGGACAAATACTCTTGAATCATTAGAATGTTAAGACTCAAAATAGCGTTGTCCCGTAGCCGGCGATAATATTACAGATCATTTGAAAACTATTCCTGGCTCTCGAATTTGCACAATTATCTCTAAAAGGCTTATTATTCACAACACGTCAATAAACGTCACAAAAATACTTGCGCTTTACAGGAATTCTGTAACGCTAGTGCAAGCGTTAGCATTTTTGGGGGCGTGGGGTGGGGAGGGTCGAAATCCAAGAGGTGCGAGGCATTAACTCACCTATTAAATATTCTGCGTGTCTTTTTTCTTTTTTTTTTTTTTTTTTTTTTTTTTTTTGACTTATCTAGAGCCCTAGTAAAAGCTGAGCAATAGGTTTTTCTCGAATTGACCAATCTCTCTGTAATATAGGTTGTGGCAGATTTTTTCGTACCGTTATAACAGTTAGCCTAAGTTCTGCCTTAGAACAATCAAACAAAAACAAAATGATCCTTAAAATACTTATTTTTTACAATTATTATCAGAATAAAATATTCAAAGAACATGATTGAACAACAACAATATACTATCTGGTAATTGAGTTGTTTCCCTTGTATAACCTTGGTAACGTATAAGCTGAGTTGTTTTCCTTTGTAACGTGTAAACAGCTGTTCCATCCACTGATATGATGAGTGATAGCATTGATGTTTTATCAATAAATTTGATACCTTGCTTTCATGTCAGAGAAAAATTAACGAGAAAACAATTTCTTAAATACATTTAGGTCCGAAAAAAATAGAAATCGCGCAGAATTTCTTTCTCGTTTTTTTTTTTTTTTTTTTTTTTTTTTTTTTTTTTTTTTTAGCTGAAGCACGTTCCAATGCAGAAATCAGTGCAAATCCCGCGCTCTTTAGTAATTTCTGAAAACAAAAGGAACCCTAGCCGCTGTCCTACTAACCACATAAAAAGGGCGTAGAAGGGGCTATTCTCAAGCTGTCTTTTTGCACAACAAAGGCGGTGGCCTTTGCGAATAAGTTTATGTGTGCTTGTTTTCGAA
The DNA here is from genome assembly GCA_964016985.1 of Anodontia alba. NCBI lineage: Eukaryota > Metazoa > Mollusca > Bivalvia > Lucinida > Lucinidae > Anodontia > Anodontia alba. Next base: position 103,410,703 of record OZ024822.1, read on the forward strand.
AACGCCTTACGAAGTTTAAAATAACGATAGCTCTGCCTAAAAAGCAGGCAGAAAGGGCTTTAATACGGCAGTTAAAGTCACTAAGATTTGAAGAAGCTCTCCCGAATCTAAGAAGTTGAGATATGTATTCCCCACAAGAGGTACGCCGGGCAGCACATCGCCATCCAGAAAAGGGAAACTGATTATATCAAAGTCAAAATCGTCCCGTTTATCACAAATTTTGGTGGAAACTGTACCATAAGATATACATAGATTCAAATCCAAAAAGGTGCCTCGGTATCGGAAGAATTGGCTTTATTTCATTGGAGTTCAGCAGGGTATATGCGGTCAACCATTTGGTCAAAGTGAATATTGCCAATATTTAATAAATTATCAAAGTATCTTGAAGTTGATTTCAAAGCCGCAATAAAGACAGCCTGATTTTCCCGTGAGAGAGAATTCATAAAATCTCTTTCATAACAAAAAAGAAGCAAATCTGCAACAAGAGGAGCACAATTAGTCCCATTGGAATACCAATAGTTTGCCTATAAAGTACAGTTCCAAATCTAATAAAACTGTTATCCAAGCGATAAACAAAGGCATCACAAACTTTTTGACAAAACCATAAATTGTAATTCTTGTATATATCAGACGTGAAAAAAAAACACATTCTTCATTGCAAGCCAAATATTCGGTATTCTCCCGAATAAACGTTCTGTTAATTAAATCAATAAGTTTATCTTTTATAAAATGATGAGCTAACGTAGTATACAGTGTAGAAAATTCATGAAGTTAGCAGTTTGGACAAAACAGTGGTCATGCATGAACTAGAATTTCTTAAATCTTTTCCAAACCGTATGTGCCTCATTGTATTCATCTGTGGTCGGGCTCATTGCTGGTATTCTTTACAGATGAATGAAATGAGAAAGAAAAAAAAAAATTGAAATGTTTTTTAAAGAAAGGAAGTGAAAAAAAATCAGAACGTTACTTTTCTCTTGAATATTTAATAACATTTCTGGTCAGAAATACCGGATTAAAACTCTGACGAAGTACGTGATTTTATGCAAAATTTTGCCACTAACGACAGAGATTGTACTTTTTAGAAGCTGGATGAGCAAATTTCGCATGAAGAAGTTCGAATGTCATTCATAGCCTGAAGAGCAATAATTCTTGCGGTGTAGGTAATATTCAAATGAGTATTTCAAGAAAGCAGCGGACAAATTAATTGACTATTACATATTTTATTTAATAAAATTTTAGATAGCTGATTGTTCCCAGCGCAATGGGCAACGGGTCTGATAGTTCCTTTACATAAAAAGGGAAGTTTGATGATACTAATAAATATCGAGGAATAACTTTGATACGCTGTTTTGCGAAATCATTTATTGATATTTTGAATAATCGTATAAAAACTGGGCAAACGCAACAGAAATAATTTTAGGTGCGCAATTCGGTTTTAAATCTGACTATAGCATTGTCGATGCCATGTTTATTATCAGATATTTAATAGACAGCAAACTGTAGGCTAAAATGCGCTTTCACAGATCTGAAGAAAGCGTTCGACCCTGTTTCACGTACAAGTCTGCGTTTTCACGCTAGAGAACCACTGTACTCGAAATTCGCAGTAGTTGCGGGTTGGCTGCAGTCGACGAGTGCAGAAATTGGACATTTTTTCTTTACCGGGATATTAAAAATAATGTTTGTACTCTTAAATATTTACTTTGGGAAATATTCTTCACCGATTATTGTCACTTATATATCCAGCCTCATATTTGCCTAACAAAAGACATGTAAGTTAAGCGATGGCCGTTGCAGCGCCCGAATTATGCAAGCATGTGCTTGTATTTAATGGAAAAAAGGGTAAAAAGTCGGTCCTGTTTATTTACGGAAATGTTCTGGAATTTAGTTTTACTTTAGAAAAACTGGAAAAATCGGCATGTATAATGTGCAAAAGTTCGAGGCTTGCAGGTAGTACATTTTGGAAGTTATTCGCGGTTTTCATACTGTACGCACAGTAATACATGTCGCGTGCACTGGCCCAGTGATCGGGGCGTCACTGTACGCATTTGTCAAGTTAGGACAAAAGAGAACTGTACCCATAAGATGCGTGTTTCTTTACTGCATTTGCTTTCAAACCAAAATCGAGACAGAATGCTTTGAGTGATTTGAAAATTTGGTTGATATAACCTGACTGATACGGAAGTTAGTTTATTTTAATATGCTATCGTTCAAGTTTTAACTTCCATGATGTAGTAAATCATGAATTATTTACTCTTGTCAATACCATTTGTCTGTTAAGGAAACGATTTTTGTTCATCTATGAAGGTACATGCACATTTATATAAAAGTTTGATTTTAACAAAACAGTTCATCTTCCCGATTAATGTTTGTCATTTCGGCCATTGTGTGCTTTTTACGAGCAAGCATAATTTTGGGACTTGGTGTTTTACAAACGCCTTGGTGTTTTTTTGTTTTTTTTGTTTTTTTGTGTGTGTGTTTTTTTTGTTTTTTTTTTTTTTTTTTTTTTCAAAAATGTTCTATTGACATTGTTGTTGTGAAACTCATTCGGCATTCGAATGAGTTGATGAATAATTTTACCTAGTACAGTCTAATTGTCGAAAATGATACAGTCCTCTGTGTGTGTGTGTGTGTGTGTGTGTGTGTGTGTGTGTGTGTGTGTGTGTGTGTGTGTGTGTGTGTGTGTCTTCAAACGTTAATGTCCATATAATGTTAGGCAAATTATGTTGTTCTGAAATTTTCATTGGCCTCTTTATATGTTTCAGCAGGAGGGAATGAAGACGGTATTAAATGGGTTTTGCGAATGATCATGGCCCCCGTAGCCTAGTGGATAGAAGAGTATGACTCTTAGTCCATTAGACGTCTCACCGCTGTGGTTCGAGGCCCGCTCGGGTCACATGTGGGAAAGCCAACGGATGGTCTGTTGGTTGTTCCCCGGGTTCTCCGGTTTCGCCCACCTTTGATGAACGAATAAGTGAAATATTCTTGAAAGGGCCGTAAAACCCAACTAAAAATGATCTGAAACTCGTCTACTATATTTGGATTGCACAATATTGTTTCAGATTGTGTTAGTTTTAGTATTTGTAATACGAGCGTCATAAAGATTTGAATTTGAATGCGAATGTGCTTTCTTAATGGAGGTAATGCTAAAAAAAAATACGTCCAGAATCAGAGGGCGCATAGCTATCGAATCAAAAATTTCATCACCATGGCATCTCGAAAACGATTTCTGGCGTTCGACTCTTCGGAGGACGACACGCAACCGACTACTTTTACTTTCAAAGCAAATGAGAACTTCGCTAAATTTTTAGTGATTTCGAGTAAGGAAGACAAACCAATTACTTCACTGTCTCCTTTCATCATAGAAAAGCAAATAGAATCTTTAATAGGCACTCCAAAAAATGTAAAAAAATTAAAAAATGGAACTCTTTTGGTCGAAACTAACAGAAAATCTCAAACTGATAATCTCTTGAAAATTACAAAATTCTTTAACATTAATGTCTCTGTCACAGAACATAAAACACTCAATAGTTGCAAAGGTATTATCCGTGACAGGATGCTAAAACATGAAACTGAAGAAAATATCACAGAATATCTTGACACACAAGGAGTAACAGCTTGCAAACGTTTTAAAATTAAAAAAGATGGAAACTTTATAGAAACAAATACACTTTTACTAACTTTCAACACCACAACTTTACCGAAATCACTAAAAATCTTTTACCGAATTATACCGGTTGAAGTCTACATTCCAAATCCTCTGCGGTGTTTCAACTGTCAGACGTTTGGACATCATGAAAACGGCTGTCCTGAATTACCTGGATCAGTATGTGAAAAATGTGGTATGGATGACTTTGATCACTCTACAAATGCTTGTAAAAATGAAGCCAAGTGTGTGAACTGTCACAAAAACCATCAATCAAAATCAAATCAGTGTGAAATTTGGAAAAAAGAGAAAGAAATCATGAAAATTAAAGTTACACAAAAAATCACTTATTTGGAAGCCAAAAAAATACAAGAAAATCAACCTGAAATCACCTTTGCAAAAGTTGTTCAATCCCTAAACACTAAACCTGAAACCAAAGAAATTCCTACCCAGTTTAACGAAAAAGATTCTGTCATCAAAGCAAATTCAAAAGTTATTACTCCTACTGTAAAACCTAAACCTAAACCCACATCTACTCATCAGTCTAGACCACCAACAAAATCTCAAAACAGTTCACAAACACAGCCGACTAAAACAAGTGGATCACAACAGAGATCCAGGTCCAGGACAGCTGACCAGAAAGGAAAAAATGGAAAAGAAAAAGATAAAGATAAAGTACCAAATCCATATAGTAAAGGGGCGTCGGCCGATCCGATCAAGTTGGTCAATCGGTTCGATTCCCTTGAGAACATGGAGTTAGAGACTGACTCCTCCATGTTCTCGCAGTCTCAGAGAAAACAAAAGGATTAAGTTCCTTATTTTCAAATCATCTCTCCATTTATCATGGATAAAAAATCAATTATTCAGTGGAACTGTCGAGGACTAAAAGCAAATTATAACGAAATTTTAATTTTAACAACACTACTTTCTCCGACTGTCTTTTGTCTCCAGGAAACCTTTTTAAAAAATACAGATAATATTAATTTTAAAAATTAAAGTTTATATAATCATATCGCAACTGAAAATCAGAAAGCCTCAGGAGGTTCATCTATCCTTGTAAAATCAAATGTTCCTCATAGACAGATAGATATAAATAGTAATTTACAAGCTGTTGCTGTAAATGTCACTCTGTCTAAATCCATAACAATTTGTTCTCTATATCTTCCTCCACACTGTAAATTTTCTAAACACGATTTAGAAAATCTTATAAACCAGTTACCTCGTCCTTATTTATTATTAGGTGACTTTAATAGTCACAGCAAACTATGGGGTTGTCTGGATACAAATGACAAAGGAGAAATAATAGAAAATTTTATTGCAGAAAATGATTTATGTTTATTTAACGATAAACAACCAACTTATCTTCATTCTCCTACAAGAAATTATTTTGCTTTAGATTTGTCTATATGCTCTCCAAATATTTACTTAGATTTTGATTGGTCAGTTTTAGATGACCTTCATGGGAGCGATCATTTTCCAATTAAAATTGAAGAAATTACATCGACAAATGAAGACCATCATTCCTGATGGAATTTGAATAAAGCAAACTGGGAGAATTTTATGGAGCTATGTAATGAAAAATTAAATCCTGAAATGTTTAAAACAGCAGATGATATACAAGCTTTTACTGATACATTAATTCATGTAGCCGAAAAATGTATTCCAAAGTCCTCGACACGTTCAAAAAGAAATAGACCTTGGTTTAATAAAGATGTTAAAAATTCAATAAATAAAAGAAAATCTGCCTTACGAAAGTTCAATAGGCAGCCAACAAAAGAAAATCTAATCCATGCCAAACAAATGCGAGCTAAAGCTCGCAAGACAATAAAAACGGCTAAAAGAACATCTTGGCAGCAATACGTCTCCAAACTTAATTCTAGAACTCCAGCAAAGAAAATATGGGACATGATTCGAAAAATTACTGGCAAAAATAAAAATAACTAGCATGTCCATATTAAATCAAATGGAAATATATGCTCAACGACTAAAGATATTTCCAATGCACTAGGAGAGAATTTTCAGAAAAACTCTTCTAGTGCAAACTATTCCGAAACCTTTCAAAACATAAAACAGGAACGAGAGAAAGAGCATCTAAATTTTACGTCACTAAATCATGAAAAATATAATGTACCATTCACAGCTTCAGAATTATTAGATGCTCTTCATAAATCTCATGATACAGCTGCTGGTCCTGATGACATTCATTATCAAATTCTTAAACATTTACCCGATAACGCTTTAAAAACTTTATTAAATATTTTAAATGATATTTGGATCACTGGAAAATTTCCAAAAGACTGGAATAAAGCAACGATTATACCTATACCAAAACCAAATAAAGATCATACTGAAGCTACTAACTACAGACCTATTGCTTTGACAAGTTGTTTATGTAAAACAATGGAGAGAATGATTAATGATAGGCTGGTTTGGTTCTTGGAATCAAACCAGCTAATAACAAAATATCAAGCTGGATTCAGAAAAAATAACTGTACAAACGATCATTTGATCCGTTTGGAATCCTTTATTCGTGATGCCTTTATTAAAAAAGAACATGTCGTAGCTGTATTTTTTGATCTTGAAAAAGCTTACGATACTACATGGAAACATGGCATCATGAAAGATTTACATAAATTAGGCCTTAAAGGCCGATTACCACTTTTTATTCAAAATTTTTTATCAGATCGAACATTTAATGTTCGAATAGGTAATACGTTATCGGACATATTTAAACAAGAACAAGGTGTACCACAGGGAAGCATTTTATCACCTACCTTGTTTGGCATTAAAATTAACGATATTGTTAAATGTGTGAAAGACCTTGATTGTTCACTTTTTGTTGACGATTTTGGAATATTTATTAGATTGAAAAATATGGAAACCATTGAATTCAAACTACAACGATGTTTAAACAATATAGAAGATTGGGCAACAGAAAATGGTTTCAAATTTTCAAAAACAAAAACTCAATGCGTTCATTTTTGTCAGATACGTCAGCTACATTTAGATCCTCATCTCACCATATACGGTAGTCCAATTCCAGTCGTCAGTGAAGCAAAATTCCTGGGTCTTTTGTTCGATAACAAATTATCTTTTATACCACACATCAAAGCTTTAAAAGCTAAATGTCTTAAAGCACTTGATATTCTTAAAGTTCTCTCCAGTTCCGACTGGGGAGGAGATCGTACTGTTCTTTTAAATCTTTATAGATCTTTAATTCGATCTAAACTGGATTATGGATCCATAGTTTATGGATCCGCTAGAAAATCTTACTTGAAATCTTTGGATACTATTCATCACCAAGGTTTACGTCTGGCTCTAGGGGCTTTTCGTACTTCCCCCGTCGAAAGTTTATACGCCGAATCAAATGAACCATCATTGTATATAAGAAGAGAGAAATTGTCTCTTCAATATGTTACTAAATTAGCCGCCAATCCACGTAATTCAGCTCATGATTGTGTTTTTAACCCTAAATATGAAAGATTTTACAATAATAAACCAACAGCTATTAAACCCCTTGGCCTGAGAATACAACCGTTACTTGAAGAGGCCAATATCAATATTAAAAATGTTCAGCATTTTTCTTTTCCATCAAAAGAGCCTTGGACGTTAAACCCTCCAAAGATTATTTTAGACCTTCATAAAAATAAAAAAACAGAAGTCGAGTCGCATATTTTTAAAAATGAATTTTTAGAAATCAAATCAAATTATAAACATTACCTGTCAATTTATACAGATGGTTCGAAACAAGATGAGAAAGTTGCTTGTTCTGTTATTAGTCCAAATTTTACTGACAGTATCAGATTACCTGATAATAGCTCCATTTTTACCGCCGAAGCCAAGGCAATTGATATTGCACTTTACCATATCAGAGATCAGTCTGAAAAACAGTTTATCATTTATTCAGATTCTCTTTCTGTATTAAAATCTCTTAAAGATTTACACCATAGAAACCCATTAATTCAGCAAATTCTTAAAAAATATTATTATCTTTCCGCTTCAAAAGAAATTGTATTTTGTTGGCTTCCCAGCCACGTTAATATTCGTGGAAATGAATTAGCAGATTCAGAAGCCAAATCTGCATTATCCTTAGTAATAACCAATTTCAAAATTCCTCACTCCGACTTTAAATCAAACGTCTGTCAATACATCAACAACAAATGTCAGTCTGTTTGGGAAACACAAACTTATAATAAATTAAATGAAATCAAACCAAATTTTAACAGCAAATGTACATTCTCAAATCTTAGCAGAAAAGAACAGACAAAAATCACGAGATGTAGACTTGGACACACTAGAATTACTCATTCTTATATTTTAAACAATGAACAAGCTCCATTCTGCATTCCTTGTAATGAACCTTTCACAGTCAAACATTTTCTTATCACTTGTGCTGAATTTAATCACATTCGCACAAAGTATTTTAATATAAAAACTATAAAGGAACTTTTTGATATGCCAACTCAGAAAATACTCGACTTTCTTAAAGAGATCGGACTTTTTAATAAAATATGATCAGTATTTTTAATAACTTAAAATCATTGATACTTTATCTTTTTAAAATAAACACATCAATCCTAGATATTTTTAAATTTCTCATTAAATAAAATCATCATATAACATAAAACTTATTAGACGCTATATGCCCTTTTAGGGTTGAGCGTCTATAAACAAATTATCCATCCATCCATCCAGAATCAGAATTTTTACTGGTGACACTCTGTGACATTAATTCACCAGGACCTGTGATATAGAAAGTTAGTCCCTAGGTCTAACCAAAGAGGTAAACCTAGCCGCACCATCCTCTTGACCCTGAACATTTAGCGGAGGAATAATCGAATCTGGAATGGCATTCCAATTTTTAATTGTTTGAGGGAAAAATGAGCCCTTGTAAATGTCAGTTCTTGCAGCGGGGGTATAAAAAGTCAGTTAATGATGATTTCTACTGCGCCTAATTTGGATAAAGACGGCCGTCTGTTGGAATGCTGGCAGCACACTTTAGACCTTTGTACAATATATGGAGAGATTCTCATCTTAGTTTTTCCAGTATTCCAGTCATACTCTCTGTTTCAAAGCAGTAATTGCTAGTTACAAACCTAGCAGCCGAGTTCTAAACTTTTCTAAACTTTTTTGATTTCTTCTTGAAAAGTCCTACCTTCTGGATCCCAAACATAGCTGCCATATTCCAAAAACCGGGCGAACAAGTCCTTTATATGCTGCCTCTTTTATATCCTGAGGACATTGATAAAGATTTCGTCTTAGGAAACCAAGTGTTCTATTGCCTTAGTACACATGTTGCGAATATGTGTATTCCATCTCAAGTCATGTATGATTGTTACTCCTAGGTATGTAATGGACTGGGTACAAATTACATATTTAGACACCCGGCTACTGGTACAGTGCCCTCGACTACTGAAATTTTGCGTACAGCGACAAAATTGCGTATAACTTGGCTAGCAATAAACAGAAATATGTCAAACTTTCTGTTTCTTCTCTTATTCGTATTCTGCAATGTTTGATACAATAAAATATTAACTAGTGACTTCAATAGAGCAACATTTTGTGTATGAATACATTTCGGACATGTTAATATTTTGAAATCCACTGGATAATTTGTAAGCGAATGTAATATATCATAGCATGTCATCAAGGCTATATACGAGTATATATGTATAAGTATATGTACGTACATTTTTTTCTCTCTTTTTTTCAGTCAAATGATGATAAAATTATTTTCATATCATTGTATAATGTATTATGTCATGTTTGTATTTGCTTGCCTTTAACCCTTATAGGGTATTGTTGTGCAGTAAATAAAACACTATTCTATTCTATTACGTTATATGTAGCAGTGTTTCGTTCTTTTCTCCACTCATAACGTTTTCTTTCGGCCCAAATCTTTCCATGTTTTAATATCAAATTAAACTGTATTATTAAACCAGCTTATAATCTGTTCGATTTGAGAATGCATATTTCCAATCGTAAACAAAGAAAAATATCTGTTGTTTCTTCTTCGTAGTACGACGAAAAAAACGAAATGAATAAATTCAAACGTGTACGAATATTGACAGCAACAAGCTCATGTCAGGTCGAATGGTCAAATTGGGGCTCCTACGGGAAAACTGCTCATTTCTCTTTTAAATGAGCAAATTTCACATTGCTACATTCATTCTACACAGTACTTCCCAATTTTTATATCACTATGTTACCAACAGCACAGTTCTCTGTTGCAAGAGTGTGACTTTGAATAAAAAAAATGGAGGGTGAATAGTTATATATAACCCCACTAAGAACTCCATAAAACTGGAAGAAAACCGATGTTCTCCGAATGCATACACATTTTACAAAAACAACCTCAAATAGATACGCCGGGCTCCAGGCGTAAATAAACACATATGCTTCGAGTCCAGGAAGATGGTAATAACACACAAGTATTTTGCGTGGTTAAAATCAGACTATTTCGTATACATGATACCTTCCTTCGAAAATCTACCTACTTAAGAGTAAGTACAATGTTTGTTGTTTTTTTTTTTTTTTTTGTTTTTTTATTCTCTGTATTTAGGGACACACACACGCACACCGTTTATTTCAATAGTCGATTCAAATTACTGGAATTTACACGGTAATGATATGTAGGAAAGCAAACAGGAAGTAAAAAGGATGTCTCCCTTTTGCAAATGGCAGAAAATGTGCGGACACGCCATCAAATGTAGGTAGTGTCCTTAAATGTAACTGGTCCCTTGATTCTGTTTTGTTGAGGTTTTACGGCCCAGTCAACCCAATGGGGTCATGTCGAGCGCGGTCAGTTTACCTAACCACACGTTTACTGGGCAGGCTTAGTCCTCTAAGCGGTTAACCAGTATTGAGCATATTCTTTTGCCAGAAACTGACAACTGCCCTTCATGAATCAGCGGAAGGGAGAGAATGACCGTAGAAAATATTTCATGATCAATCTCCACGAAAGAACGTTGCCGACCTCGGCTAGGGTTGAACCCGCGACCTCCTGGTCTCCAGTCGGACGGCGCATCCAACTGAGCCACCGAGACCGGCTAACTGGCCCCTTGAACTCTAAATTTCATAAAATAAAACTGTATATAAATTTGTACAAATATAATGTGGAAAGTTAAAATATTGTTCGGTTGGGCTTTAGTAAGACCTGTTAATGTCATTTTTTATATAAATTATCAATATTTTATTCTATTCTTTTGATAATAAGCCTCTTTCTAGACAAATACAAATCGCTGCATATGCGGCATTTCTTACAACCTTGCATATGCTACCTGCGAGGACTCAGATCCGCTTGCCCATCCGCATATCAGCGTATTCATTGTCAACCTTTGAATATTGGCTACTCACAGAGTGTTTGATCAGACTACTTGGATGTGCATGTTGGTCTGAGTCTTCGATGGGCGCTTTCGTAACTTTGTAGGAAATGCTGTGTCCAGCTCATATTTATTAGATTTACAAAATATGTCATTCATTTTTATCATGTACAACCTACTTGTATAATTATCATTCTTTGTTTGTACCCGTGAGCTAAATATCATTGGAGAAAAAATGCAAGGTTAAAAAAATAAAACAAAAAAAAAAACAAAAAAAAAAAACTATTTTTATTTTTGTTTCTGAATTCCACAAGATATGGGTTCTAGTATTCCAATTACTTACATCTCCATTTTCTTTACAGTGCGAAGACAAAATATGGAATTAGCATTAGTATTCTGCTTTTCTCTGAATTGTAAGTATTATATTATCATGTCCATCGTGATTGTGGCATTTCTTGAGTATCTTTACTAATTTTATTTATAAAACGTTGTAGGTATTCTTAACAAAATATGATTATATTAAGCAATAGCAGTCACGTAAACGCACAGTGAGTTCGATATTCTTTTTTGAGAATCTTTATATCTATAGGGCGTGCCTACCAAGATTTTTCATTAAAAGTGTAACATATTTATGCCTAGCGTCCCTTAAAAGGGGCATTAGCAAACAGTGCAGACCCAGATCAGACGCCGCAGAATGCTATAAATCTAAAAAGGAATCTCTATAAAATACGGAAATAATAAGTATAAGAAACCTTACCAGATACCCCTTGTACATTGGAAATGGACCGATCCAAAGAGGTCAGGTAGAATAATCCAATTGGCATAAATGGGTTAAGGTCTGACGCTGTATCTTTGTTCGGGCCCTCCTTAGTTCAACAGGTGTTTTTCATTAATTCTGACTATCAGTTGCTACGGTGTTCGCCACAACATATTATTTCATCTCATTGACTTATTTTACACATCTGGCCTGTTCTTGTTTGTTTATATTCGCTCCAGCTAAAAGTTAATACGTGTATTTTTAGGACCTTAATGATTTGCACATATTTAGAAGATTATAAATAATTACACTGAAAAAGTGTAAGGATTCAGGATACACGCAGAGAGAGAGAGAGAGAGAGAGAGAGAGAGAGAGAGATTCCGTTTAGTGCATATCAATAAGATATATGCCATATTAATCCTTACAGCCGGCAGACCAAAACCAATACTTTTGCAAATAGTGTAGAGTAGATAAGACAGCTCGTAACACGCCGTCTCATCAGGATCAACAGCATTTGAAATTCTCTTTCTGATTTTTGACTGGGATCTCTTTTTGAAATAAAAGTTCTGACCATACTCAAAGATGGAAAAGTCCATTTTAAGAATCCAGGGGTGAAAGAGTTAATAGGTTAAAGGACTGGTTATTTTTTCACCTTTTGTGTATTCAATTATAGTATACTCTTCCATATACGTTTTCTATTCAGTGATGTTATCAACTACGTCATCACAGTGGTGTATGTCTGGCTACTGGGGCAACAACTGTGAGAATCCAAGTGAGATACATTGTGTCAATCGCGTTGAGCTTGAAACCGGACGCTGCGCTCATTGTAGTCCAGGATACTGGGGAGACTACTGTAACCTTCGTTGTCCTGAAAACTGTCAGATTAAATGTGCATTGTTTCCACAGGTAATTGACACAAATAGTATAGCTCATAAAGTTCCTAAGAGGCTTTGAAGGGTTACATAAATGACCCATTTAGGAAAATACATGTGTTTATGAGAGATACATAAAACTAATATGCACGAAAATCCGAATTACTAAATTACTTGTTTAATATTCCTCAAAGTAAACATTTCATTATCTAAAAAAGATTTGATAAATTGATATATGGTATTAATACAAATACAAAATGTGGCACCTGACAGCCTGTAAAATTTCTTTTAGTCTCTCGTTCTTGAAATGAAATGATTTTTATCGTATCTCTGAATGTAAGTTGCCAACATTAATTCAGAAATCTGATAACAAATCATTTCATTTTTTATCCACTTCAAAAATGAGAGACTATATGAAATTTTATAGGCTGTCAGATGCCAAATTTTATGATCCTATTATTACCATATATCAATTTATTAAATCTTTTTTGGATTAAAAAATGTCTATTTCTGAGGGGTATGGAGCCTTTAATTATGATATTAAACATTATTAAGAGTAACGAGTCCACGTCTTAATGCATTAATGCTTATTAGTAATAATCGGTTTCAGAAGGATGGGACCTGACTTTCTATGTCTCTGGTTGGGTTCATAGTGGTCCTGTTCGTGGTTCACTATCGCCATTGAACTAATTGCTTTGTTTCATCTTGGTGTTTTTGATTATGTGTGTTATACTGTGATGTTAAACTGATGAGGAGGAGGACCTCTATGCAGACCGTACATATATTTGTAATTTGGAGCCGTATCGGAATAACCCCCAACTAAGCCCAACGCAAACACCACACACAAAACTACAAGCGCACAAATATAGAACAACTTAAGCAGAATAACGGCCTTGGAACTGCCGGTTCTTCTGTTGCAGTTAATCTTTATGCGTTTGTCGTTCATATGTGACATTTATTTTGTCCTCTACCCTGCCTCTGATGCCTCGGGCTGGCTGTGCTTCGTGATTGTGGAACTTTCTGCCCCGAGGTTATACAACATTTTTCATGTTCAACTCAGCTGAGCATGAAATATTCTCTGCTTATAAATATGAAAATGTCAACAAAAGTTTGCATTTTCATATTTACTAGCAGAGAAATTTTCATGCTCAGCCATGTTTAGTAAGAAATAATTTGCACTTATTTGAGATTTATTGTAGTTATTTAATTTCGAACTTAGTCTGAGATGAGCATGAAACAAGAATTATAACCTCGGGGCACGGTTATCGTCACTTGTATTTTTATCTGAAGCGAAAGCTCACAAGTATGTTTTCTACATAGGTGTGTTAACATAATGTTTTATTGTCTTGTCTCAGACAGAGTATTTATAATAAGTGTATTCTTAATTTTTATATTTCCAGGATGTAGATTGGTCTTCAAACCGTTGTGCTGCAACCTGTGAACAAGACAGTGGTAGGTGTAAGAAGTGTAAAGATGACCAATTCTATGGAGACTATTGTAATGAATCCTGTACTCAGGAGTTTCCCAACTGCGAAACCTGTTACGGCAAACTTTGCAAAACGTGTATGCCTGGCTTTGGAGAAACCTGTAAAAAAGCAAATGATTGTGGAATAAACTGTCAAACTTGTCAAGCTTCGCTGCGTATTTGCTATAAATGTATCGATGGATACTGGGGAACAAACTGTATAAAACGGTGTCCAGACAACTGTTCCATGTGTTTGATAGATAGCGGAAAGTGTTTACAATGTCACCCGGGATTTTGGAGCGCAAACTGTAGCAAACTCTGTGCAAGTAAACAATGCTTGAATTCGCTGTGTGATAAAGAAACCGGTGAATGTAACTGGTGTCAGGATGGTTGGTGGGGCAAACATTGTGAAAACGCATGTATCGGCCACAAGTGTGCTTTATGTAACCGTGATTGTGGCAAGTGTGAAAGTTGTGAGTATGGTTTTTGGGGGATCAATTGCGAACATAGATGCGCGTCCGGCTGCGCAGAAAAAATGTGCGAAAAATATACTGGTAAATGTAAAACATGCACCGGAATGTTTTGGGGTGATTCTTGCAATAGGTCATGCATAATTGACGGCTGCGAAAGTATAATCGGGTGCTCGAGAGAGTTTGGGCCTTCATGCTTCAAATGTAAAGCCGGAAAATGGGGAATCCGTTGTTCTGATGATTGCTCAACTAAATGCACCGACGGATGTAATATTATTAGTGGCGAATGCTTGAAGAAGGAAGACAATACGCCATTAACCCATGAGAACCTATCTATTGCAGGTACGTATTCATATTGTTTTAATGGCAGTCCGGAAATAGAGAACGATTCAGATTGCATGAAAGGAAAAACTCGGCTTATTCATCTCTGCCTCAGTGTCTCTAAAGTATAAGTGAAGATATCCAGGAAACGTACAATCACAAAGCACAGTTTTTCTAAAGGCACCAACAGAAGGAGTGATGAAGAACAAATCAACACAAAACAAACGCAACATATGAAACCACTAACGCACAAACAAAGAAAAACTGCAACAGAGGAACCGTCTTAGAACGGATAATAGAAAAACTACTTGTGGTTCGGGTGGGGGTGTCTAAACCAATTTTGCTATGTTTGTTGTGATTTTAAGATTATTGGATATAAACAGTAGACTTTCTACTATTTTTGACAAAGGTTGCTCACTTTTTTCTTTAACAGATTTTTTTATGTCGAAGAGAACCGCCCCTAGTCACCTCAGTGCTTGTTCACAAACCAAGGTAAAACTTAAAACAAAAAGTTAAACATTTACGCATTTTACTATTTTATTCACATAAACTCTTCATGTTGACCATCATTTGAATTGTGCACGTGCGATGAATCTAAAATAATCTTAAAGTTAATACTTCACTCTTCTTGAAAAATAAAGAGCAATTGCAGCTAAATACACTGCTTATCTACCGTACTGAAGCGTTTATAAAATCAAAGTCAATGGCGACTGATTGCTTATAAATAGCAATGCAATGGCACACATTATAAGGGATGATTCAGAATGGTGGTAAACTATTAAATATATCATTTTAGTTTGTTTGAGTATTTAATCCATCTTATTATTATTTTTCTCAATATTCCAGAAGAATTTTGTGTCTGATGTCAAAAGCTATTAAATTATAACTCATCATCTACCGTTACTTGCTACTAGAAAAAGGGGAATGCTCATGAAAGAATGATAGAGTATTTTGTTGTTGTTCTGATTTTATGCGTTTTAAGTCTTATCTGCAAGAAAAGGAAAAACATGATTTTCCTACTTGCGGCAGTAAAATGTACATGACTAAGACATTAAAGATAAATTGTTATGACAAAAAATGAGCTAGCATTGAAATTTAAACTACTAGTATTCAGTAAGAACAATAAACTTCGAACTTCAACATTAACTTCATTTCTTTGCGTACAAAATGTAGGGAAGAAGCAATAAAACGTATCATATATCATCAAATTTTGTCTAGTCTTATGAGGCCATCCCCATGCAACTTATTGTAGTAAAGTAATATGATATGGGCGCGTTGTGTGAAATGTATTTTCGAGTATATGCCTACAGAGAAATGATTCGACACAACCTGCATATCCGCCTTATCAGATTTTTTCCTTGTTGTCCTTTGATATATTCTACACTAATCAGTATTTCTTGCTCTGACTGTGCAGATGTGCGGAATTATCTGAGCATTCACTATAAGCACATCACACGGTCAAGTTTCTGCAAGACGCTAATTTATAAGATATATAAGAGAATCAGAATTTTTCCTTGTTGTCCCTTGATTTATTCTACACTAATCAGTATTTCTTGCTCAGACTGTGCAGATGTGCTGAATTATCGGAGCATTCACTATAAGCACATCACACGAAGTCAAGTTTTTGCAAGACGCTAATTTATAAGATATCTGGAGTTATGGATGTAAATTTTAGCCCGCGTCATACAGAAAAAAAAGTGTTAGGTATATTTGCGACCAGAAAAGGCTAAAATCAGCTTGGGCCTTCATGCAGTCTCATAATATAAAAGGCTGAAATGATTGTGCTTTAAAATTCATGAACAATATCATAAGGTGTAAAGTGAGCAATACCTCCTGGTTTAAGCTAAACAGGCCTCCTAAGTGACCCTATGTTATGATCCAACAGTTAAAGCCGGGGTTGAATAGAAAGAAAGGCAATTCAGCTGAAAATTTATAAGGAACAGTCACTTGAAAAACCTGCTCTAGTCCTAAATGAGTCTAAAACCAAAACTCTGTTTAGTAATGTGAGTCTAAACAAATTGTACATTTCAAAGTCCTGAGCATTCACCCAAAGATTTCAACGGATTCAAAACCTGTGCTGGCCATTGATATGTTTGAACTAATGTAATGTTTCTATAAGCAAAAGCCTCATTGAGTCATTATCAGCGCAGTCGGATGCGGACCTTCACTTTCAACACAAGCCCCGACTTTTATAAATTTATGTACTGCAGATACAGGCAGACAAATTTAACTCAATACTCTGTAACTTTTCGGGAGATGCAAACTACTGATTACATGGCATGGCACGTGATATCAGTATATGCATCCGCGCAGTCTGATCGCATACTACTATACAGTTGCTCCACTTCAGTTAATTTTTTTAAGCTACCCTTTTTGTTGCACACATAGGCCTTCTGAGAATCCAGTGACACCCATCGCAGCAGTGGCGAAAGTTCCTTACAGACATTTTTTTTTCTTTTTTGCATATTTTTGTTGAAATTGTTAAAAATCAGTCAACGCTATACAGCATTAAAGAGAAAGTAGTATAATGGTGGCTTCCTGAAAGTTAAAATCTTACATTAACCTGTATGTTGAGCCGGCCAAATCCCTTGCGCAATTCTGGAATTGTACTGTAGCAATTCCGGAAATAGCGCAACAAAGTGAGAATTCCTACTTTGCGCAAGACTTTTCCCGAATTGTTCCCATTCTTTCATTGTGCAGAACATATACATTACATGAAACTACACGTGGGATTTCAGTCATGGACTTCGAAAATCTGCAGAGTTTTATTTCTGAAAATCTACATCAGAGCAGAGCAAAATTACTCAGCTGATGTTTTCATGGAATGTTTTGCAGATGTGTTAATTTTGGGGACCACGTTCAGAGAAAGGGTCTTCGAGCATGCGCTAAGTGTGCGAGTTCACAGCACCCTGCACATGCGCAGTGGATCATCCGGGCCTTTGCTCTCAATTGATATATTCTATAGTATCCAATGAATCTCGCAGCTGGTGGTGATGGCCTTGATCAGATTGCACGGATGCGCAGTCTGTTCTGGGTCTTCTCTGTCCAAGCATGCCCCGAAGGCACTTTTCGCTCGGCGCAGCTCATTATTCTATACCTAACTAAGGTTGAATACATTTTTAGAATTTCCGTCATTTATTACTAATAAGGGAAACACATTTTACGACTTTCTCTTTGCTTTCCTGCATACCAAACCCATTTTGAAAAGGAGTCTATTTTAAAATGAAATAGTTTGCTCCCTTTTGAGCATGTTTTTTCCATGTAGAATCGATCACTTTTCAGAATGGGGGCAAGTACGATTGTGACACTGTTTTATCAGTTCCCCTTCAACATAGACTCAGTTCAAAGCGGCAATCCTGACATGAGTTTGAACCCCTTATAAACGTTACAAATTGGTTTTCCGTAGGTAATGTGACTTTTTTTTTCTTTATTCAAAAAACCAAAATCGTTTATCAGTTACCTTTAACATAGACTCAGTTCAAAAATTTGATTCTTTTCTTCTTTCAAATGAAATGTCAGAATGTCACAAAATTTAAACCATATAGCTATACTTATCTTAAAATACAAATCAAGTACTTAAAGAGAGCTTGTGTACTACAATTATTGTCTTACCTTGACTTTACCCCACCCACTCCCTCTAGCATGGGATAAATAGCTTGGCTTTGATATAACACCGTTATCTCAGTTGTTTGTGCCTGAAGTGTATTTTCGTGAATAATATACTACAGAAACATTATGAAAAATGTCAAATTATATGCAGAAAATATATACTAGAAGGTTAAATTTGGCCCGGTTGACATGTCAGTGGCATCACGTGTTTCAAATGTCAGCTAAAATCAACCGACAGTAAACTTAAATTTGTGCTTTCTGGTGAATAGTAAATAAGATGAGATAAAAAAAAATGAAAATGGATAAGTACAAAGGTCAGGGTGAATTTTCTTCTACAAAATCTACACGCATGCCTAGAAACATGTACGATTGTAACACAGTTTTATCAGTTCCCCTTGAACATAGACTCATTACAAAGCGGCAATCCGGTGGCGCGTGAGATGTTTAAGACCATGAGATGTTTCAGAACGCATGCGCAACGGAAGCGGATATCAGGTGGGGGAAAAGGCGTGAGATTTGTCAGAATTTATCTGCCCCAATATTGACTTCCTATTTTGCTGTTGTATATATAAAGTATTTTTTTTCTTTTCTCCGTGCTGCGTTTGAATTTAGAATACCCAGATGAATTATGGAGGTATTTGTCTTGCTTCGACACCTGTATTATTTTTAATATCTGTTGACATACAGCGTGAAGAACGAAAACGTGCATTCATACGACTGTTTACTTACCAGCTTACGGTTTGATACCTACAGAAATGTAGTTTTGTTTTTCTTATGTACTTTATGATCAGACAGCTGCATAAAAATGAACAGAATTTGGAAAATCGTGGATGCGTTGAAAATGGCTGCGTCACCAGCGATGTTCGTACAGTATTAGGATTCGTACACGTGACTTGAATGACTATATTTACTGAACGCACAATGTGGGGCTTGACGCGGTATAACTTGTACAAGCAGAAACGTTTAGCATGATGGATGAAACATCGTTGGAAGTACTGACCTGGAACACTTGTGATTTTTGACAGCAGAAGGTAAGCTATTGTGTGATTGCCAAAACTGTAGGTCAGTCTGGTACATCAGACAGTTGGTAGAGTACCTGACTTACAAGCAGGGGATTGCGATTTAAATTCTGCATTAGGCATACCTTTCCCTGCTCAAGTTGCTTCAATGGCAATGAGGTACTTGTGAGTGTTGAGAAAAGTTAGGCACTGTTAGTGTGTTCAGTTGATGTCTGGCACATATAAGTTAAACACTGTTAAAGGAAGAGGAGTGTAGTAATTGGTGAGACTGCAGGCCTGTACGCAAGGGGTTCAGGGGGTACAAAAGCACCCTCTTTTCTGGAGAACTACTTCAAAATCATGCAGTTTTTAACCCAAATTCACTTTATATCCCTAATTTTGGCCCCCAAATTGGCATTTTCAAGAAGCATTTGCACCCCTGTTTTCAGAATACCTAAAATTCCCCCTACCCCACCCCTTCACCCCCCCCCCCCCCCCCCATTTCAAAAGTCTGCGTATTGACCTGGACTGTCAGCCTGGTTAGCTCAGTTGGTAGAGCATCTGATTTGCAGCCATGGGGTCGCAGGTTCGAGGTCTCCTCCTAAGTTTATTTTAATATTGCTTATTGTACATGTTAAAGGGTCTACATGGAAAACAAAATTGAAAATTCCAGCTAAAAACAGTACAAGTCTGCAGATAAAAAATTGCAAGTGAATTGCAATATTCTTATAATAAAGTAAAAATGAAAGGAAAACTGCTTGCCTAAGGCAGGACTTGAACCCATGATCCCCATTTCACGAGACAGTAGTGTGTGGAATCAGCCAGAATTTCATTGTTGATCATCGGTTTTGTAAAACCGACTGATCATTGAGTAATAATTGACTTGTAGAAAATATATTCACTCTTAATTCAGCCATCTTCCAGGTACCAATTCATTGCTCCAGATCAATAAGAGGGGTATCCAGGTAATATTTTTCTTATTTCGCCATGAAAACATATAATGTTGTTGGTACTCATTAGAAGTGCCTCTGCAAGGTGCTTCTAATGAATACCTACAACATCAGTTCTTTTGGGCTGATTTTTTTAAGGCTCTTTTATCAAATCTTTTCACTTTTATTGACCATAAATCTAGAATGACCCTAACAGACAGCTCTGAACTTCATTTATTGATGACTTGCCTATAAAAATAAAAGGTGAGAAAAATATATTTGTTTCAAAACAAAAAAAAAATCCAATTAATTGACTATAAAAGATCTTTCCGATCTTCAGTCACAAGAGGCAAAGGTGATTGATGAATGATTATAATCGATCGATCATCATTGGTAAGACTACTAGACAGGTGCTGAACCTACTAAGCTACACGGGTGGTCCTGTTCTGTCCATGGACTCGAGCCACTACACTCCTCATAACATTTAGGTTTCAGGTACCACCCTGATGTCCTGAAGGTATCTGGTCTGCATCCCCCAATTGCTTGCATTTGGCACACACCTGTTTACTAAATCTGATATCAGAAAAGTGATTAGGAGAGGAAACAATGACTACTGGAGCTGGGACTCGCCAACAAGTTGGCAATAACCCCATAACACTAGTCGGGTGCTCTTCCTTCTGAACCAAGCAGGTAGTCTTGTTCAGTCCATGCACTCCAGCCACTACATTAAATTCACAGTATAAAAATTGAATAAAAACAGTTTTCTACAGTATCCATTTTTTAGCTGTAAGATGGTGTCTGATCTGGGTCTGCACTGTTAGCTCAGGATTGTCCGGTGTATACAGTATTCTACAGTATCCGTTTATTAGGTGTACATACATGCCATATCTCACCCTGTGAGATAAAATCTCACAGAATTTGGCCCATCTGAAGGCAATTCCCATAAAAAATTCTGATCTCACAGAATTTTCAGACCATTTTACAATAGATTTTATGAAGAAATAAACATAAATCACACACTGTTGTGGTTTTCACAAGCTTCTCACATGAAAAAAGAAGACTTAAGACTATATTGTGGGAACACCAAAGTGATGTTTAAGAAAATCTCACAGAATTTTGTCAAATCTCCCTAAAGTATTTTGCCTTATCTCACAGATTTTAGTCCACAGTTTATGGCATGAATGGGTGTATTGTGACATCTGATCTGGATCTACACTGTTAAACTGAGGACTGTCTGTCCAAAACTTTAGTATAAATGGTATTCTACAGTATCCAGTTATTACATGTAAGGTGGTGTCTGATGTGGGTCTACACTGTTAGCTCGGGATTGTCTGGTATATGCAGTATTCTACAGTATCCATTTATTAAGTGTAAGGTCTGAAAGGTGACAGCTGATCTGGGTACTGTTAGCTTAGGACTGTCTGTCTAAAACTTAGAGTATAAACGGTATTCTGCAGGGGTCACACGAATCACCGAAATACCGGAATACTACCGAAATACCGGAATACCCGTGAAAAATATAGGTATACCTATGAAAGACGCCTATTAAAGACACCAATATTGGCTTTGATTAATCAATTAAGTAATATTATGTCAACCTAATGGAAAAGGGATAATACTTTAACCTAAAATAATTTGCAAATTGTCTTTGCATTTTTTTTTTTTTTTTTTTTTTTTTTTTTGAAAACATTGTTGATAGTCCGCTAAATCAGAGCCGGAATACGACCGGAATACCCGCGAAAAACGTGAATTACCTACACTTCAAACGAAAAGTACATACAGAACAGCTCAGGTAAAAGAACAAAAAAAAAAAAAAAAAAAAAAAACTCTGTACCCCGAATATCGGCGTTTTGCGGACTTGCCCCAAACACTCGGAATCAAACCGAGTAAACGTAATATTCAGCGGACAACACTCGCAAGTCCGCGCAAAGCATGTATTATGCAAAGTTACTTGGATTCGTAATGTTGTACCCGGAGACATTTTTCCACCATATAGAACAGTCTGCGTGAAGTTATATCGTCCACGCACATGCGGATGCGCTGGTTGATCTGAGTCTGCGCTGGTCGCAAAGGTCTTATTATCCCAAAAGTGTTTTCCAAATTTCCGCATTCCGATCCACCAAAATTAGGTCCATTCCCTTGTTTTCTTAAAATATTAACCAATGCTGCCTTGTTCCCTGAATATATTTGGGTGCTCCCTAGGTCCAAAGAAAACCCCGGTAGCCCCATTCACTATTCGAGCACGTAACATGGGCCTCAACAACGCTCCATATGAAAAAGTACCGGATTCTTTGGCTTAGTCTACTCTGGCCACATAAGTCGGTCCGGTGTAGTGTGAGATCCGTCAGACCATGAGGTCTTTCAGACCGAAAGTCTGAAACCGGAAGTACTGACGAAACTCACGCTGCGTGTATGAGATCTTTCAGATCATGAGAAATGTCAGAACGTCTTACAATATTAAAATATCAAGGTATACAAATTAAAGAATGATAAAAGTTAATCGTTTCCAATGAAAAACACGTGTTACTAAAAAAAATCCTATTAACCCCAACAGTCTAACATATACATAAACTAAATACAAACAAACCTCGTCTTCGGCATATCTGTTATAAAACTGAATTTATTTAAATTCATAATTCTACACCGTGAAAACTAAATCAAATAAATAAAAAAAAATCTGTCCTCTCTGTTCGTATATAGTATTCAGGTCTTACTGTGCTAGAATACAAATCACGAGTACATCAATATCAATGACAAAATATTGTTGATGGACTGATCAATTTTATCGATGCAGCAGTAGTTCTGTACATGTGAAAATAAAGCTGATGATGATCCAAACCAGATGTAAGTGTGACAATGCAAAGCAACAAACCTGTGAACTGATGTGTGCACTGATAATTTTTATCAGCTTATGATGTACCGATACATATAGCAGTAGACCAGTAACATACCAATGCATCAATAATTCTTTACACCGACAAAACCATGATAAAGATGTATTGGTGCAGTATAATAACTGTAGGTGGACATTATAATTTGAAGGTCCAGGCAAATGTTCATCATTTAATAGACTTGTCACCAGTAATAGTACTGAATCCAAAGTATATATTTTATCAGTACACTGATTTTGTAAATCAAAATGACAATTTTAATTGATTGAATCGTAGATTAATCAATATGTAATTTGTTATTATTTTACTTTTTCATTTTATAGTTTCGACTTAAGCAAGTTGTCGGTCCATCTGTAAAATATTGCTAAAATTTATCCATGCGGTATAAATAAATGTTATCCAATATATAAATTATATCGCTTTCATAGATTCAGTAACTCAAAATGACAATTTTAATGAATCGATTTATCGATTGTAATTGTTTTACTCTTCACTTTTGGCTATTTCTACTTAAGCATGGTGTCGGTCCACCAGTAAAAAATATTGGAACATTGCTAAAATTTATTCATGCAGTTTAAATGTTTCCGGTTCATTGATTCGGCAACTCATAATGACAAATTTGTTGTCATTTAATGCGATGCGATTTATTTGTAATTATTTTACTTTTCACTTTTGGATATTTGACTTAAGCAAGTTGTCGGTCCACCTGTAAAAAATATTTAAATTGCTAAATATATTCATGCAGTATTAATTTTATCGGTGTTCTCATAATGACAATTTGGATTAATCGATGCATTGCCTAATCAATTTGTAATTGTTTTACTTTTCACTTTTGGATGTTTGACTTAAGCAAGTTGTCGGTCTACTGGTAAAAAATATTTGAATTCTCAATATATTCATGCACTATAAATTTTATCAGTGTACTCAAAAGGACAATTTGGATGAATCGATGCATTGCCTAATCGATTTGTAATTATTTTACTTTTTACTTTTGGATGTTTGACTTAAGCAAGTTGTCGATCCACCGGTAAAAAGTATTTGTATTGCTAAATATATTCGTGCAGTATAAATTTTATCGGTGTACTCAAAATGACAATTTGGATGAATTGATGTTTTGCCTAATGGATTTGTATAGGCAAAAAAGTGCAGCTACTATATACACAGTATCATATATCAGAACTCTGGGTAAGGCTGTTTTTTAGCAAATATTGTTCTACCAAATCATGGTGTAGTACTTACTAAGAATGCCACTGTAAAACTTTAGCTGTCAGAGACCCTGACTATAGCCCTGCTGCAGCACTATTAGGAGAAATACCCATAGTGTTGAAATATTTGGAATTCATGCTTACATGTACCAGATGACATCACTGTAGGACATGGTAACATGGCAACATAAAACCTATCAAGGGATTTAAGTTAATGAGTTATGGACCCTTGGCTCTGATTCTGGTTTACACGATACATCAATCCACTGTCCATGTGTATACCAGGTTTCAACTTTGTTACCCTAACAGTTCTTGAGAAAAGCATGACAAAAATTTTCATTAATGGCAAACTGTAAAACCTATCAAGGGATGTAACACCGAAAGTTATATGCCCTTGGCCCTGATTCTGGTACACATGATACAACAGCCTACGGTCCATGTCTGTATCAAGTGTCAAATTATAGCTTTAATAGGGCCCGAGAAATCTGCAGTAATTTTTTTCATTTATGGCAAATTATAAAACCTATCAAGGGATTTAACTCGGCCATGATTCTGGTATATTCTGGTATACACAATACATCAGCCCACTATCCATGTGTGTACTACGTTTCAACTTTGTAATCTTTTTTGAGAAAAGTGTGACAAAAATATTCATGAAAGTCAAATTGTAAAACCCATCAATATATGTAACTCTTAGAGTTATAGGCCCTTGGTGCTGATTCTGGTATGCCCTATACATCAGCCATTTATCCATGCATGTACCAAGTTTCACTGTTATACCTTTTACTGTTCCTTAGAAATCATTAATGGTAAACTGTAAAACCTATCATGTAACTCCTAGAGTTATAGGCCTTTGCCCGTGATCCCTGTACACACCATGCATCAACTCACTGGGTATGTGTGTACCAAGTTACAACTTTGTAACCTTACAGTTCTTGAGAAAAGTGCCACCAAAATTTATCTGATGAGGATGAACAGAATGATGGACAGAAGAAAGGAATGAGGTAAAGAATGATGGAAGGAAGGAATGACTGAAGGACAAGGCAAATCCAGTATAGCCCCACTTTCTGAAAGCGGGGCTATAATAACATAGTTTTTGTTATTTGCCTTTTGACTAGATTGATTGTGTTGGGGTTTAACAACACCTAAACCCTTGTGGGTCATTTTATGTCTTTTCCCACAGAAAGGACGAAAAACAGATACAACCGATAGTAGAGGAGAAAAATGAGAGGGACTAGGAAGAAAAAGGAACAGGAATGAAAGTGAAGAAGCAGAAAAATAGAAACATTCCCCCTCTACTCTTACCTGCTACAAGGATAGCAGGCCTTGCCCAACTCTAAGCCAATATCAGTTGGACGGCCGGGTGATGTAAGATACACGACACCTTCGCACCTCCCGACCAGCCCCACCCTTTTGTCTAGAACTATATATATCCAGTTACTAGAGAAATTACTTGTTTGGGTAATTACCTTGAGCAAATGGGGACCACATCCCTCAGAAAGAAACAGCAACATTTGCTCATGGTAATTATCAAGACAATGCTGTTGGCTTTAAACAGAGCTCCAAATAAATAAGGCTTGCCATGTGACTTGAGTGCTAGGTAGACATTTCACATGAAATGCTAGTAGACATTTCACATGAAATGTTAGCCTTATTTTATCTGAAAAACAGAAATGAGTGTTGTATGCTGCAATTCTACTTGGTGCTTTAAGAATTAAGCAGTGTAATATATATTGGACAATTCAGCATTATGCCTTAAAGCAGGTGGTAAAATATTCATTGTGACAAGACTTTATATGGAGAGCTGGCATTCTGAAATGGGATACTGTAACAATGAGAGAAAGCAATAGTGTTTGTATTATCTCCCTTGATAAGTAAAGTGCAAGGTAGATCAATACTAAATGGGCCCTTCCAATTAGAATCCTCTGTTTTCTTCATAGGTCATCTATGGGAGCTTTATGTTGCCATGGCAACTGAACCAAGAGGCAGATCACCATAATTTTAGCTATTTTTAAATCCCCCTACCCAAACAAACTTCTTGCCTAATAAGGGACAAATCGCTTCAATAATTTTGGAGTCCTAATAAGTACTACAACATGTTTTGGTGGACCTTGTTGTTTACAGAGAGTACTCACGGGAATTAACAGGCTACTATCTCCCATTGTCTTTTGATTTTATATACAATATCTGCACTTAACCTTTACATTGCCAGTCACAACAATTGTCATCTGATTTGTCATCTGCTTATGATTTTTAAAGTCTGTTTTGCAAACAGTGAGGACCCAGGTCAGACTGCTCCTAGTCTGATCAGGGTCCATACTGTTTGCCTGTATGCAAAAATAGGTTTGAAAAGTTTGCAAGAATATTCAGCAGACGACAAAAACAGAGGTTATTTTCAGATGCAGGTTTTCTTGGCATTTTAAGAGTTAAATGTATATTAATCCATTTGGTGATAAGCACACCCTTCCTCTACTGAACTAACATGAGGAGTGTTGTGTTGACCGTGATAATCCGACAAGCTTTCACCAATAAGATAAAGATTCCTTCTCATTGTTTCTGGCATTACACTGGAGACCTGTTCAATGGTATGCACATGATCAAACTTCCATTTCTTCATTTACTATCACTCTAGTGCATATATATTTGTGAGCCCAATGTTTGTCAAAGCACTATTGAAACCATTACCTGAAAGAAAAACAAATGACTATAATATCAAACATAAAATTTTGTTTTAGTTTGCTTGTTTGTGTTGAGGTTTTACGGCCAAGTCAACCCAACAGGGTCATATCAAGTGCATTCAGTTTACCTTACAACACTTTTACTCCCCCTAAGCGGTTAGAATTTGAAGATGGTGACTGTGGCAGCCATCTTGGATTCCCGACCAGAACAATTTTAGCCATTTTTGATCTACAAGTCATCTCAATACTTCCAACCAAGTTTAGAGTCATTTAGCATAATATTATCAATTGAGGAGAATTTCAATATAGATTTTCAAGATGGCAGCCATACTGTATTTCCAATCTGAATGATTTCATTTTTTATTTTTTTATTCCTGGGCCATACAGTGAAGATCTCATAGCAAAACATGATAAATGACACTTATTACCTTTACGAAAAGAAGAAAACTTTGTTTTAATACTCTTTTCATAACGATACATGTAATTCATTTGCAGATCTTAAAAAAGTGTTATAAAATCTGTTTTCAGCAAAAGTCCAGTTGTTTCTGAAAAAGCTTTCCATCTAAAAATTTCTTATTTGGTCAGAATTTTGGGGGGGGGGGGGGGGGGGGGGGGGGCAGGTGGGAATTAGAATCTAATACTTAATTTTCTCTGGCCAAGTGAAAAAAACTGTCATTTTGACAAAAATATTTTTTACACATCATACTTCTTCCTGCACTCAATATGCCTGTAATGAGTCTGTTGCTTCAAAAAATATTTTGAGACAAGCTGATTTCACCATGCATGCACCATACAGTCATGCCAAAGCAAAATTTCCAGAAGAACAAAGGGAATTGACCATAACCTATTTTGCTCTACAGCAACATCACATCAGTATCAACATTTATGCAAAATATGAAAATACCATATTCTATCTTATTACCACACTGTGCACTTAGGTTTTTAAAAATTATTAGGAAAACTTGTGATACAATATGTATCTACTTACTAAGTGTATATTATCAAAGGACTTATTTGATGATGTTTATGTGATTTTTTTTTTTTATTTTCTTTATAAAGCGTATGTTGTTGGTACTCATTTGAATTGCATCAACATGTCAATGCAATTCAAATTGGTGCCCACAACATATGCATTTAAAAAGAAATAGACAAAAAGTACACTGGCTGTATGTAATCTGAAGACTACGGAATTGCTTGACTCTGCGCTTATAGGTGTTCTGCGGTTATAAGGTTGAATACGGTATTCCTCAAATTATTAGGCAAGATTAGTAGCAGAAACCAAAATCCCTTTTCAAGAAATACAAAGGGAATTTTAAATAACGTTAAAGAATTAACCCCTAGGTCCTTATTTTTATCTGACAGCAACATCTTATCAATTATCAACATTTTAGGAAAATATGAAAACAATTCTTAAACAATTAGTAAGTTAAGAAGCAGATCCTAAAACTAACAGACAGACATATGGACAGACAACGTAACAACAGAAAAAAAAATACATATATATATTTTTTTTTTTTTTTTTTTTTTGGTCACAGAAATGTTAGCCTGAGTAACATATGCCTTGTATCTGCTAAAAAAAAAAGAAAGAGGAAAATGTCATCTTATTTAACCTTATAAATTCTTTGTTAGTATAACATTTAATAAATTGACTAAAATAAAATAAAAAATAAAACAACAACAAACAAACGCAAACAAACAAATAAAAAAATAAACACCATTAACTTATTATATATGCCAGGAAAGCTATCTCTGTACATCAAATATTATGAAATCATGTCTATTCAAATATACTGAAAATTTCACCACCAAAAAATGAAAATTTTCAGATAAAAAAATCTGATATATTTCAAATTTCTGCTCAAAATATGGATTGTGGGTACTCATTAGCACCATCTCAATGAGGTGGTTCTAATGAGTTTCCACCATCTATGTTTCTGAACAGAAATAATAAAAATAATTAATACCCATATAAACCCCAGTTTTACTGTATAAAAGTGGGGTTTAAGGGGGTCAAAATTATAATAGCCTGTTCTCGTGATGCATGTACCAAAATGGCAGTAGCACTGGAAATAGATATTTTTTGTTGTTGTTGTTACTTTTTTTTTTTTTTTTTTTTACAATTTTCACAAACTTTTGTAAACAACTATAAATAGCTATACATACAAATAACATACTGCAGGGTACTATTTTGGGCCTTTATGTCAACCATGAAATTTCTGAGTAATTTATAAACTACAATCAAATCTGCAATTAAAAATTAGTATATTAATCCAATCATCATATATGATCTATTTTTACAATATGATCCCCAGCTTCTACAATATAATATGATCAATCGCTAAGTGTGATCTGGACATAGTGTTGATCAATCGCTAAGTGTGATCTGGACATAGTGTTGATTAAAAAAAAAAAAAAAAAAAAAAAGAACAAACAATTTCTTTGAAAAACTGAAAAAAAAAAAATAAAAAAAAAAAATAAAATAACTGAACATGTAATGAACTCTGTTCTGCTAAATTTAACAATAGGTGTAGTCTTTTACAGTTTACTAGGTATGAGCAGAGCTCTAGATAAAAGAGCTATACATTAATACAAATATTCTTTTTTATTATTCCTCTATGAAAACATGTACATGTCATGTATGTACTCCTCAGAAGCACACTGTTTAGTGTTCAAGGAAGTAACACGTTTGTTATTTTGTTGTTGTTTTTTTTTAACCAAACAATATTAGTATTTTTTTTTCTTTTGGTCTGATATGAAAATAAATCAGTTCAGGCTCTCCTGAAAATAAAGGATTTTTTTATAAAAGTTAGTTTTTGGTTAACATGGTTAAATATAGGGTTTTCAGACAAATTTTAAACAAAATTAAGAGCAAAAAAGGTTACATTCTTCGTCTTGTTTCCAGTTTCTGTGTCATAAAATACCCACTATGATGGACAATCTCCATGTGAATTCACAATTGAGTCACAAACTACAGCCTCAATAATTTAGTTGACGTAAGACTTTGACTCCTTTGTCATAGTTAAAACTTTTATACCCCAGGCATACAAAGTATGTTTGGGGGGTATATAGTCTTTGTTATTCTGTCCATCCATTCGCTCATATGTCTGTGCTCCCATCCGTACATCACGAAAACATGCCTATATAATTTTAACCCCCTTAAACTCCACTTTTATATAGTAAAAGTGGGGTTTGAACGGGTATACATTATGTTTTTCTTATTTTTGCTCATAAACATAGATTGTGGGTGCTCGTTAGAACCGCCTCGTTGAGGCAGTTCTAACGAATACCCACAATCTATGTTTTTGAGCAAAAATAAGAAAAATATCAAAATTTTTATCCGAAAATCTTCATTTTTGGTGTTAAAAATTTCAGTATATTTGAATAGGCATGTTTTCGTAATGTTTGCCAAAAATAAACTAGATTTTCTAGGTAAAGTACTGTTTCTTATAAGTCTTTTTTTTTCAGCCAAATTAAAGATTTTAAAGGACTTAAAGCAAATCAATTTTTTTTTAAGGTTTTAAAAGATCCCCCAGAGGGCCTGCTGGGCTGAGTTACTGAATCTATGAAAGCGATATAATTTATAAATTGGATAACATTTATTTATACCGCATGGATAAATTTTAGCAATATTTTACAGATGGACCGACAACTTGCTTAAGTCGAAACTATAAAATGAAAAAGTAAAATAATAACAAATTACATATTGATTAATCTACGATTCAATCAATTAAAATTGTCATTTTGATTTACAAAATCAGTGTACTGATAAAATATATACTTTGGATTCAGTACTATTACTGGTGACAAGTCTATTAAATGATGAACATTTGCCTGGACCTTCAAATTATAATGTCCACCTACAGTTATTATACTGCACCAATACATCTTTATCATGGTTTTGTCGGTGTAAAGAATTATTGATGCATTGGTATGTTACTGGTCTACTGCTATAGGTATCGGTACATCATAAGCTGATAAAAATTATCAGTGCACACATCAGTTCACAGGTTTGTTGCTTTGCATTGTCACACTTACATCTGGTTTGGATCATCATCAGCTTTATTTTCACATGTACAGAACTACTGCTGCATCGATAAAATTGATCAGTCCATCAACAATATTTTGTCATTGATATTGATGTACTCGTGATTTGTATTCTAGCACAGTAAGACCTGAATACTATATACGAACAGAGAGGACAGATTTTTTTATTTATTTGATTTAGTTTTCACGGTGTAGAATTATGAATTTAAATAAATTCAGTTTTATAACAGATATGCCGAAGACGAGGTTTGTTTGTATTTAGTTTATGTATATGTTAGACTGTTGGGGTTAATAGGATTTTTTTTTAGTAACACATGTTTTTCACTGGAAACGATTAACTTTTATCATTCTTTAATTTGTATACCTTGATATTTTAATATTGTAAGACGTTCTGACATTTCTCATGATCTGAAAGATCTCATACACGCAGCGTGAGTTTCGTCAGTACTTCCGGTTTCAGACTTTCGGTCTGAAAGATCTCATGGTCTGACGGATCTCACGCTACACCGGACCGACTTATGTGGCCAGAGTAGACTAAGCCAAAGAATCCGGTACTTTTTCATATGGAGCGTTGTTGAGGCCCATGTTACGTGCTCGAATAGTGAATGGGGCTACCGGGGTTTTCTTTGGACCTAGGGAGCACCCAAATATATTCAGGGAACAAGGCAGCATTGGTTAATATTTTAAGAAAACAAGGGAATGGACCTAATTTTGATGGATCGGAATGCGGAAATTTGGAAAACACTTTTGGGATAATAAGATCTTTGCGACCAGCGCAGACTCAGATCAACCAGCGCATCCGCATGTGCGTGGACGATATAACTTCACGCAGACTGTTCTATATGGTGGAAAAATGTCTCCGGGTACAACATTACGAATCCGAGTAACTTCGCACAACTTTGCATAACACATACTTTGCGCGGACTTGCGAGTGTTGTCCGCTGAATATTACGTTTACTCGGTTTGATTCCGAGTGTTTGGGGCAAGTCCGCAAAACGCCGATATTCGGGGTACAGAGTTTTTTTTTTTTTTTTTTTTTTTTTTTTTTTTTTTTACCTGAGCTGTTCTGTATGTACTTTTCGTTTGAAGTGTAGGTAATTCACGTTTTTCGCGGGTATTCCGGTCGTATTCCGGCTCTGATTTAGCGGAATATCAAGAATGTTTTCAAATAAAAAAAAAAAAAAAAAAAAAAAAAAATAAAATGCAAAGACAATTGGCAAATTATTTTAGGTTAAAGTATTATCCCTTTTCCATTAGGTTGACATAATATTACTTAATTGATTAATTAAAGCCAATATTGGTGTCTTTAATAGGCGTCTTTCATAGGTATACCTATATTTTTCACGGGTATTCCGGTATTTCGGTAGTATTCCGGTATTTCGGTGATTCGTGTGACCCCTGCAGAATACCGTTTATACTCTAAGTTTTAGACAGACAGTCCTAAGCTAACAGTACCCAGATCAGCTGTCACCTTTCAGACCTTACACTTAATAAATGGATACTGTAGAATACTGCATATACCAGACAGTCCCGAGCTAACAGTGTAGACCCACATCAGACACCACCTTACATGTAATAACTGGATACTGTAGAATACCATTTATACTAAAGTTTTGGACAGACAGTCCTCAGTTTAACAGTGTAGATCCAGATCAGATGTCACAATACACCCATTCATGCCATAAGCTGTGGACTAAAATCTGTGAGATAAGGCAAAATACTTTAGGGAGATTTGACAAAATTCTGTGAGATTTTCTTAAACATCACTTTGGTGTTCCCACAATATAGTCTTTTCTTTTTTCATGTGAGAAGCTTGTGAAAACCACAAGAGTGTGTGATTTATGTTTATTTCTTCATAAAATCTATTGTAAAATGGTCTGAAAATTCTGTGAGATCAGAATTTTTTATGGGAATTGCCTTCCAGATGGGCCAAATTCTGTGAGATTTTATCTCACAGGGTGAGATATGGCATGTATGTACACCTAATAAACGGATACTGTAGAATACTGTATACACCGGACAATCCTGAGCTAACAGTGCAGACCCAGATCAGACCCCATCTTACAGCTAAAAAATGGATACTGTAGAAAACTGTTTTTATTCAATTTTTATACTGTGAATTTAATGTAGTGGCTGGAGTGCATGGACTGAACAAGACTACCTGCTTGGTTCAGTAGGAAGAGCACCCGACTAGTGTTATGGGGTTATTGCCAACTTGTTGGCGAGTCCCAGCTCCAGTAGTCATTGTTTCCTCTCCTGTTCACTTTTCTGATATCAGATTTAGTAAACAGGTGTGTGCCAAATGCAAGCAATTGGGATATGCAGACCAGATACCTTCAGGACATCAGGGTGGTACCTGAAACCTAAATGTTATGAGGAGTGTAGTGGCTCGAGTCCATGGACAGAACAGGACCACCCGTGTAGCTCAGTAGGTTCAGCACCTGTCTAGTAGTCTTGCCAATGATGATCGATCGATTATAATCATTCATCAATCACCTTTGCCTCTTGTGACTGAAGATCGGAAAGATCTTTTATAGTTCACTGTAAACACATGAACTGCACTATGTTAAAACTCGGAGACTGTCCACTGCTACCACACGGCATTTATCACCAGCTGCAGTGAAGTGAAAGCTATACATTGATGAAATGTTCTAAAAATGTTAGCTGATGTCTTTTATTTATGTTAAATGGCGTTTTTGAAACATTTACACAATGTTAGCTAAATGAAAAGAAATCTGTAAAATATTTTGGAAACATCTTATACAAAATCGTGAAAACATTTCAAAAACAGTATTAAAACGTCCTTAGGAACATTTTTATACGTTTATTTACGTTTCTGAAACGTCTGAAAAAGGTTTTGAAACGTAAAAATTGTTTTCCATGTTACGTTCCATAAACATTCCATAAAAACGTTATTAAACGTTTTTGATATCTTTCGACAACATTTTTAAAACAGTGGTTAAACAGTCTCGGGAACATTTTCTAAACGTTAATTAACGTTTCTGAAACGTTTCAGAAAAAGGTTTTGAAACGTAAAAATTGTTTTCCATTTTAACGTTACATAAACATTCTATAGAAACGTTATTAAACGTTTTTTGGTAACGTTTTGGGAACATTTTTAGAACAGTAACTAAACAGTGTCGCCAACATTTTATAAACGTTATTTTACGTTTCTGAAACGTTTTTGAGAAAGGTTTTGAAACGTAAAAATTGTTTTCCATTTTAACGTTATATAAACATTCCATAAAAACGTTATTAAACGTTTTTTGGTAACGTTTTGGGAACATTTTTAGAACGGTACCTAAACAGTGTCGGAAACATTTTATAAACGTTATTTTACGTTTCTGAAACGTTTTTGAGAAGGGTTTTGAAACGTAAAAATTGTTTTCCATTTCAACGTTATATAAACATTCCATGAAAACGTTATCAAACGTTTTTGATAACGTTAAGGAAACATTTTTAAAACGTAAACGTGTTAGCTGGGTAGGTACATATCTTATCACATCTGAGTGTTCCTAGTAATTTTGAAAAACCAAAGCGCACAGTGCGGTAATTAGGTCGAATACGGTATTATGCTAAATGACTCTAAACTTGGTTGGAAGTATTGAGATAACTTGTAGATCAAAACTGGCTAAAATTGTTCTGGTTGAGAATCCAAGATGGCTGCCACAGTCACCATCTTCAAAATCTAACCGATTAGGGGACTAAATCTGTCCAATAAAAGTGTTGTAAGGTAAACTGACTGCGCTTGATATGAGCCTATTGGGTTGACTGGGCCGTAAAGCCTCAACACAAACAAACAAACCAAAACAA
This sequence comes from Anodontia alba, assembly GCA_964016985.1. Taxonomy (NCBI): domain Eukaryota; kingdom Metazoa; phylum Mollusca; class Bivalvia; order Lucinida; family Lucinidae; genus Anodontia; species Anodontia alba. Next base: position 103,445,720 of record OZ024822.1, read on the forward strand.
TTTTATATTTGATATTATAGTCATTTTTTTTTCTTTCAGTTAATGGTTTCAGTAGTGCTTTGACAAACATTGGGCTCACAAATATACATGCACTAGAGTGATAGTAAATGAAGAAATGGAAGTTGGATCCTGTGCATACCATTGATCAGGAATCCAGTGTACTGCCAGAAACATTGAGAAGGACTCTTTATCTTATTGTTGAAAGTTTGTGGGATTATCAGGGTCAAACAACACTCTTCATGTTATTTCAGTAGAGGAAGGGTGTGCTTATCACCAAACGGATTAATATGCATTTAACTCTTAAAATGCCAAGAAAACCTGCATCTGAAAATGACCTCTGTCTGCTGAACATTCTTGCAAACTTTTCAAACCTATTTTTGCATACAGGCAAACGGTGTGGACCCTGATCAGGCTAGGAGCTGTCTGATCTGGGTCCTCACTGTTTGCAAAACAGACTTTAAAAATCACAAGCAGATGACAAAGCAGATGACAGTTGTTTTGATTGGCAATTTAAGGGTTAAGTGAAGATATTGCATATAAAATCAAAAGACAATGGGAGATAGTAGCCAGTTAATTCCCATGAGTACTCTCTGTAAACAACAAGGTCCACCAAAACATGTTGTAGTACTTATTAGGACTCCAAAATTATTGAAGTGATTTGTCTCTTATTAGATAAAAAGGTTGTTATGGTAGACGGATTTAAAGATAGCTAAAATTATGTTGATCTGCTTCTTGGTTCAGTTGCCATGGCAACATAAAGCTCCCATAGATGACCTATGATGAAAACAGAGGATTCTAATTGGAAGGGCCCAGTTAGAATTGGTCTACCTTGCACTTTACCTATCAAGGGAGATAATAGAAACACTATTGCTGTCTCTCATTGTTACAGTATCCCATTTCAGAATGCCAGCTCTCCATATAAAGTCTTGTCACAATGAGTATTTTACCACCTGCTTTAAGGCGTAATGCAGAAATGTCCAATTACAATGCTTAATCCTTAAAGCACCAAGTAGAATTGCAGCATACAACATTCACTTCTGTTTTTTTTTTCAGATAAAATAAAGCTGACATTTCATCTGAAATATCTACCAGCATTTTATGTGAAATGTCTACCAACATTTCTTGTGAAATGTCTACCAACATTTCATGTGAAATGTCTACCTAGCAGTCAAGTCACATGGCAAGCCTTATTTATTTGGAGCTCTGTTTAAAGCCAACAGCATTGTCTTGATAATTACCATGAGCAAATGTTGCTGTTTTTGAGGGATATGGTCCCCATTTGCTCAAGGTAATTACCCAAACAAGTAATTTCTCTAGTAATTGGATATATGTAGTTCAAGACAAAAGGCCGGAGTGGTCAGGAGGTGTGAAGGTGTCGTGTATCTTACATCACTGGGGCGTCCAACTGATATTGGCTTACAGTTGGGCAAGGCCTGCTATCCTTGTAGCAGGTAAGGGTAGAGGAGGAATGTTTCTATTCTTCTGCTTCTTCACTTTCATTCCTGTTCCTTTTTCTTCCTTGTCCCCCTCTTTTTTCTCCTCTACTATCTCTTCTATCTGTTTTAGAAGATACTTATTCAGTTAAATAAGATATCTCATTTAGTATATCAGATATCTTATTTAGTATATCAGATATCTATATTAATATATTAGATATCTTATTTAACAAATAAGGTATCTTATATGGTAAATAAGATATCTTATATGTGGAATTAAATAAGATATCTAATATGATACATCAGACATCTTATATAGGATGTAAGATATCTGATATACTAATTCAGATATCATATACTGTATTAGATATCTTATATAATATATAAGATATCTGATACATAATCTTAGATATTTTATATAAAATAGATATCTTATATGTCAATTAAGATATCTAATATGTTATATAAGATATCTGAATTGACAAATAAGATATCTCATATGCTATATAAGATATCTGATAGGCTATATAAGCTATCTCATATAGGATATAAGATATTTTATTTACTAAAGAAGATATCTCATATATTCAATCAATCTCATTTAGTATATAAGATATCTTGTTTAGTATATTAGATATCTATATTAATAAATGAGATATCTTATATAACAAATAAGATATCTTATATGGTAAATTAGATATCTTATATGCAGAATTAAATAAGTTATCTCATATATTATATCAAATATCTGATATACCGGTAGGATGTAAGATACTTAAAAAAGGATATAAAATATCTGAAATAGTATATGAGATATCTTATATCCTATATTAGACATCTTATATCCTATACTAGATATCTGATATAATATATTTGATATCTATTTTGCTTAATAAATAGTAAAACGGCTTACCATATAATAATAAAGTTAGTGCAAGGATAAATTTTATATAGACAGTCTTATATTTTTATACATGGACTGACAACTTTTAAGTCGAAAATCCAAAAGTAAAACATTTAACTAATGATAAATTGATCAATTGATGCATAGATTAATCAAAATTGTCATTTTGAGTTACCACATCTATGAACCGAAAAAAATTATACTACATGAATAAAAAAATCATTTATTCGATGCAGCAATTAATTAAAACTGTCATTTTGAGTTACCAAATATGAACCTGAAAAAAAAATTCTACATGAATACATTTTATCAATGCTCAATATTTTTTACAGGTGCACCAACAACTTGCTTAAGTCGAATATCAGAAGCGATAAGTAAAAAAATTACGAATCGATTAGGCAATGCAAGGATTCATCCAAATTGTCATTTTGAGTACACCGATAAAATTTATACTGCATGAATATATTAAGCAATTCAAATATTTTTACAGGTGGGCCGACAACTTGCTAAAGTCAAACACCCAAAAGTGACTTGCAACTTGCTTAATTCAAATATCTAAAAGTGAAAAGTGAAATAATTACAAATTGATTAGGCAATGCATTGATTAATCCAAATTGTCATTTTGAGTACACCGATAAAATTTATAAAATGACAAGATAAGATTTGCTTAGAAGGAGAATTATTTGAGGCAGAAACTTTGGCAGTGTTAAAAAAATGAAAAATAATAAATCACCCGGAAGTGACGGGTTTACTGTTGAGTTCTTCAAAAAAATTTTATAACGACTTAAGAGTGTTTATCCGAAAAGCAATAAATGAAGGTACAGATTAGGAAAACTCTCAATTACACAAAAACAAGGAATAATTACCTGTCTGCCAAAAGGGGATAAACCAAAACAATTTTTAAAGAATTGGGGACCTATTACCTTATTAAACGTTATTTATAAACTTGCATCTGGCAGTATAGCCGAGAGAATTAAACAAGTACTAAATAAACTTATTTCAAAAGAACAAACAGGTTTTTTGAGTGGCCGTTATATAGGGGAAAATACTAGACTTATCTACGATATACTACATACAACAGACGAATTAGATATTCCTGGCTTATTACTGATCATAGATTTCGAAAAAGCATTTGATTCGATCTCGTTGAAATTTATTGAAAAGGTATTAAGCTTTTTAAATTTCGGAGAATCAATTAAACAATGGATAAAAGTATTTTACAATGATATCTCAGCTTCAGTAGTACAATGTGGATTTTTGTCAGAATCCTTTATAGTGCTAAGAGGATGCAGACAAGAAAATCTACTTTCTCCATATATTTTTCTCTTATGTGCGGAAATTCTTGCTCGACTTTTTAAATCAAATAAAGATATAAAGGCATAATAGAAGGTGAAGAATATACTTTGTCACAGTTTGCAGATGACACAACGGTACTTTTGGACGGTTCAGAAAAATCCTTAAATGAAACGTTACCAGCATTGGATATATTTGCAGCAGCCTCTGGATTAAAAGTTAATGCATCAAAAACCAGAGCTGTTTGGATTGGGAGCCAGAAATTTAGCGGGAAAACATTTAACCATAGACTTTAACTTGACTAGACTCAAAATGACTTTGATATCTTAGGAATAAGATTTTCTTGCAATCTTAATACAATTCTTGAAATAAACTACAACGAAAAACTAAAAGAAGTTAAAAAAGAAATTAAACAGTGGTCGAGACGAATATTGACACAACTAGGACGGATAACTATTCTTAAAACTTTGTTGATAGCTAAACTTAATCATCTTTTTATCTCTCTACCTAATCCAAGTAATGATACCATCCTAAAATTAAATCGAATGTTTTTCAATTTTATTTGGCAATCGCCTACTGATAGAATCAAAAGAGTACTTTGCCAAGATTATTATAACGGGAGTTTGAAAATGGTACAACTTAATAGCTATATAAGTGCTTTGAAAATAAGTTGGATACGAAGATTAATTATTACGAACTCAAAATATAAAACCCTATTCGAGGCAGTGCATACAAATATAAAGGATTTAATGAACAGAGGCGCAACATATATCGAAGAAATTAAAAGGCATTGTATGAATAAATTTTGGTGGGATGTTCTAGATGAATGGAAAAAGCTTATTACACATTTAGTACCAAAATCGACTTCAGATATTATGGGTAGTAGCATATGGAACAATATGAATATAAAAATAAATAATACTCCAGTGTTTTATCGCAGATGGTATGATAAAAATATTCATTTCATTAGAGATTTGATGGATGAACATGGGCAGTTGCTGACATATGAGCATTTTCAAGTAAAATATAATGTCAGAACAAATTTTGTGGAATTCGCAGGAATAAGAACTTCGGTAGAGACATATCTTAGACGAACTCAGATTCCATTAGTTACTGAATATTCAATTGTTATTGGTCGTTTAATGTTAAAATTATAATGAAATCGACTAAAGGTAGTAAGGATATTTATATGGTACTAATCAATAAAAATATTGTTCCAACTAGCCAACCTAAGTGGAAACGAGCATTTGAAAATACCCAATTGAATTGGAAACAAATACAGAGTAAACCATCCAAATGTTGTCGCAATACAAAAATGCACTGGTTCCAGTATAGGATTATCCATAGAATAATAGCCACAAACGACTTGCTAACGAAAATGAATATTAGACAAGATAATTTATGTACATTCTGCAAATTAGAACAGGAGAAAATTGAACATTTGTTTTGGCACTGTAATGTTGTTAACCAATTTTGGGGCACTATAGACAAATGGATTTTCGAAAAAAAACTATTATATGGTAAATGTTGATAAGTACAGGGCATTATTCGGAATTCCAAGTATGTTACCAGCGGTGCAACCAATAAACTACATATTAATATTAACGCGCCATTATATATACATGTCGAGTAAACTCTTCTAATTTAAACCATTTGAGCTGGAAAAATTACGTTAATAAATTTCTGGAGACAGAAAAACTGATTGCTATTAAAAATAGTACATACGATAAGATGAAAACACACTGGGAAAAATGGCTCAATATTTTCGGGGCTTCGCCTGGTAGCGTCTAGTAGCCCTCTCAAGTTTATAGTCGATGAGCATTGGCAGTTTATATGCATGCTATATTTTTGCAGGATTACCTGTGGTTTTATACTAGCAGTACAGATCACAACCAGATGCCATGTTGTCGACGTCGAATTGGGATCTGCACTGTTGGCTTGATAAGTACCTTGAGGCGCTAGGCGCTGTTTTTCTACTTCGATAAATGCAAATACATCTTGACATTGATAATACTGCTTTGATAAATTAAAATTTCATATACAAGAGTGAATAAACCGAAGAATACTTACCGGAAAGAAAATGCACCACTACGTCTTAACTAGTATTAAAAGCGCCGGGAGGGGGTGGGGGAGGGGTAGGGGTGCGGGAGAGAACATTATTTCGCTTTTGCCAACTGTTACACTGGAACCGTTTTATTACGCTTCCTCTCCTGAAATAAACGATAAACTATTATGTAAAAATATAAATTTTCGAATCTCTTTAGGTACAATGCGGGTTGTTAATATCTGAGGTTTATACATGAAATAACTTATTTAAGTAGAAGAAACATTCCAAAATGACGGAACTAATTTTGATGGAGATATAAAACCTTAATACAAATACGCAAACAAGATGACGCAGTTGATCATATGTCATCACGTATACGTGCTTCTTCAGGGGAAGAAACAGTCAAAGATTGGACATTCGAACTTGAGGTCAAGGTCGCACCAAATAGTAGCCAACTACCCTCTATATTTAAACGTGACGGACGGACGGACGTACATACAAACACACGCATACATACACATAAAAAACTGACGGACACTCGGGTTTTACATGAAAACATAATACCCGATTTTTCTTCGAAATTGCGGGTATAATAAAAATATAATGATAAATACCTGATATGTAAAATCAAATAAATTTGTCTTCTGTAACTCTTAATACAATTTTACATTTTTCTGGTAAAGCGTCCTTTCCCAGAATTAATAAGAAAAGATATTTACCGTTATGTTTATCCAGTAAGGGGATCTTTTAAAACACTTGAATGACTTCTGTCTTACACACATGTATATTTCATCTGGGTACGTGGTTTACCTTCGTATATTACTGAAGCTCAGTGAAGCATTGAATATTTACAAAGTACAGGTGCGTTTCATATGTGTATGCCAAAAATTAATAAGATCTCGCTTCACATTAGCACACCTATGTAATTGGTATCTTTCATGTTGCAGAGCTGTGTTATTGTGATTGGAAAAAAATATCAGTGGTAGCTATAGATCCTATGGACAAATGAAATGGTGGTTTGTATTACTTCATATATTTGTGGGTTTTTTTTGTTTGTTTTTTTCCATACACGTTGTTATACATGGTTTAACACGTATAAGAAATATTTGTACTTGTTATGTTGTCAGGAAAAAGAAATAATAAATTAAAAAAAAATATTTTACGGAAGTGGCTTTTGACAGCCGGCTGTCACCAGCGAAAGTTCGCTGGTGACAACCGGCTGTCTCCAGCAAAAGTTTGCTGGTGACAGCCAGCAAAAATATATAGATGGTTTATTGACAAATAATAAAGTCATTTATATATTATTTATTTATTTATTTATTTATTATTTATATAACCTTTATTAATATCTTAATTTAGAATATTGTGACAGCCAGAATATTGTGATAGCCAGCAAAAATATTAAGGTTGGCTCATAAGAGCTGAAAAAATAATCAATTTATTTTAGTCCTGCCGTTGTGATAGATAATCGATTAGTAATCACTGAAGATATGGTCATAGTTTTACCTGTCTGCCTGAGAATGACTTTTACCATATATTATAATTGACTATATGTATTTGGTCAGACAGGCCTCTACAAACAGTGTAGACCCAGACGAGACACCCTAAAACGCAACACCTCATCATGTTCTATACTGTTTGCCACTCATGCAGCTACTTTTAGACACAATATTGTTTGCATTTAAGTTTATATAGCTATATGATCAGGACCTTTTGATGAATTTATTAATATTTGGCATGATGGTAGATACAGGTTGAAAGTTTTACTCAAAGAAATTCCTGTCCGGGGCGTGGCCTTGAGGTTAAGGTCACAGACTTAGAATTTTCATATTAAGGTTAAATTTTTCATTAAAATTAACATAGCCACAGGATTCATCCAAGTGCTTTCAGAGAGGGAGAAGTTTTGCAACAATTACAGGATTTCAGGGAGCAGTTTTGGTCCAAATTTTGGATTTCCCTATACATTCTATACATTTTCACTTCTCCCTCAGGAGATAGGGAGAAGTCAGCCAGCTTAGGAAGACTTTTTCTCCCAAATCGCCCTCTAGGATGACCCCTGAGTCATATGTCTACTTCCACCATACAAAGTATGTTGAGGGGTATATAGTTTTTGCCTTTCTGTTTGTTTGTATGTTCGTTCCTTCATTCCTTGGTCTTTCCGTCATGTTCGTGGAACTCGAGTCAAAGTTTTTGTGTCAAAGTTTATATAAGACCTTACATGATAAGGACCCTTTGTTGGATTTCATTTTATTTGGCATGATGGTAGATATAGGTCTAAAGTTTTCCTCTGTGATACCCACCCTGGGGCCTGACCAAGTCAAAATTTTTGCACTTAGTTTATATAGCTATATTATCAAGACCTTTCAATGAATTCATGTAGATTTGGCATGATGGTAGATATAGGTCTAGAGTTTTAGTCAGCACGATCCATACTCCTGGGTGTGACCTTGAGGTCAAGGTTGCAGAATTTTCATATAAAAGTCAAAATGTTTGCATTTCAATTTATATAGCTACATCATCAAGACCTGTTGATGAATTTCATTTATATTTGGCATGATGGTAGATATAGATTGAAAGTTTTACTCCGAGAAATTCAGGGCAAAACCTTGAGGTCTAGGTCACAGACTTAGAATTTTCTATAAAAAGTAAACTTTTCGCATTAAGTATTATCAAGACCCTTTGACTGACTACATTAATATTTTGCATGATGGTATATATTGGTCTACAATTTTTCTCAGCACCATCCCAAAGCATGGGCATGGCTTTGAGGTCAAGGTCACAGACAGATTTTTCATAGAAATGTCAAGTTTTTGCTTAAATTATGAAGACTGATTGATTTCACTGGTATTTGTTATGTGGTGATAGTTATAGGTCTAAAGTTTTATCAAGCATGATCCCTGCACCCATGTCTTACCTTTGAGATCAAAGTCATGGGCTCCACATAATGTAAGACTAAATTATTTCAATGTTGTATCAATATTGTTATATATAGGGTGTTCATTTATCTTAAGCATCATGTTTACTATGTTTCCATAAATGGCTTTATTTACTACGTTTCCAAAAATAACTTTCTAGAACAGCATGTTTACAATAACATGATGTTTACGTCCTTGATTCTGAATTGAGTTATTTTTGGCATGTCATGGGAGATTTAGAAGTTTCTTGATTGGAACTGGAAAATAAGAGATGCTTGTAGTAAATTCTTTTTCTAGAACCTTCTTTGATATTATATAAGGAGAAAAGATTTTCATCTGGGCATCTTTGTATACTTTCACTGGAAATTATTCTATACTGGATTACTTTAACATTTTATTCATTCTGAACTTAAATTCTGAATTCAGGAACTTTAAATTGTGGGATCAGAAACTGATATTCAAAGGATTTGTTTTATAAATTCTCGTGGATTATTTTTGAGGGACTTTGTGACATAAACTTGAAAGGTACTGTTTACTTACATTATTTTGTTTTGAATCTTGTCTCATTTTTTTGTGAATAAATATTGTTAATAATTTAAAATTTGTTGCTGGTTTCACTTTCATTTCTTTATTGTTACACCTGGCTCGTAACAGAAATTGGGGGCTCGTCCGGGATCGAACATTTTTTTTAGCTAAAACAAATTTGAGCTTTTTAAAGAAAACACGTTTAAAAAATTGTTTGCTAAAAAACAAGTTCTGACTTTCAAAAACTATAAGTTAATAGTAATGATAATAATAATAAAAGCAAGTATTGAAAAATATCAATAAATAAACTCTGATTGATAAATTTACTTGATAAAACCAGCAAAAAGCAATCATGTCATTTGACCTTCAAGCTTTCATAGCTGCGCCTTCGCAGGAGCTGTTAAATTTGGCTAAAAAGTCAGATTTGTTAGACATTGCTGCTCACTATGAATTAACTACCGTCAATAAGTCCATGTTAAAACAGGAATTAAAAAATATTTTGGTCCAATTTTTGGTTGATATGGAAATTCTTGATTCTTCTACTTTGTCTCTTGTTCTAGTAACTCAGACAGGAATGCAAATGCGAGAGCTTGAAATTCAGAGGCAAATTGAGTTTGAAAAATTAAGATTAGAGCAAGAAATATTTAAAATTGAACAAGAAAGACAAATGCAGATAGAAAGGGAAAAATAAAAATTTGATGCAGAATTAAGAATGAAAGAACTAGATGTTGCAAAACATGACATAAAACGGCATTCTTAAGACTCTGGCACACATTTTGATGTTACGAAACACATCAGATTGGGTCCTCCCTTTCAGGAAAAAGAGGCTGACAAATATTTTCTTCATTTTGAAAAAGTAGCAGAAAATTTAAAATGGCCAAAGGAGCATTGGACCTTGCTTTTGCAAAGTGTTATAATTGGGAAGGCTCGGGAAATTTATACTCAGCTGACTGTCGAGCAGAGCTCCAGTTATGATACTGTAAAGGAATTAATTCTTAAGGCTTATGAGTTGGTCCCTGAGGCTTACAGGCAAAAATTTAGGAACTGTAAGAAAGAAAATGAGCAGACCCATGTAGAATTTGCTAGAACTAAAGAACAGTTATTTGATAGGTGGTGCTCTTCGAGGAAAATTGGCTCTGATCATGGAAAACTTAGGCAGCTCATGCTTATAGAAGATCTCAAAAAGGTGCATAAATTCAGATATTAAGTCCTTTTTAGATGAGAAACAAGTTGAAACTTTGGAAGCTGCAGCTCGACTTGCAGACGATTATGCTTTAACACATAAGGTTTCCTTTATTAATAAGTCAAATCCCTCTAGAAGACAATTTCCCACAATCAGGATCCAAACATAGTCCTAGTAATCCATATGGCAGTTATAGCCAAACATTTACTCCTAAATCCAAATCTTCTGGCGAAAACAAGGATCAAAATCCCTTATCACAACCAACTTGCAATTATTGCAAAAAGACAGGTCACATTATTTCTGAATGTTTACATTTCAAAAGAAAGAAAGAAAAGCAAGAGGGGCTTAAACCTACAGGCCTTACCTCTTTACGGTCAAAACCACAGTCATTTATTAAGGAGGAAGATCCCACCCAGACCGAAAGGTCTGAGACTGATTCTGTTACGGAGATTTATGGACCATTCTTATCAGATGGTTTTGTGTCACTAAATAGTGACTATGCCCAGTCTACCCCAATTAAAATCTTACGAGATACCAGAGCTTCTCAATCCCTTATTTTAGCAGATACACTGCCTTTTTCTGAGAAGACTTCTTCTAGGACAAGTGTCCTTATTCAGGGTGTAGAGTGTGGATTTGTTAATGTTCCTGTTCATAACATTTATTTATCCTCAGACTTGGTAACTGATTTAATGGCTGTTGGTATTCGACCTTCTTTACCTTTTAAAGGTGTTCATTTACTGTTAGGCAATGACTTAGCAGGAGATAAGGTTGTGGTAAACCCACTTTTGACTTACCTTGTATTGATCAGCCACCTGATCCCACTGAGCAGGAAATCCCTGATCTTTATCCACCATGTGCCGTTACAAGGGCCATGGCAAAGAAAGCAAAACAGAATGATGGGGACATTGATTTAACTGATACCTTTTTGGGTCAGTCTTTTAAACACGAGATTATAAATTCTCTTTCACCCAGCCTGACAAGCAGACAGACTTAAGTAAAAAGTCAGAGTCCAGTCATTACTCGTTAATATTAAATGACCAAGGTCAAGGTCATGACTTGGTGTGAAGGTCACAACTTTGCAAGGAACAGCATAATGACCCTGAAATTTTGCCTTTGCTTGAAAGGGCTTTTGATGAGAAAGAAATAGATCAAGTCCCAGTCTGTTTTTATGTCAAAAATGGCATTTTAATGAGAAAATGGCGTCCTACTGATGTCTCAGCAGAAGACGAGTGGACTGTTAACCACCAAATAGTGGTTCCAAGGGTTTATCGCCCTGAAATTTTGAACTTGGCCCATGAGACTCCCATGTCAGGTCATTTAGGTGTAAATAAGACCTATCACAAAATTCTTAACCATTTTTACTGGCCAGGGTTAAAATCTGACGTTTCTCAGTTTTGTAAATCTTGCCATACTTGACAGATGGTAGGAAAACACAACCAGACAATACCAAAAGCTCGTTTACAGCCCATACCTGCTTTTGATGAACCTTTTAGCAGAATAATTATTGACTGTGTTGGTCCCTTGCCCAAAACCAAGTCAGGCCATGAGTATCTTCTCACTATAATGTGTGCTTCTACACGTTTCCCAGAAGCCATTCCACTTCGGATATTAAAACAAAGAATATTGTTAATGCTTTGGTAAAGTTTTTCACATTTGTAGGTCTTCCAAAGTCTGTTCAGTCGGATCAGGGCTCAAATTTCATGTCTGGAATTTTTCAACAGGCCATGCATGAGTTGGGTATTACTCAATATAAATCGTCACCTTACCATCCTGAAAGTCAAGGTGCCCTTGAAAGATTTCATCAGACATTGAAAAATATGATCAGATCATACTGCTTTGATACTGAAAAAGATTGGGATGAGGGCATCCATTTGTTGTTGTTTGCCGTTAGAGAATCTGTTCAAGAATCTCTTGGTTTCAGCCCATTTGAGCTGGTATTTGGCCATACTGTGCGTGGACCTTTGAAACTTTTGAAAGAGAAATTTCTTTCAAATGATGACAGTTCTTTAAACTTACTTCAGTATGTATCATATTTTAAAGACAGACTGTCTAAAGCTTGTGAGGCTGCTCGGACCAATCTTAAGTCAGCACAAAGGAAAATGAAACGTTGGTATGATGAAAATGCAAAAGAAAGAAAATTCATGCCTGGAGACAAGGTATTTGCTTTTTTGCCTATTCCTGGCAAACCATTGCAAGCCAGATATTACGGCACTTACACTGTAGATAAAAAGATTAGTGATGTAAATTACATTGTTAACACTCCTGGGAGGCGTAAAAAAAACAGTTATGTCATGTTAACATGCTTAAACAATACATAGATAGGGATAGCTCTTCTATTACACCAATTAGTGTTGTTAGTTCAGTCCCTCAGGAGCAAAGTGAAATGAACTCTGAAGACATGAACTTCACCAAATCTGATCCTGCTTTATCAAAACTCCAGAATTCTGACATTCTAAAGGATCTAAACCAGAAACTTTCACACCTAGATTCAGTCCAAAGAAAGGAACTGAAACAGTTAATTCATCAATATGAACACTTATTTCCGGACATTCCTACAAGAACTGACAAAATTTATCATGATGTGAATGTTGAGGACTCACAACCTGTCAAACAACATCCATATAGAATGAACCCAACAAAACAAAAATATCTTAAGGAGGAAATTCAGTATTTGCTGGACAATGATTTCATTGAACCAAGCCAAAGTGAATGGAGTTCACCTTGCATTCTTGTGCCAAAACCTGATGGATCATATCGGATGTGCACCGATTACAGGAAGGTCAATAATTTGAGTAAAACAGACACTTTTCCCATCCCAAGAATGGATGACTGTATTGACAAAATTGGCAATTCGAAATATATAACTAAATTTGATCTTCTGAAAGGATTTTTGGCAAATTCCTCTCACAGAAAGAGCCAAAGAGATCTCAGCATTTGTTACTCCTGACGGATTATATCACTATAAAGTAATGCCTTTCGGAATGAAAAACTCTCCGGCAACATTTCAACGCTTAATCAACACTATAACAGCTAGAATCGAGCATTGCGAGGCTTACATCGATGATGCCATCATATACCATGATGAATGGAATCACCATATTGGAACTATCAAAGCATTCTTTGATAAACTAAGTGAAGCAAAACTGACAATAAACCTTGCTAAAAGTGAATTCTGTCATGCAACTTTAACATTTCTAGGACATGTTCTATGTTTCCATAAATAGCTTTATTTACTACGTTTCCAAAAATAACTCTAGAACAGCATGTTTACAATAACATGATGTTTACGTCCTTGATTCTGGACTGAGTTATTTTTGGCATGTCATGGGAGATTTAGAAGTTTCTTGATTGGAACTGGAAAATAAGAGATGCTTGTAGTAAATTCTTTTTCTAGAACCTTCTTTGATATTATATAAGGAGAAAAAATTTTCATCTGGGCATCTTTGTATACTTTCACTGGAAATTATTCTATACTGGATTACTTTGACATTTTTATTCATTCTGGACTTAAATTCTGAATTCAGGAACTTTAAATTGTGGGATCAGAAACTGATATTCAAAGGATTTGTTTTATAAATTCTCGTGGATTATTTTTGAGGGACTTTGTGACATAAACTTGAAAGGTACTATTTACTTACATTAGTTTGTTTTGAATCTTGTCTCATTTTTTTGTGAATAAATATTGTTAATAATTTAAAGCTTGTTGCTGTTGCTGGTTTCACTTTCATTTCTTTCCCGTTACGCCTGGATCGTAACAATATTGCATATAACGGCCATCTCCAGAGTCAAAGCCACATACTTTGCACTTTTTATCCCATCCGATTGGTTTGGGGGATATAGCGATCAGCATGGCGTCCGTCCGTCCATCCGTCCGTAGATGCATCCTTATGTGCTCCATAACTTTGATACCCTCAGACATAGTTCGATAATATTTGGTAGGAATGTAGAGGAGGGCAATTAGGCATGCCGCGTGCAAGAGAGATGACACACTGTCTTCGTTATGCAGGTATCTTCCCTGAATTGCCTTTGGATTGCTAAAGCTAGTGCAGCATTTGGCCGACTGCATGGTAGTGTTTGGGATCGAAGTGGAATCAAGCTTGACACAAAGCTGTAAGTCTGTAAAGCTGTGGTGCTGCCAACACTATTGTATGCATGCGAAACGTGGACAGTTTACCAACGGCATGCCAAAAGACTGAACCTCTTCCATACAAGCTGCCTTAGAAAACTTTTTAAAGATTAAGTGGCAAGACAGGATTCCAGACACAGAAGTTCTGAAAAGGGCAGGGATGTAGAGTGTACATACTCTTCTGAAACTGGCACAGTTAAGATGGGCAGGTCATGTTACCAGGAAGTCTGAGGAACGTTTACCAAAGAAAATCCTCAATGGAGAACTGGAAATGGGCAAACGCTCCTATGGTGATCAGAAGAAGCGATACAAAGACATCATCAAAGCCTTGCTCAAGGATTTCAACATTTCTTGGGAACAATTTGTGCAGGACCGAGCAAAGTGATGAGGCCTCATCAGAAAAGGTGCTAGTGAATATGAGGCAAAAAACAACAACAGCGAAACCCAGCAGAAAAGTGCACAGCGCAAAGCCAGAGCTAAGGCATCACCAACAGTGCTGTCTTGCTCTGACCTCTGTTGTTCCATCTGCAGCAGACAGTTTAGAGCTAGAATTGGTCTAATCAGCCATCTTAGAACACACAAACAGTAGCATTTTTGTGATTAAGAGTGATCATTGTCAGTAATGACAGAAAAACTAATATGAAATAAATAGGTGTTACCTATGAAACGAGCTTAAGCATTTTGTGCTTTTTTTTTTTAATTTGTTTTTGTTTTTCTCTTTTACAGCAGGTATGCAAAGTCGTGGACCAGACAAAACCTGTTTAAATAGGTCCGAGACAGAGTGCACAACATCTAATATCTTACATTAATTTAACCAGAGTTTCCTAGGAAACATCTCTCTACCTTTTTTTTTTTTTTTTTTCTTACATATTTAAAAAGAGGCAAGTGAAAAGAGATTAATTTGATACTAAATACTTCTAATTTTAGAATCCGTTAGACCTTCCTTACTACACTCTATCTGAAAGAAAGCCCCTTGTACTGACAGGTGATGATTTGTGTTAAATGACGCATAGCTTGTCTTTTTTTCAGCATTATTTTTGTTAAGAAAGAACTGATCTTTGAGTTTGAATGACAAGTTATCAAATAACTGAGCGATATTCATGTTCATTGCCTATTTTGCGGCCTTTTTTGAATTGTGAAACTGCTTCTGATTAGGTAATGTCACACCTGGAAGAATTATTTACATCTTATCAATGATATGAAGGGTGGGTTTTGACAACAGGCTGTCACATTTTTAGCTCACCTGAGCCGAAGGCTGCTGTGAGGTATTAGTATAGCAAGGCTCCGTCGTCCGTCCGTCGTCCGTCCGTCGTCCACACATTCAAACGGCATCTCCTCTGAAGCCACTGGGTAGATTGGGCTCAAATTTTATCTTAGCATCCTTGGGCAGGGGGAACAAAAGTTTGTGATTTTTTTTTTTTTTTTTTTTTTCTGAAAATCGGCTTTTTAGTTTGGTTGCTATGGCAAGCGTATGTTTCTATTGACTTATAATGGGGAAAATGGAAAAATGCATTAAACTGCCAAACTGTTGTAGTAAGTTTGACCAAGCTTTTATACAAAAGTTCCTATTAATATTCTTCTAATAGCCATACGCTTTTATGGCACTGCTTATTTTTATTGGTTGCCATGGTAACCAAAATGCAAAAAATAACTAAAAATACATTCAAAAATCTTCTTCGTCGGAACCACTGGGCCGATTGGGCTCAAATTTTATATGTAGCATCCTTGGGCTTAGGGAATGAAAGTTTATGGGTTTTTTTTATGAAAATCGGTTTGTTTGGTTGCTATGGCAACTTAAAGTTTCCATTGACTTATAATGGAGAAAACTGAAAAATGACATTTACTGCCAAACAGTTGAAGATATTTTGACCAAACTTTTTTAAAAAGGTTTCTTTTAATATTCTTCTAATAGCCATATGCTTTTAGGCCACTGCGTATCATTATTGATTGTCATGGTTACCAAAATGCAAAACAAAAATAACTAAAATACCTTCAAAAATCTTCTTCTCTGGAACCACTGGTCCGATTGGGCTCAAATTTTACATGTAGTATCCTTGGGCTTAGGGAATGAAAGTTTGCTTTTTATGAAAATCGGCCTGTTAGTTTGGTTGCTATAGCAACTTAAAGTTTCCATTGACTTTTAATGGAGAAAACCGAAAATTGGCATTTACTGCAAAACAATTGAAGATATTTTGACCAAAATTTTATAGAAATGTTCATTTTATTTATGAAAACCAGCTTATTGGTTAAGTTGCTTTGGTCTACTTTCACTTTCCATGTACTCATAATGGGGAAAATTAAAAAAATTCAATTAGTGACCAACCGTTGCAGATATTTTGACAAACTTTTTTAAAGAAATGTTCCATGATTAATCCTCTATCTGCTTTATGATTTTATACCTATTCTTCATTTTATTGGTTGCCATTGGAAACTGAAATGCAAAAAAGTAACTGAAAAAATCTTCTCTGAAACCAAATAACAATGATAACACACATAATAGGCAAATGAATTAAAACACTGGCCACAAAAAAGCACCAACTTGGAACAATCAGTGTTAAATCACTGGTGAGTTTATATGCATTTTACGTGTAAGTTGTTCTCAGATTAGCAGTTCAGGCTCATTGAGCCTCTTGTTAAATGTTGCAAGATGTTGAAAGTCTAACCAATTCCGAATGTGTAGTATAGCTATATTACCCAGTCTGAATCATCTAAAATCTGATATTCAAATTTGATGCCTCCAGGTTACAATGGAAGCATGTCCTAAAAACACCACTAATTTGACAGGCGTTTACAAAATGGCCTGCAAACGGTGTGTCCGTGTCAATCGGTCTGCCTTGGCTTTGGGGCTTGGGGTGGGGCGTAGCACTCTTCACGGCGTCGTTACTGCTATCAGTTATGTCATAT
Source organism: Anodontia alba (assembly GCA_964016985.1). Lineage (NCBI taxonomy): Eukaryota > Metazoa > Mollusca > Bivalvia > Lucinida > Lucinidae > Anodontia > Anodontia alba. The sequence continues at coordinate 103,463,053 of OZ024822.1, forward strand.
AATGTATCTCGGTTTCTAGGTATTAACTTTATGGATGCTTATGATGTTTATCAATAACACGAGCTACGACACAATTTGACAAGCAAATCATTGTGCAGCATGCGTGTACAGACGAAAGTCGCTAAAGTACAAACGATCAGCTGATAGCCAGTCAGCTGAAACTCGGACGCCTCGTATTGATGGGTCCGAGGCTGAAATTACCGCATATCCTACCTTTATCATGTTGTCAGCGATAAATTCTTCCCTATGCATAATTCCTGTTATATGCTGTAGGAATGTAATCCACTTTTTACAGCCATACTTCAGTATTTACCTTTAAATACACGAACATGTTGTTTAATGCGAGAGAAATCTCAAATTAAAAATGGCCGCTGAAACGCAGATCAGTCTTGCAATCATCTGTGTCATTGACGTAAAAATGTATCATTCTATTTCATTGGCTACACGATTCTTTACAGCCAATAAGATCTCTTGCGACGGCTGACTGGCTTTCCATGTTTGCAGCGGAGCGCATCTGATCATCATAATTTTCGGGAACCAGGCCAATGACTCCGGCCTTATTTTGGTTGGTTTTTGGGTTCAACATTAAGCCTCTGCTGCTGATAAGGGAAACCAGTCACTCGCTGCATGCGAACTCGTCTGCATAGTATATGAGAGACTCACGATACCTATAGTACGAGCTAAAGCTTCGTCACCTGCTTCACAGGTCACTTAAGCTCGTTATTATTATCTTCCCTGAAGCCGAAATCTTGTGCAGGCCTGGCCATAACTCCCATACTGTTTGAGATAATTTGATAATATTTGGTAGGGATGAAGAGGACGACCAGTAGGCGTGTCGCATGCAAGGGAGACAACTCTCACTTTATATGTTATGTAGTTATGTCCCCAGAAGCAGAACTTGTAGACTCATCCTTGTGCGCTCCATAACTTTGATACCCTTAGACATATTTTGGGAATATTTGGTAGGAATAAAAAGGAGGACCATTAGGAATGTTGTGTGCAAGAGAGACAACTCTTACTATCTTTGTTATGTACTTATCTCCCTGAAGCCGAAATCTTGTGCACGCCATAACTCCCATACTGTTTGAGATAATTTGATGATATTAGGTTGGGATAAGGAGGAAGACCAGTAGGTGTGTCGCATGCAAAAAGAGACAACGCACACATCATTCATTTAGTTATTTCCACTGAAGCAGAAATTGTAGACTCATCCTTCTGCGCTCCAAAACTTTGATATCCTTAGACATATTTTGGTAATATGTAGTGGGAATGTAGAGAAAGACCAATAGGCATGTTGCGTGCAAGAGAGACTTCACTGTCTTCATTATGTAGTTATCTCCCCAGGAGCCAAAATCTTGTGCAGGCCATAACTCCAATACTGTTTGAGATAATTTGTAATATTTGGTGGAAAAGGAATACACATATGAAAAAAAATAATAACAAATATAAAACAGCTATTTCCTAGATAGGTGTTGTTTCAGTTATCTGAACCTTACGGAATAATAGTCACACATAATAGAAAAAGGTAATCATAACATAAATGAACAAACAAAGCAACAAAAACCACAATAGAAGCACCTTTTAGGAATGATCAGTAATAAATAACTGGTGGGCATAAGCATACTTCACTGTATTCAAACTTAACATGGCTAAAATTTTGTTTCAAAGTTGTTGCTTAACACCACCTCATACAATGCAGTCAAATGCTCGTCTAAAAAAGGCACATGGCCCTGAACAAAAATTTAGTATACACAGTATACCCAATCTGTTTAAAATCACTTTCAGTAGTCTTTCAGTCTCATTATAATAGCACAGATCTGCACAAGAAGAGATACTAAGTCACTTTAAAATGCAACTCTCAAAGACTCCAAACATCAACAGCATGTCACCTATAGTAATGACTTCAGAACGATTAGACCCACGTATACCCTATATGGCAAAAATTAATAATGTTTTCTTGGATTCTTGCCAACAAACACTTATTTCAAATGTGTGACTGAAAATGACAGGAAAAGAAAATGAATATACACATGAACAAAAATGCCATCTTATGATTCAATAATCAAAATAATTATTATAAACATTTCACAATGATAAAATTCGTGTATTTATATTCAAAAACATACAAATATTTACTCTTAAATGTAAAAGTAAAATAAAAATCAGTAAATTACTTAAATAAATTTATTTTTTTTTTTTTTGTCAATATACCATCCATATATTTTAGCCTGACTGTCACCAGCGAAAGATCGCTGGAGACAGCCGGCTGTCAATAGCGATCGCCATAATTTATCCAAATTTTCATATACTGAATTGCACGAAATATACTGTTTTGTTAACGAAACCCTGTAGAAAATATCAAAATACAAGTGAAGTTACGCAGCTAATGCCATAATCACGAAGCCAAGTCTTCACGAGGTACCGAAAAAAAAAAGAAATTAGGAACAAATAATGACTAAACAAACATTACGGATGAAACCACGGACGCACGAACAAAGACGATCTGCAACAGAGGAACTGCATTGAACGGTCAGTAGGAAAACTAGTTAAGCAAATTTAGTTTATAAAGAAGGATTTCGGGGTCATTTTGTAAAATTTACTTTAAATGGTGGTCAGCTGGAGTAAGTATTTATGTAGGTTGTCTGTACAGTAATATTCACCATAAGCACATTTGTTTTCTCAACTAATCTTTTGTCTGTCCTGTGTTGTTGATAGATGTCAACAAATGTGTAACTGACTATGTTTTCAAGAAAAAAAAAGTAAATATGAAATAAAAATAATAGAGAAACTTCTCAAAAACTTTACGCGCTTCATGCGCAGTTACATTCGAGCGGTAAAGTGACAAATCTTGAGCCGGTGCAAGTTTGTTGAATTTCACCAGCGCCTTATTAGAACGCGACATTGCGCAAACCGACAAGGCAAATAAAATGCTTACTTCGGTGACCTTAAATGACCTTGACCTCTGAACTTTTGACCTCTAATTTCCATTAATCGGCATCCTACACAGGAATTAAAGTAAAGTAATGCTTTTGCAAGGAAAATTAACTATTTCTGTGAGCTACATCTTCAGACATAACTGTTTTATGCCCTTGAATTAAACATCAGATTAGATTATTTTATTTCTAATGAAACATATGTAGTAATATATAGGTAAATATAATATGATGGTAATATGTATCACTTGGAAAGTGGCATATGCATGGTATCCTAATATAGCATGAATTATGAGTTCCCTTTTCTTAGAATGCACACCACCAGGTACTGAAACTGGATCAGTCAAACAAAACTGCCTCTATTTTTAACAGTCATGTGACCTTGACTTTGACCTTAGTGAACTTTCTTCTAAAAAATCTACAAGCATGCCTAGAAACATGTAACAAAACTGGATTTTCTATGCTTTTCTATATTTAAGTGACCTTGACGTTGACCTTGTGTGGCCTTGACCTTTACCTTGTGTGGCCCTGACCTAAATACTTATCTATTTTCATTTTTTATCTCATCTTATTTACTATTTACCAGAAAGCACAAATTTAAGTTTACTGTCGGTCGATTTTAGCTGACATTTGAAACACATGATGCCAATGACATGTCAACCGGGCCAAATTTAACCTTCTAGTATATATTTTCTGCATATGATTTGACATTTTTCATAATGTTTCTGTAGTATATTATTCATATAAAATACACTTTAGGCACAAACAACTGAGGTAACGGTGTTATATTAAAGTCAAGCTATTTATCCCATGCTAGAAGGAGTGGGTGGGGTAAAGTCAATCTAAGACAGTAATTGTAGTACACATGCTCTCTCTAAGTACTTGATTTGTATTTTAAGATAATTATAGCTATATGGTTTGATTTTTGTAACATTCTGACATTTCATTTGAAAGGAGAAAAGAATCAAAGTTTTTTGTCACTTTTGTGTCCTTGTCAGCAAAATAAGAAAACAAAGGACATGATCTGGTTATAATCAGTTTATTTTATTGATATTAAGTGTGTGTGTGTGTGTGTGTGTGTGTGTGTGTGTGTGTGTGTGTGTGTGTGTGTGTGTGTGTTTGTTGTTGTTTTTTTTTTTTTTTTTTTTTTTTTTTTTATTGTGGGTTGGGGTTGGGAATGTTGCTCTATAGGGCACAGGGAACCAGTTGTGACAGGACTGCTGATTGATGCAAAAAAAAAAAAAAAAAGTGTAGGGGTAGTTATTTTGTAAGGCGACCTGTGATTGGTTAATAATAAAGATGAATTAAAACTCATCATTCCAGTTTGAAAAAAAAAAGACTGTTTATGTGTCATTTCCTGATTGTTACAAATGAGTAAATGTTTCTGTTTGTGTAGTCAAAAGAAGAAGTGGTGAAATTGCAAAGTTTCAATTTTTGATACCTGTCAATTGATGGCGTTAAACATTCAGCCTCCAAAAAGTCCCAGAAAGTGCTAGTGACAGTGGTATTTCTCCTTATTTATTTTGCTGTGCTAAGTCTGGTCTTGGAATCCGTTAAGTTCATTTAAAATTTTGTATCTCTTCTCATTTGCTATTCATCAGAAAGCACGATGTGACTGACATGTCAACCGGGCCAATTTAACCAGCTTTACGTGTAACCTCGCCCTTTTTTCTTGATTTACAGCCATTTTCTCTAATCTAAACATTATACGCCGCAACATCTTAAAGCCTACCTTACCTTCAGACATGTTCACTGAGCGAGTTTTGGCTTGCAAAGGATGCAAGGTTTATTCATGCAGAGAACGATGGCTCTGATCAGACTGAGCTAATGTAAGAAGGTATGTTTTCTCATGTTGCAGCTCATATACCAGTTTAGTACTATAAATTGTTATGTTGTGTTTATTTATTTATTTATTGTAGTGGTAATTGGCATCAGCATAGGAAGCTCTGTAGTGTGTGCAGTGTTTGTTACAGTTGGCATGAATTTCAAAACAGTCTTAAGGTAAGAAGATTGTATATAGCAGATAGCTATATTTTGAAGTAAATATACTAAATTTTTAAGAAAATGGGCCGCAACGTGAGAAAACATAGCTTCTCACATGTAAGCCCAATGAAGATTAAATCAGCCTGCAAATCCGGGCTGTCTGATAAGAATTTTCATTGTCCACATGAAGAAACTTTTTGTCCTTGGCTATCCAAAATGCACCCAGAAAAGATTCTGATCAGACTGCACCAGGTACGTTTTCTGACGTTGCGGCATATATATATATATATATATATATATATATATATATATATATATATATATATATATATATATATATATATATATATATATATATATATATCTGAGATGGACGAAGTTATGACACAAAATAAAAGAAATATGGTTACAATAAAGATAAAAAAAATACACGCTCATAACCCGAAGGTCATGGGTATATGTTTGATATGATATTAACTCATTCGACATAGAACGAACGAATGTAAGACAGCCCTCATACATAAGCTATTGAAATTCTAACTTATTTTTAAGTATCTGGATAAAATGAAACAGAATGGCATTAGGTGATTTAAAATCGCACCGGAGCTGGACAAATTTGAAGGTGTGGTTCATTTACATTTTATAACACAAGCTTTATATGTCTATTTGTGCCTCAGATCAATTAAACCTGTTCAAAATAACAGTGAAGATATCCAGGAAACGCTACAATCACGAAGCAAAGCCTCTCCGAGGCATAGCATTGCCAAGGTCCTCCTAAAATGCAACCTTGTCTTTTCACACAGAGTCGATGACACCATTAAACTGTAATGCAAACATATAAAACAAATTTAAATGTGTATACTCAAGCTATGTCACATTCACGAAGCACACTTCTCCCGAGACACTAAAAAATCGAGAGATGGAGACCAAATGGTGGCAAAACAAACGCCACTTACGAAACCAAAGACGCACAAAGAAGAACAGCCATGGAAGAACCATCTTAGAACGGTCAGTAGGACAACTGCTGGGGTCACAGACCTGAAATACTTGTGATATAAAAACAAGTGCTTTTGGTACATTTGATCGATTAGTGCTTGTTTGGATTTGTCGGTTTCCTCTTCCTGTTGGTGTCTGGGAAGGGCTGCGGTTTGTGATTGTGGTACTCCCTGGACTTTTCTCTTAAAGAGACACACCCATATTTTCATTTCTGGATGATAACTTGAGTAAATAACAAGGCCTTTTAACCAAACTTGCTATATGCATTGATATTATAAAGATCTGGTTTAGGATTGTTATCTGTCCATTGATATTATCAAGATCTGCTTTAGGATTGTTATCTGTCCCTCCGTCATTTTCTTTCCAGACATTTTCGCAGTGATAACTTTAATACATAAACAAATAATTGCTATGGCGGGGTATTATGCTTGCGGTGCTTTTATTTAGCTTCAAATTATGAAGAAAAGAATTTTGCTTTTTTGTTTTGTTGTACTGTTGAATCAATAACAAGTTATCGCGGAAATACTGAAAGTCACGAAGTACAGCCTTCCCAGTGCTGTAAGAACGAGATCAGGAACAAATATTTAGAAAACTAAACGGTACAGTTGACCGATGTATGAACAGAGAAACTGGGTTGGAACGGTCAGCAAAAAATCTTCTTGTAGGTGGGTGTGCTTTAACTCGCGCGATGCCTCGCCCTTAATTCTGATGTTCAGTCTGCGTATGGGTTCTCTATCTCGTCAGTGAAGAAAGTCATAGTAAAGAATACACGATCACAACTGCTATGATAAAACAAAGCAAAGTCGAGGGCTGAATGACTATCTTATGTCTGAGAAGACGCAAACCCCAAGTGGAACCGCAGGATGGACCCTACCACCGATGATGGACAAAAAAGGTAAGAGAAAAGTCCAGGGAGTGCCACAATCACAAACCGCAGCCCTTCCCAGACCCCAAGAGGAAGAGGAAACCGACAAATCTAAACAAGCACACACCTCGTAGAATAAACCACAAAGCAACAAAGAGTAAGACTAACACCGGGACCACCGCCTTAGAACGGTCGGTAGAGCAAACCACCGGGGGGTTTAAAGCACTTTTACAGCTAGCCAACTTCACCCTGGGTCCCGATGCTACTCTTAATACAGAAATACATAAAAATTCGGTTCGCATAAAGGCTCCCAACTCAGTCAATGCATCAAAGCGAAAACATAAAAATCAAATTAATCACTATAATAAACAAAGACGAGTGCTCATGGCTAAATCTACTGTATGCCAGAGTAAATGAAAACCAATAGTTGAACCACGGCGGGCCAAGCCAAAGACATATCGTCAAGTCCCAACCCACTGGTTAAAGTTCTACGAAGAGGCCGTCATTGAGTCTGAGGCCCGAACCGCCGTCGTGCAATTAAAGAGTGAAGCATAGCCATCAACAATGATTGGGTTGACAACTAGGCATGCAGTCTGCCGCATAATATCCAGGCTATAGCCAATTCTTTTATAACGGTTAATAAGTTTTCTGAATTGTCCGAAAAGTTAGATTTACCTACAATTTTTCTAAATCTGTACACTAAGTCACCGTAAAATTCGGGTTCCAATATACCTTGTTGCAGAAGTGTTTTCAGACTGACGCTATATTTTTCTAACAAGGCACTGTGTCTGCGATAAAATTTCGAAAACGCCTTACGAAGTTTAAAATAACGATAGCCCTGCCTAAGAAGTTTGGCAGTAAGGGCTTTATTACGGTAGTTAAAGTCATTAAGATTTGAAGAAGCTCTGGCGAATCTTATAAGTTGAGATATGTATACCCCATATGAGGTACGCCGGGGGACATCGCCATCCAGAAAAGGGAAATTGACTATATCAAAATCAAAATCGTCCCGTTTATCATAAATTTTGATGGAAACTGTACCATTAGATATACTCGTACATAGATTCAAATAAAAAAAAAGTGCCTCGGTATCGGAAGAATTTGCTCTATTTAATTGGAGTTCTGTAGGGTATATCCGGTCCACCATTTGGTCAAAGTAAATATTGTCAATATTTAATATATCGTCAAGGTATCTTGAAGTTGAATTGAATGCCTCAATAATGTCAGTCTGATTTTCACGTGAGAGAGACTTCATGAAATCTCTCATAACAAAAAAAGAAGCAAATCTGCAACAAGAGGAGCACAATTAGTTCCCATCGGAATACCAATAGTTTGTCTATAAAGTTTAGTTCCAAATCTAATAAAAATGTTATCCAAAAGATAAACAGGGCATCACAGACTTTTTGACACGACTATAAATTGTGATTATTATACACATCAGAAGTGAAAAAAGCACGTTCTTCGTTGCAAGCCAAATATTGGGTATTCTCCCGAATAAACGTTCGGTTAATTAAATCAATAAGTTTATCTTTTATAAGTTGATGAGGTAACGTAGTATACAGTGTAGAAAAATCATATGTAGACAATTTAGAAGCCTGAAAGTTTTTAGATTTAAATTTATTGAGAACATCATTAGAATTTTTAATTGACCAAAAATAGTTAATTCCGTCCCTTTCGTAAACAGTATAATAGTATCTAATCCAATGTTTTTTAACAGCAGTAAGGCATGAAGTTAGCAGTTTGGACAAAACAGTAGTCGTACAAGAACTAGAATTACAAAAGGACTACACGTGACAACATGGCGAAACATGTAAACAAAATATGGATTTTCTGTATTGATACAAATTTTTGGAGGTTTTTGCTGTGGATCAGTGTGTTTTTTTCTAAATTTTGAATATGGAATATGGAAAAATAGGATAAGACGTAGTCTTGAACAATGGTAATTTAAATTTATTAAATATCTCTATATAACTTTATATAAAGTGAACTGAAACATTTCACGTGAACTTAATGCAGAACATTTTCTAAGTCCACGCCCGCGGCTTAATACACTATAAAGGCAGTGACGCTCATGTATTTTTTAAGTATACAGTTGGACAAAAATTACAAATTGGACACGTGCATTTAGCTTCGTGAATTAACATACATAATGAGTAATCACGAACAGACAAGCACCCCTACTAGATATGCTGACACTGCAACAAGCACCAAACGAGATTTGCCTTCGCCGTTTTCTCCTGAGGATCACCTTGTTAAGAAAAATAGAGCTGACCTAAGTGGTACGAGTAATATAGAAGACTTCAGTACAGTCCTATCAGCTAGAGGGATAGCCAGTGGTCTTCCTTTAGACCCGGAGCCTGACATACTCAGGACAGTCAGCGTCATGCGGACGTACTTACGTAATGACATGCTTGAGCTAGTTAAAGCCGCCGTCTCTGAGGTAATGGACGCCAAATTCAAGAGCCTACAAGATGAAAATACTCGATTGTCGGCTGAAAATACTAAACTAAAGGCAAGGGTGACAACTCTAGAGAACTCTATCGAAGAAGCCGAGCAGTACAGTCGCCGTAACAACCTACGAGTGGCTAACATCCCGGAGAAAGAGGGTGAAGACACTGATAAAATTGTTCTTAGCATAGCTAGGGCCTTAAATGCTGACATCTCTCCCTCTGATATAGAGCGTTCCCATCGCGTGGGCAAGCCTAAGCGTGACAAACATCGTGAAATACTAGTGAAGTTTGCAACGTATAGGGCTAGAGAGCGTATATACACCATGCGATCAGCCCTCAAAGGTTCCAAATTTGATGGTGTGTTCCTCTATGAAGATCTCACAAGAGTGAGAAGCAAGCTTCTTTATGATGCTAGGGTAAAAGTGAAAGGAAACTTTCTACGGGCAGCTTGGTCTGCTGACGGAAGGCTATTTATCAAGGACGTCAATGAGAAAATTCACAAGTTGACAGGTACAGAAGATATTGTGAATCACTCTAGTTCTGAGCCTGTTAAACGTGATCAGAACCGGAATAAACCTAAGCCTGCTGTTTCAAGCCGAGATGTCACTGTCATTCCCGCAACATCTTAATCGAGCGCTTAATCTTTGTCTCTTGGTATAACATTAACTGTATATTTCTATAATGAAGTACTCTGCTGCACCTTGATTGTACAGAAACTTTAGGATATATATATATATATATATATATATATATATATATATATATATATATATATATATATATATATATATATATATATATATATATATATATATATATATATATATATATATATATATATATACGTGTGTGTGTGTATGTGTGTGTGTGTGTGTGTGTGTGTGTGTGTGTGTGTGTGTGTGTGTGTGTGTGTGTGTATATGTATATATATATATATGAATGACTTACTCCATAACATGTCCTGTATATATACTTAGTCTGTAAAGACACTTTTACTGTCAGTTGAACCTCGGACCTAATAATACCCGGACTTGTCACTAACGGAACTGCCAAAATATGTTGTCGTGGCTTGATTTTAGCGCTGTTTAACAGCACTATTGTCATTAAAAACGGTTTTGGATAATTACTGAAGTTGTAATAAATTGATTGTAATAGATTTGGTTGAAAAGTGTTAAGTCACAATTAATAAAATTGAAGTTATACCATCATTTTTGTTGAATTTCTGATGATTTTCTGCAAAAAGTGCCGAAAATAGCAAAAATGGGTACCTAGGTTTCTTGCTGATGCTTATAAAAACTGTTTAATTTTCCTTAAATATAATGCTGCAGTCTTAAAGGTAATATATTGAACTATTGCTTTTTGAAAACAAATCTATTTGGAGAAATAAATGAAATATGAGCATTTAAACTTCACCATACAAAATTATGAAAACTCAGCCACGACAACATATTTCCAATAAATACAATACCTGTACCGTAGTTACTAGTCCAGTGTATATTGGGTCCAAGGTTGAACGAATAAAGGCAATGGCTAGGAGCGCGGATAAGTGTAGCACTGGGGTTATAGTTTAAGTTCTCCATGAGCACACGTGTTCTGGGATCTCACTAGAATTTTCCTTCTAGTGGGATCTCGGAATATGTGTTCTGAAGAGAAAGAGTGGAAAGAAAAACAAAACAGTTTTTCCTTTTTTTCTCTCTCTTCTTTATTTTTTTCTCTTTCTCATCTGTGAAACAGCATGTTGTCCGGAGAACTCATTATCTTTGTTCGTCTTTCTTTTTTTCTTTTTCTTTTTTTATGTGTGTCGTAACTATTTACAAAATTATAATAGGTCAAACGGTTTGACCAGTCGGTTTTGCTTTTGCGTCTGCTATTTCATAGAAATGCGTCAACTACACATTTTATAAAAAAACAAAAACAAAAAAAAAACATTAATAATATCAATGAGATTCCGCACGTTGCAGCGGGTAACACGTCTGTGCGGGCGATATATATATATATATATATATATATATATATATATATATATATATATATATATATATATATATATATATATATATATATATATATATATATATGGGCACCGCTCCAGGAAGACCGGGCTTAATGACAAATTTTTCAATATTTAGTTTTTTGTAAAATCTTATTCCCCTTCCAATTCTTAGTCTTTAAGTGAAAACCGTTTCGCGATATTTTTCTTATCTTTAATTCTACAGCCGTTTGATTGATAGAGGTAATTCACACAACTTTAATGCTTTGACGTCATCATCACATCAGATTTTAATCAAATAATGTAAAACGTCACATAACTAAACAAATAGCGTGTTATTCAACAATAACAAAAGCTACAAAGTGTTTTATACTCAATGGGTGCAGTGTGTATGTGGATGGTTGGGGGAAGCGGGGGTGGGGATGGGGGTGGGGGGGGGGGGTTGGCTATACCATTTGAAACAGTGGAAATGGCGGGGAGTGGCTATACCATGTGAAACAGTGGAAATGACCCGGGATTGTTGCGAAAAGGAATCGTTCAAATCGGTAATATGCTGTCGTTTTCCATTTTGTCGTTCTGACAAAAAAAAAAAAAAAAAAAAAAAAAAAAACAGGAAAGGCTCAACATAAGTAGATTCTAGCCAGAAACTAGATATTCATGTTGGCAAACTGGATGCATAACTGTATTGACGGCATCGTTGAGAACTCCCACGTGCAATTAGCTTTTTGTGAAAATCTAATCTTTTTCACTCTTTTGTATGAAGTACATTTCCTCCCCTCCTCCTCCCACTACCCCGCCACCTTGATACTAGAACCAGAGAGAGACTTCATTGTTCACATTCAAGCAATCAATAAAACCACACTACTGGTTAGGTAAAGCCGACACACACACAAAAAAAAGTTTGGTAAAAGGGCCTATCGAACGGACGGACAGTCCTTTATAAATAATCCTGTCGTCTTGATAATCCGTTCGGCTGAATAACGTGTGGCAGGACATTACGAGCTGCATCGCTATCTCGTTTGACGTGCATAACTGCTGGGTTTGCGGAGATCATCCGAAAAACTAGTATTTTATGAAAACAGGGCGTACGTTAAATAACCATGGTTACAGCGAGTATTAATGCTAAAACCGCTCTATGTAAACCATCCTGAATGCAGTGGTACTCTGTGCGTTCAGATCAATCTTCTTGGCAGTTTAATCTGTATATACCCTTTTCAACAAGTAAACACATAAACATACATATTAACATTTAGATTTGACAACATCAATAAGGGTTATTTGATGATGATGACTTTGGATGCAAACTGTAACCTTTTCTCCCCTGAGGTTCTGGCGGACTCTTCTGTCTTTGAATTTGGACATACCCATTGCTGCAAATGAGGGTGCCATCGAAAAAAAAAAATAAATAAAAATTAAATAAAAATAAATAAAAAAAACGGAATTGCGTAGTAGGCTTTGGTGAGTCGGCTTGTTACGACCAGAGATTTCCTTGTCACTCAGAAACGCGAGACTTGGTCCCTTTTTGACTCTGATGTCCTCTAAACCTTTATCTTAGAGAGACATTGGATGTCCCCTAAAATCTGTAATATTTTCTGTAAAATTCAAGCGATCAATCCTTTAAATTACCCCATATGTCCCCTAAAATATGGGACAAAAGAGACATATGTCCCCTTAAATAAATTTCGAAGAGAAAACAATGGTTACGAGCCGTCTCATCTTGATCTTCACTGTTTGCATAGGCAACTGTTTGGTCTACAGAGTTCAGAGTTAAACGGAGGGATATACTGGCTAAAATAATTTGGTTAAATGATTTGACACATTTCTTATGACAAACTTAAATGCTAAACCGTTTAAAATATATGGATATTTCTATTGGAAGACAATTTTCAGGGAAAAATAAGAGAAGTGACTTCTGCTGAATTGGCCCAGAGTGGTAAAGCTTAAGTCACTATTTATTGATATACTGTCTTAATGCTTAGACTGTTGTGAGGTACACCACAAAGAATATGATCACTAGTATTACACAATAAGAGCACACACACACACACACACACACACACACACACACACACACACACACACACACACAGGGGAAAATCAATTGTATAAATACAACATTCAATTGAAAGTTAATTAATATTTTGAAAACTTGTATCATTCAACATGTGTTCATAATTAAATGATAAAAATGAATAGCTTTTTGCAGATTAGACAAATAGATAAAAAAAAAACGGAAAAAATAATATTGCTTTTACCCGGTATTGGACTCGGATCGGGAGATTCTTAACGCGGAACCCTAATCACTCGGCCATCGGATCTGTTGCAGTGACTGGCGCTTGTTTTAAATGTATTTATATGCATTCGTGTATGGCTATTTCTAAAACAAAATTTATCTATATAAAGTCAAGCTAAATAGAAATTTGTAAACCCGCTACAACTTAAAACATATATGTTTTTATAAAACACAAATATAACGTCTGCAAATTAAAGGTTCAAATAGTAGCGGGTGCGGAGCAGCAGAATATGCATTGGCATAAAATTTGCAATACCAATCCCGTGAGACCAATAGTTTTAGTTTTGTATAAGTTACAGTATCAAAACCCGGTTAGGAAATAAATATCAAAAGTCAGGGTAAATCTGATTAATGACAGACTCAAAATCGAATCGATAATTTCGGTTTAACGGTGAACTTCAAGCCCTCGATAGAGTGATAATGAATCAAAAGCAAACAAACTCAAATATTTTATATTTTATTGTACAAATGTTGAAATTACCTCTACATCTCCATCTTCTGGCATGACACCTGCCTCTTTGTAATATAAATGTTTTGTGCAAACATTTCGTGTAGATCTAAATACAATTTACTTCCGTGTTTACAAACCGCGGCAAACGTCAGACGAATTACATGACGTCATTAAATCGCTGTTTTTCTAACGTCATCAAGAGCGTCATTAAGCCCGGTTTTCCTGGAGCGGTGCTCATATATATGTGTGTATATGTATGTATATATATATATATATATATATATATATATATATATATATATATATATATATATTCTTACGACATGATAGCCGCAACAAAGGAATGAAGCATAGCTGAAAAAATATTCCGTCTTTCCTGGGAATCGAACCCGGTCCTCCAGGTTAAAAATCCAATGCTCTAACCACTGAGCCAAAGAGTCGACTCTCTGACGCAGTTGTCAGAGATTGAATATATACTTAGATGCTATGCGTAATTTGCCAAAGGCAGATAATCAAAGGTAGGAATGCTCGGTCGTAACACTCCCCCTCTTCAAGGAAGTCATCATTTATGATGACGTGAAGCCATTTTCGGCGTATAAAGTCCAATCCCGGACGAGCCCCCATCTTACGACATGAAAGTCGCAACAAAGGAATGAAGCATAGCTGAAAAAATATTCCGCCTTTCGTGGGAATCGAACCCGGTCCTCCCGGTTAAAAATCCAATGCTCTAACCACTGAGCCAAAGAGTCGACTCCCTGACGCAGTTGTCAGAGATTGAATATATACTTAGATGCTATGCGTAATCTGCCAAAGGCAGATAATCGAAGGTAGGAGTGCTCGGTCGTAACAATATGTATATATATACGTGGGTTTGGGGATCGAAGCGACCGGTCGACTTCGTAGGTCTTAAGAGGCTGACCGGGTTGACATGTCGCATTGACCCTTGAAATAATGTAAATACACGTGTGTCTTCCCTGTGTGACGGATTTTTTTTTTTTCTAACTAAATATCATCAAATTGTGCAGGTGTCTGTGTCCTGGAGAATGGTGGACATGGAGATTGGGAGGCGAGTCAGCTTGGTCGATCTTTGAATATCCCTCATGTTTAAAAGTAGATAACTGTTTACGGACCATTGCGTCGCATGGAAATATTGAAATTACAATGTCAGACATGGCTGTCCTATATATGCAATGGTCATCGAACACTTATCTGTGTGCATTGACGGCAGAGCGTATTATAGTCTGTATATAACACTACTTGTTTGAATAATTACAATACCATAGTTAAAAAATAAATTAAATATCTTGAGACAAAAGGAACGTAGAACAGGCGGATAACATAGCCCTACTGTGGGCTGTTAGAGCAGCAAAGAGCCTGCACATAATATTAAGAATAATGATAATAATAACAGTAAAATGAAGTGGCGATGAAACTAATGGTAATGATAATAATAGCAATGATAAAATGCTAACGATAATAATAATAATAATAATAATAATAATAATGATTGTGATGATGATGGAGATAGTGATAATAATGGAACGATGGTAGTGGTGATAGTATGAATGATGATGTTGATGATGATGATAATGACGATGACGATGATGATGATGACGATGATGATGATGCTGATGATGATTATTGTTGTTGTCTTTCGTGTTTGTTTTTTTTTTTTTTCTTTCTTTCAAGTTGTTATTATTCCTATTATTTAACAAATGTTAAATAGGTCGAAATAGATAGAACATAAAACCGATTATAGACAATTGTATGATATGGCTGTGCAAAAAAAAAAAAAAAAAAAAAAAGCAGTGTTGAATAGGTTGCGAAGACAAACTTCGGTCTTCTCACAAGTTAAGCCTAAATGAAACATACTCTGTGCGCATACATGTCTTTATTTCGCGAAGGGCTACGTTTGGATTGCGCGGGACGCGCAGACTGACTTGGACTTCCGATATGCGCATATAGTGTTGTGATCTGCTTTTCTTGTCCACTTAATAGTTTGTTATTTGTGTTATTTATATCTTTTTAAATGTATACATTAGTATTTGTGTATGCGTACGTATGTATGTATGTGTGTGTGTATGTTTGTATGTATGTATGTACATACATGCATGCATGCATGCATATGTATGTATGTGCGTGTGTATGTGCATGTATGTACGTGTAATTGTTTTTGTGCATACATGTACATGCATGTATTTGCATTGGTGTATGTATGTATGTATTTACATGAATGTGCGCTTGAAAGGCCTAGGTAGTATCAGTCCACTTTATAGAAATAAAATTTTCTTCATACTTAATGTACTTACAAATGTGCGTATTTACGTGTTTGTACGTACATGTAGTTTGAACATTTTGATATAAGATCCATACAAACCTTCTAGAAAAGGAAATAATTTTAGATACATGTTTTTGGTATTCTGTGCTTCTCCTACTATTATTCATCTTGCTTTACTATATCTCTTCCTCTCTTCTGGTTCACACCTCTGGTCTCCCTGCTTGTATGGGTCCTGCATGGTAAGCTATGCGCAGTGTTTGAAACATTTGCTCTCCTTATCTGGTATTATTTCTGCTGACGAGAATGGGCATATGACCTGCCAGTATATACCATATGAAAATGGTTAGAGTTATCTCCTTTATGTCAGTTCTCTCCAGCAGATATAGATGGAAACATAGCAATGACTGTCGATCATTTCTGACTACGCACAGAGGTTTAGTATTAATCAGTTTAGTTTTGACAATAGTAGCACAACGGGTGGAAAGTATTCACAGATTATACAGACCTTGTTGATAAGGAACCTAAATTTCAAGCATTGTTACCCAGCTAAAAAGGTCGTTAAAGGGAAACATTCAATTGATAATACCATGTTTACTAGAAGGTTACTGATGATTTTCTTTTTGAGTACAGCATGGACCTTATTTCTGTACATCATATTGTCTGGTGATGTACACGCAAACCCAGGACCGGAGTCATTATCTTCAATTTCATCATCAAACACTTCACAAAGTTCATTCTGTCTTAGCAATAACCTCAGCATCTTTCACTTAAATATACAAAGTCTGCTACCCAAGATTGACATTCTTGATGCTGAAATGCAGCAGTATGATGTTCTTGTATTTACAGAGACTTGGCTGACTTCCCAGCTAGCTAATGATGAAATTCTAATTAATAATTTCGAACCGCCATACAGGAAAGATAGGGACAATAGGTTGGGTGGAGGGGTTGCCATTTATGTTAGAAGTGGAATGCAGAGTAAACAACGCACCGACCTCATACATGGTGACATTGAGGCATTATGTATTGAGGTAACCATAAAACATAAAAAGCTCTTAATTTGCGGAATTTATAGGCCTCCCAACTCAAATAACAACTATCGTGACCTAATTGAAAACACATTCGACAACTTATCCAATATTTCCACTAAAGATTTGATCATTCTTGGAGACTTTAACTGTGATATGCTATCATCCCCGAACAAAATGGAAAATATTGCCTCATCATACAACCTTCAACAGCTAATCGATGAACCGACACACTTTACTGAGCACTCGTCATCTATTATTGATTTAATACTGGTTACCAAGCCAGAAAATGTTATTTTTAGTGGAGTTTCTTCCCCATTTATAAACGATCTAATTAGGTATCATTGTCTCATAGTTGTTGTTTTGAAACACAGAAAAATAAAGCAAACCTCATTTAAGAGACATATTTGGTTATATGACAAAGGTGATTATTCCAAATTCCGAAATAAACTAAGCCAAATAAATTGGGACGAAATGCTTGCATCTCAGAATATAGATCAATGTGCATGTGAATTTGCAAAGGAAATTATCAAAGCGGCTAAAGAATCGATTCCAAACAAAGTTGTTACTATACGACCCTTGGAACCCCAATGGATGAATGGTTACGTTAAAAGACAAATAAAGCAGCGAAAACGATTATTTAGAAAAGCTAAGCGAACAAACAACGAATCAATCTGGCAAAAATTCAGGCAAAAACGAAATGAAGTTGTATCAATTATTAGGAACGCAAAAAAGCAGTTTCACGATAAGCTTACAAATGATTTGATTACAAACAGTACTTCGCCAAAACAGTGGTATAAACTTACTCACCCGTTCCTCATACCTAAAAGTGATAAACAGAATATCCTTTTTTTTAGAAATCAGTCACCAGATTGTTGAAACCGATCCTGAGAAAACTGAGATTCTTAATACCTTTTTTACCGAACAAACTAAATTAGACGAAAGTAACGCAGACTTGCCTTTATTTCAAGCACCAAATTATGAAACACTGGATTGTATCATAATCACTGACAGTGACGTTAGAGAAGCTATCGATCAGTTGAATCCAAATAAAGCACCAGGCCCAGACCTAATCAGCCCAAAACTTTTAAAAGAGGGAAAACATCAATTGATTACACCTTTAAGGAAATTATTTAATTTATCTTTAACAATGAAAAAGTTTCCTTCTGATTGGAAACGAGCTAATGTAACACCGGTACACAAAAAAGACAGTCTTTCGGATCCAAGTAACTTTCGACCAATATCCTTATTGAATTGCAATGGCAAATTAATGGAACGATGTATACATAAACACATAGCAAACTACCTTATAACACACTCAGTTATCTCTCCTTTTCAATCTGGATTCCAGAGTGGTGATTCAGCAGTAAACCAACTACTTCACTTGTGTAACGAATTCTTCAAAGTACTTGATGAGAGCAAAGAAATAAGAGTAGTATTCTGTGACATTAGTGAGGCGTTTGATAAGATTTGCCACCATGGACTAATTTTCAAACTTCGATCTATTGGAATATCAGGCTCTTTATAAGACTGGGTTACTGATTAATTCGCAAATAGGCTTCAACGGGTTTGCATCAAAGGTTCTTTTTCATTTTGGAAAAGGATATTTGCAGGTGTACCTCAAGGATCTATTCTAGGACCGCTTCTATTTCTAATATTTATAAATGATATAGTCAATAATATCAAAACAAATATCCGACTGTTTGCTGATGATACAAGTCTATATCATATCGTCGAGGATCCTCTTTTAACAGCCCTGTACCTAAACCTAGACCTTAGTAAAATATTTGCCTGGGCTAAGCAGTGGTTAGTCGACTTTCATCCTCAAAAAACAGAATCTCTAATCATAAGTAAAAAGCGAAATAAACCTGTCCATCCGACTCTTTATATGGGGAATAATAGCATAAAAGAAGTTAATGAGCATAAGCATCTTGGTCTTGTATTTACCAGTGACTTACTTTGGCATTCTCACATTAAAGCTATTAGTAGTAACAGGACATTAGGGATCTAACGAAGGCAAATTTAATTTAGACAGGCGGTCCCTAACTAAAATATATACTTCGTTTGTTCGCCCGCTCTTGGAATATGCAGATATAACATGGGGTAATTTTACGGTTGAAACTCAGCGTGCCCTCGAAAGTATACAAATAGACGTCTGTCGTATTATAAGCGGCGGAACTAAATTATGTAGCATACAAAAGCTTTATGACGAAACAGGTCTTGAAACCTTGCAAGAAAGACGTCAGAAACACAGACTTTGCCAGATGTTTAAAATGACCAATGGTCTTGCACCGTTATATTTGCAAACCTTCCTACCACAACGTGTACAACAGCAGTCAAGATATTCCTTACGAAATTCCAACAACTATACCATACCACTTTCACGAACTGTCTGTTATTTTAATTCTTTTTTACCAACTGCTTTAAGAGAATGGAATTCTTTAAAACAAAATACAAGAGACTGTGCAACTCTAGGAACGTTTAAAAGGAAACTAAAAACACCTTTAAATCACCCACCAGTATATTTTGACAATGTGCAAACATCACGAAAAGCGCAAATTCTTCACACCCGTTTAAGGCTTGAGTGTAGTTCCTTAAATCAGCATTTATGGAGGAAAAATCTTGTTGATAGTCCAAATTGTTTCTGTGGTGTGATAGAGTCTTCTTCTCACTTTCTATTGTCATGTGCAAGATATTCTCATATCCGACAGTATTATTTTTCTGTTTTACAGCAACCATTGACTGCTTCAGTTCTTTTGAATGGCATACCAAACGAAACTGTAGCTAACAATAACTAAATATTTAAGCAGGTACAGCTATATATTCTTTCTACAAAACGATTTGATTAATTGTCTAACAGAGGAGACCATTCAACAATAACAACTAACAATGATAATAAAAATAAATATGAATAATGCTTGTAAACTACATTGGTGGCAGATGTTCCTATAATAACAACAACAACAAAAAACAATTAATTAGAATGATGGCAGTCTTGAGTTTATGGTTCATGCTGCTGTGGGCGAACCTCTTAGGACCTGGGCATGAGGGAAACTCTCTCTCTTTCTCTCTTTCTCTCTCTCTCTCTCTCTCTCTCTCTCTCTCTCAACAAAGCAAAGTTTCATACTTTCAGTTACTGGTTTGAACAATAAGAATTTTCCCATGTTGTAAAGATAATAGTTGTATATTTCTAAATATTACGAGGAAATGAACTAGATAAGCCAAAGGCTTCCATTCAGATCCTCTCTCACATTTTGTTTGTATAAACAAGTACTTGTTATTTCTTAGTATGAATAAATATTGTTTAAACTAAGAACTAGAATTAGCAATGAAACGTGCTTTATAAGGTCGTTTATGAAGTTTCGGTAACCAATATAACGTAGGAAGTCTGTCTTGCTTTTCTTTAATACTCACTGCAAACTTAGCAGTAATATCGATAGAATGGGTATTGACAATAGATCTCTCGTCAGTAGAAATCCGTTCATATGTTTTGGTACTACCAAGTTCTTGTTTTAGAGTATTGATATAAAAAAGTCGTCACACAACAACAACAGTATTAGCAGCTTTATCAGCTGGAGCCAAAACATACTTCCTATGAAATTCTTGGATACCTTGTTTCAAATATCGAAAAGATAATTTAGGCTTAGGAGGGAGAAGATCAAGATTATTAGAGTAAAATAACACACGTTCATCAATAATCTTAAAAATCTTTAATTTCCAATTATTTAAAGCATTAGACTCAACATGCTCTCGTTTACAACAACGCGTACAATAATCATTTAAAGCACTGGCAATTGTTTCCCGACATTTATTGAAATCAATGTGGGCTGGGAATCTATATTTAGGTCCTTTTGAAATAACTGAACGGATTCGTGAATCAGTTATAATCTTCAAGTGACAATATGACCCGCTGGTTGATAACAAAATTTAGAATCTTTACAATCTCAAGAATCAGGGGAACTAGTTTCAAGATCAAGATCAGAAACTAATTTATTGAAATTAAGTATAGTATTACGGATAGGTTTGTTATATTTATAACAAATAATAGGAGATTACGTGTTTTCAAAATATGAAGGTATAGCTGATATAACCTTATTATCTCGAAATATGCTAGGTAAATCTATGAATTCAATACCTTTATTAATGAATGGAATTTTGATGAAGTGTCTAATGTGGTTAATTTCAGAATCAAAGTAAGGACGAAGAGCATGTTGAGTATAACATCTAGTAAGGAGAGCTGCTTCATACAAATTATGTTTTCTATCATAAAATTTATTCGCCTCATCATCTAACTTACGTAATGAAGAAACAGACAGTGAAGCTAGTTTAGAAAGCATTTGATGACGTCCAGAATTTAAGAGAATATTTAAATCAAAAAGAGATAAAACAGTTTTATGTTTTCGTTTAAAATTGCCATTTTTGCGCTTACCATGGGATCGTTTATTACGTTTTTTAATATCTAAAAGGGAAAAAGCATCGAAATCCGGCATTTTAGAAATATTTCCTTCATGGTAAATATTATCATTAAATCCAAGTGGAAAAGGGGTTTGTAAACGTTTAATCCATTTAAGTTCAAGTTCATGTCTTAAAATATGTTTTAATCTTTCGGTAGAATTGGACTTGTGTATAATTTTTTCAACAGGTTGAACCAAAACTTTACTAGATGATCATGAATGACCAGTACTCCGGAAATGTTGATAAAGAAACGTATCAATTTTCTTTGCTTTTTTGATTCTAAGCAAATGTTCCTTAAACCTTGTTTTAAGGGCCCGTAACCATCTTCCTTTGCAGTACAACAATTATCAAATATGTGCAGAGTTCTATATCCGAATGATTGAAGAGTGGAAGTAAAGTTACAGAAAAGGTGACGCCACTATGTTTGTGTTTTGTAACCCTAGCCCTGCTATACCCGGATATGTCCTGTCTTTGCAAATAGTGTAAATCAAGATTAGTTTACTTTTTAGATGCCAACTGATCTGAATCTTCCATATTTGTCATTAAGTATGTGAATTTGTATCAATAACTTGGATCAAGTAATATGATAGGCTGAAAATCAGAAGTAGGCGTGATATATTAATTTATTCAGCATGCTTTTTGGTTCCATTTTCAGTCAGCGGCTAGTAAAGAGGTGGCAACTTATTTGAATATCTTTTCAACAAAAGCTTTTCAATGCAACAAAAAACGCCATCCAGGTTGCTGACATGGAGTACGAATATGGGCTCTTTTACCCTGCCTGAAAAAATCACATTCTGAAGCAGGGAATATGACCCTTGTCCCATGTCATCAATCGTAATAAGTAATTTAGCAAGGAGACAGCATTCTTATAAGGCTGCATTTGTGCTTGGGGTAGACTCAAATAGGCCTGCGCATCTGCGCAAGTTAATCAAGTCTTCGCTCTCCGTCTGAAGACGGGTTTAATCACTGACTACCCACAGCGTCACTAGCAAAGACACTAATCAGACTGCGAATGAGTAAGCTGATCTGAGTCTTCTCTAAGCGCAAATGCAATTTTGAAAGAAATGCTGTACCCTGGCTCATTTATAAATGCCGGTCCCCGAGCTTATAAAACTTTTATTATGCTAATTTCAGCTGAGCATGAAACTTGTTCTGCTAATAAATCTCAAACTGCTAACAAATACAAATTCTATCTTAATAAACAGTTGAGCGTGAAATTTTCTCTGCTAATAAATATGAAAATGCCAGCTATTATTGGCAGAGAAAATTCATGCTAAGCTGAGTTGAGCAAGATAAAGTTTTATAACCTCGGAGCCTGGTTCGTTAAAATGGACCGCAACGTCAGAAATATGGGCGCCCAGTGAATATTCAAATCAATCTGCGCATTGAGAATTATTACTGGGTGCATTTCCAATACCTAAGAATGCCAGTTTGTGCATGTGGACTATGATCCGACTGCGAGGATGTTAGAATGTACGTTTTGCTCGCGTTGCAGCTCGAATATACATCACAGTAGCTAGATTTCAGGTGTAGTGCACAATATAAGAAAAAATGGATTTTTTGCACATATTAGCAAAAATGGCTTTGATCGGTGATCAAGGCCGCTTACAGAATACTTGGATACTGCAACAGACACCAAAGAATAAAACACTACCCTGGTCATGATTCGCTGATATTGGACTTTGATGTTCGTATATTATGAATGTTTTCAGTATTCTCAGATGTGGACAGAGTATCTCACGAAAAAGAAGCCACAGTGCAACAGAACTGACAGCTTTGTCAGGTAATAACATGATTCCCAAAGTCAAAAACATATCTTTTGACACGTGCGCCCAACAAAGATTCAGATTCAGTTCAGCCCGTGCATTCGCACAGTGTTATCAGAAACTTTGCTGGGCGTATTTTGGTCAGCCAAGGATGCAAAGTTTCTTCAAACGGACAACGCAGACTCTGATTAGACTGCGCAAGTGCGTAAGCTGACTTAAGTCTTTGTTTGCGCACATGTCGGAAGGTAGGCTTCTCACGTTGCGACTCACATACTGTTATTTTTTTTTAACTAAATGTACCTATACCGATTTAGTGTACACATTTCTGATATTATCTTTGTCAGTGGCATAATCCCTGAAAGTTGAAAGTTAACTGTTGAAATGGAGATGTTGCACAGATTGTGCATCATCTCTCATGATCATATCAGCCTTCATGATCCTCGCAACACAGTCACCGCAGACATTAGGCAGGAGAAGCCTGCACAAGAAACCAGAGAGCGCACAATAAACAAAGAAGAACTGCAACGGAAGTACCGCTTTGAAATTGTCAATAAGAAAACTACTTAGGAGCCGGGAGGGATTAGGTTTAGGTGGGGAGGACTTAAATCGTCAATGTAACACTACGTCCTGTCGTCATGAAAGTTGTCAAGCAATATATCGAACATCATGCAGCTTTTTCTGTCCGGCGACAGACCTTGTTGTTCAATGTTGCCCGAAGTATACCGTTATGACCAGATGTTTAAATGTAAAATTGTCTGAAGCAGCAGGGGAGGTGAGCAGACTTTTTTTGGGCTCCCATCTACACAAACAATTGCCAATTCTGTATGTACGTCGAGACGACTTTTTGTACACAAACAATTGGCAATTCTGTATGTACGTCGAGACGACTCCCTCGCAGAGCTCGGGCGTGCGGCCGCTCTTCGGCTCTTCCTGAGGCCCCCGAGTGAGCATAGTGAGAGCCCGTGCCCCTCGGGACGGCCCCCACCCTCGCCGGCTCGGGGCTCTGACGGGACGGCGTTTCGAAGAAACATGAGAATCGCCCGAGCACCAGCGGAGCTGGTAGGGTCGGCCAGCCTGTGCCCCTGGGGACGGCCCCCACCCCCGGTAAGAGTGAGTGGGCGGAGGTCACAATTAGAGAAATGTAGTACTTTCCATATACCTGAGGCGAGGAAATTGTAAAACAGATATTTAGTTTCAAAAAACAGACGTGGTTATCTACCTTTGATAATATTACCGTTTACCAGACGAGAAGGCTGATGTCAGTGTGTGTAAAATTGGGTGAACAGGGGGGAGGGGTAACCATCGTAGTAAGTGAGGATGTGATCAAAGGCGGGTTTGGGATTGAACCAGCTAAAAGAGTCCTAACCAGCCTGCGCTCTTTTTTTTTAAGCCCGCGAACAAGATATATTTATCGAGGTGCCACTATTTCCAGCAGCTAGGAGTTCTTCCAAGAGCTTGGTACGGGCCGTTAGCATCGCCTCGTCTCCCATGAGGTTCATGAGCTGGTTTTTTTCGGACACCCACGGTGAATCAGCCTTCATTTGGTCGTACTTATCGACCTCAAAGAGAATCAGGCGAAACTCCTCCTCGGAGATCTTATCATCGGTCAGCGCGGTCGAGATCCTGTCAGCGATTGAGTTTAGCTTTGAGACGGCCAGGACCCGGATTTGGTCATATTTCCTAGCTTTTGCTTCAAACTTCCGACAAATGAATCTCCCGCCAGCTCCCAGCAACCCACAAGCAATCGCCCCAGCTTGGAGGCCAACGGCGACTGGCGCCGCAATTATCGTCGTCAATACTCCGATACCAGACGCAGCCAAGCCTGCGCTGGCCACTGAAAGTGCGGTGTCGAGTCCGTCCACGACATTAGTTTAAACATATTTTATTTCATTATAATACATGTGATACATATATAAACAGCTCAAGTAAAGGAGGGATTAGAACGAAAGCACGAGTGCTTATAGAGTTCATCTCCCAAGCATGTAATAACTTGTCGACTTTATGGCGATAACATGTTTTACAACAAATGAAACAAAATAAGCATTTAAAATGTAGTAAATAAATTGAAAACGAGAAAGAAAAAAAGTAACATAATAAATGAAATCAGTTTAGGAAATAAGAAAAAAAAATATATGTATATAAACCTCGTAATTCGATGTAAGATGGGTGGCGCCTTTAGGGGGGTAATTTGGATTGCCTTAAATAGCCAGTTAGTGTGGTTATACCGATACAAGTACATTTTGAGCTCAATTAGGTTGAAACCGTTTCGTTTGTAAAATAAACGCTTGTACTTTTTCAAATATTGTTGTATTAATTTCTGGTGACAAAGCTTTATCACCATATAGTAGAAGATTTAGGCTAGGGTCCTGGTAATGGAAAACAGCATCCAGAAGTACAGTTCGATGAAGCTGGTAATTTCCACAATGAAAAAAGAAATGTTGTGCATCCTCGACACTGCCACAAAGACATAAGGGAGAGTCGGACATATTCTTTAAGAAGAGATCTAATTTTAGAGAGCTACAGTTTGTTCGCAGTCTGGCGTGAAATATTTGAGCTTGTCTGTTTCCAGGTAATAGTATTTTGAAGTTGAATCTTTGTCTTTGTTAAGAAAGTACTTAAAAGAATTAGTTGAGTCTGACTGCTTGGCGGTAGAAGGTAAACTGTTCCATGCTCTTACAGCTGAGGGTAAGAATGAGTTTTAAAACAAACTAGATCGAGCTTCAAGACATTGACCCCCCGCCGGTATTTTTTGTAGAGCGAGGCTCTGAAGTCCCGTTCCTTTTCGAGGCGGGATCTGACCTCGGCCACGTGCTGAAGTCGGTGATTGTCTCCAGTCGTCTCAAGTGGTGGGTAAAGTCCCATCGTGCTTAACTATCACCGCTGTTGCATAAGTTCAAATGGCCAAGGACCACCGAGCTTTGGTCTGAGGTGAGGTCTGCGGGCGTGAACCTCAGTCTTTTGAGTTCGACTGGACCAACACTGATCTTGCTTATATCCAGAAAGCGGTAGTCCACTTCGTGCCGGATACCCACAAGGTAAAACGCACCTGAGGTCGCTCCCGAACTCTGATGAAGGCCCCAAGTTCTTTTTGAGCGTGCGCGCTGGTCCATTTGAGCTTGAAGCCGGGCAAAACTTCGGCGAAGTCGTCGGGCGGGTCTCCGAGAATCACCTCGAGGAGGATTGTTGATGTGGGCTCTTTTCCCGCGCTGATGATTCCCGCTGGAGAGAACTCGGATACCATTTTTATAATCTCCTCCCGGCTGTTGCTCGTTTTGAGCGTGTACTGCTTGGAAATGACGACGTTTTTGGTCTCAGGAACGTAGGAACACAGCGGTGTACCGGCATTTGTCACCTTCCGAACCTTGTGATGCTGCCCCATTGCGACGTAGGGAGAGGAGATTCGAATGTCGATCATCCAGCCTATTTCTTGAACGGGGTCCGCGAAGGCGACCCACCTGCTCCCAGTAAACGCCAGCGTATGAAGCCGTCTCGGGACGGCATATGAGACGTCGACATCACTCAACTCTCCGAGCTTCTGCGCCCCACCCCCCTCTTGGGCGGTGACCTTTCTTCGTTTGTACACCCCGTCGGACAGCTCGAAAGCGTACAGCTGGCCCTCTTCCCCACCCTTTTCGAATCCCTCGGTATCCCCGAGATCGGCTAAAGCCACCCCAGGGCATTTCCTGGTGCTCCCTGGGCCATCCGAGTCACCCATTTCTTCTTGTGTAGGACTGCACTCAAATAGTCTAAACCTAAATTTCTGCCGCTGATGTCTAATATCGTGAGCGTCGGCTGGGGAAGAGGCCCCAATGCCAGCCGTTTGTACTGCAAGACGGGGAATGTCTCTGTCCGACCAACCCCGCACCTTTGTTTCTCGACGGGGACGGATTTCAGCAGTGTGGAGGGGCGACCGTTGTGGAGGTTCTCTGACGTACTGACCTCGGCAAGATGCACGCAGATTTCCCGATGGGTGATCAGACGATGAGGCTCGTCTGCAATGTGGCTTTGGCCGGGATCAAACGTCTCTCGAGAGAACCCTAGGAGTTTTGCCAGCCCGCTGTTTAACACCAGACGTTTTTTCGCAGACAGCTGCAAGCGGCCGGTCGGGGCATGCAAACGGAGTTCAGCACCCAAAGGCCGGAACGCCTCTTTGTCCAGCTCGCAAACGTTATATTATCCGTCAGGAATGTCCAACACGGTGCGCCCATCTGAGATGTTATTCCCTAACTTGGCGCCGATATTGAGCCAGCGGTGGTAATACGTGAGCTCACAGAAAGCGACCTCCAGCTCCCCACACGCAGTGCCGGGAACAAATGCAAGACAGACCGGCTCCCCATTTTGAATGTCGGTGAGAGTGACGTACATACTGACCCAAAGCATGGACAAGAGGGCCTACTCGTTCAAAAGCTCGGCTAAATATGGGGGGGGGGGGGGAGGGGGCATTTCAAAGAGAAGCAGGCGTCTCCGGCCAACCAGAAGATTACGGTTGATAACAATGGAGGTGGGAGGTATCTTTCAGGCCTCTTTTCCAGATATCTTCACCCAGTACCAGAACCCCCCACTCACCGGGGATATCGCTATGGCAAACAAGGCTTAGAATTCCTGGAAAACCACTCGTTTCGATTGGTGGCAGTGCCAACTGAACTTCGCGGTTTTGATGCGCCACCGCCGGATGTGGCGTCTCGGTTGAGGACCACCTCCAAGCCACAGATCCGTTCCTTTCGAGTCTGTATTGCTTCCATGTTTACTTCACCACTAGGCGTATTCTTGAGGAGCTGCGAGTCGCCCTTCCCGGAGAAAAATCTCATTCTTGGTATGAGAACGCCTACGATGCCAGGGCCTACAAGCGGCTCTGCACCGTGTTCGGTGTGTCCCTGGAAACGGACTGGAGACAAAAGCTAGACCACGGGTGCCAAGGCCTCGGATCTTGGAGCACGTATATGGAGCCGTCGGGCGCACACTACTCCCGACGGCCCCTTCTTCCACCCAAAGGACGCCATACGCCATAACCGGGACATATCAGGGGCGTGAACGATGTGCATTCTCGATAAATCAGAAGGTTTCACGCAATCAGTTGTGTAGCGCCTCAACGACTCGATCAGGATGTATGTGTGGGCTATCCTGGGAGCGCAAGCCCAGACGCGCTCGAATATTTTCAAGGCCAGACGGGGTTCGACGCACAACAGCAGTCCCTGGCCAACGTCGAAGACGCCATTGCCTCGCCCGTCGACGTCCCCAGCAGCATCGCTCGATATCAAAAGACGCTCCAGTATGACTCGACCCCCTCTGGACCGTCTTTGGGATTGGGCTCTACCTCGCCCCGAGTGACATGACCCTCCACCCGGGCAATGTCCAGTGCTACAACAAGAAAATCGTGATCGCCGGATCTGAAGCAGCAATCGGCCACAATCCGGGAATCAACGAGTCGGAGCAGAAAAGCGGGACAGTCCTTCGAAGGAAAAATCGCAGCACCAGCCGGGACTGATCACAAGGGACCACCAAGTGGCAAACCTGCAGCTGATGTTGCGGAGCAACGGGGTCATGCTGACCCCGTTGCTGGCCCGCAGGGTCAAGAACAACACGCGTCTGGTCGCGCGGCCGCGACGAGCCACGAAGACAAAAAACGGCTCTCATAGCCGCAGGGGTCGGGGTTGGCTTAGTGGCGCTTTGGTTGTGGTCTCGCTAGCCAGTCCCTTGCGGCCACGAGGAGAAGCGCCCCCACGCCGATGACCAAGGCCCAAACGTTGTCAGCGAGCCAAGTCGCGGCCTTCCCTAACGTGCCCAGGAGCCAAGAGACGATTGAGCCTATGATGCCGGGCAGGGCCGCAGCGACCTTACCGGCTAAATTGGCCAGGGCACGCCCAAGGGCCTGTAGGTGCTTTTTTATCCACTCCTTGACCCATTAGTGTCGCATGGCTTGGGAGCCGGCGATGGGGTGTTCTCCGCTCCTCCGCCAGTGACAGCAAGGACGAGAGTGCTTATTGCCATGCCGATTGCAGTGAGAATCGATGTGATGGTAATGCCTTGCTCACGAAAGAGTGTGCGAATGCACTCAGCCAGCGTCTTGTCTTCATGGAGGAGCCGCCTGATGGTCTCGCGAATTCTGTTGATCTGGAGAGGGCTTCGAGCCTCGCCTGCCTTTCAAGCTCGATGTCGGAGAGCTCGCCCTGCAGCCGTCTCATTCGGTCTCTAATCTCCTTCGGATTTCCGGTCGTAGGCATCTGACAGCTTCGCCCGGTTGTTAGCGAGCTCATCTCTCATTCTCCTCATGGCTTCCCTTACTCCATCTAGTTCTCTTGCCGCCTGGGTCGCCCATGCGACGTCCATTGGCGGATCATCGATTGTCTTCAAGGCGGTCTCGACATCTCCCGTTGTCCCAATGACGACGTTGGTCGCGTCGGAGAGGTTCTTCAGCTCGATGGATTCAATGTTTTTCGTGAGGGTTTCCTCTGCGTTCTGGAGCGTTTCCACAGCCTTTTTGCCGAGCCGTGATATCCCCGATCTATAATCAGTGAGCCCTAGTGATCTCCGAAGCGCATTTGCGCCTTCTTTTCCATATCGTGGCCAGTGTTGATAGGGCTAGAAACCGGAATCCTCCCCTCGTTGCAGTGATAGGGATTTTTTGTCTTCGGGTGTCCAGTAGAGTGTTTTGCCGTCGTCATCAATCCCGAACTGGCTATAGTCGATCCTGCCTTCGGGGCGCAACCCATAGGCATAGTTCACTTCGTTGTAGAAAGTATCAACCAGGCGCTCCTTCTGGGCCTCAAGTTCTGCCTGTCTTAACTCATCTCGCAGGTTCTGAAGAAGGTCCCCGGACGTGTTTAGCTGCTGCTGGACGTCAAGCGGTGGGACCATAGGGGGCTCGGGGAGGTCGAAATCATCGTCTATTCCAGGACCGTCAGGGTCGAACGTGGGGTTCTCGAAAGCGACATCCTCCATCGCGGGGTAGTGGATGCCTCATTTGAAGGTTGTTGCGTGGGTTCAAATGCACCATGGCTTCGAGCAGTAAATTCGGGCGCAAGCTTAATCCTTACCGGTGCCTCCACGAGCCCCTGGGGGTCAAAGGAGTGCGGCAGTCCGTCGTGATTACAAACAACCCGAGCATAATTGATCAGAATTAACAGCTGCTAGTTCGATTCCCGAACCTCAGCGCGGACGACGTGATCGTTCCAGGGACTGCCCGCCTGGCCTTCAGAATCACGCTGGATAGTGAAGATGCGAACCGGACCGTGGTTCAGAACCTGGGCCGCGCCATCGTGAAGAAGACCGTAATCAAGATCTCGGGCAACGAGGTGATGTCCGTCGACGACAGTGACGTCTTCAACTGTTACGGCGATCTCTGGAAGATGGCCTTGGAGAGGAAAAAATAACCAGTACCAAGGCATCGATACGTCTGGTAACCGAAACACAACGCGAGTTTGCATCGATGCCGGAAACAAAGATGAGACAGTGGCAGCCGACATGGCCATCGCCGATGCCTTCGGCAACCGCTTCTACGTCCCTCTGGATTTCGAGCTGCTCGAGAGCCACATGCCGTTCTATCAAAGCGCGATTGGAGACCTGCTGGAGTACGAACTAACTTTCAACGACTACAGCCGCGCAATTCGGGCCACAGGCGATGCCGACTCCTCATACGACATTGAAATCATCAGTCTAGAGTATGAGATCGTCACACAGCCAGAGCTGGCCCGCATGATCGCCAATCAGTACGCCAATCGCCTTGCGATCCTGTATGACCGGGTACTGCGCCACCGTAAAATCAGCAGACAAGAGCGACACCCTCTGGAATATCAACCTCAACGTGCCCGCACGCAGCATGAAGGGGGTCTTGATGCTCTTTGAGGATGTTGCCGCGCAACAACCCTTCGCTCGCAACACCGAGGCCTTCTATAACCCGAAAATAATCAAATGTGAGGTCACCATCGAGGGGATCCCCAACCAGCTCTTCAGTCAAGGGATGCGTGCCTATTAGATGTCGGACGAGGCACTGAAGTTATTTGCACCTGGCAAGAAACGCCACCCCGAGGCGGCAGTGGTGGCGAAAGACCTGGCCCTGGCAGACGTCTCTCTGGGAGAATTCCTGACAAACAAGTATACTTTGTGGCATGACCTCAGGACAACCGATGATGACAGGCTTCATGGTAGTGGCTGTCGCATAGAGAATGCCAGCGAAGGTGTGACGATCCAGTTGACAAAGAAAGCAGAGGCGGCCGGCGCTTTGAACATCTATCTCTACATCATCATGGACGCCCAGCTGAACCTCGAAGATGGCCGGTTCGTCTCCGCGGTCTATTGATCTTCTACCCAACAGCGCCCACTCGGCATTAGTGTGCGGGAAGACAGGATGTGGAAAAACGGCCTTCATCCTGCGTCTGCTCGAGGGCCCCTACAGGGGGATGTTTCGACATATTGTGATCCTGTGCCCCACCATAGAGCACAACAAGACCTACAAACAGTGCCCCTGGGTCTGGACCGACCCTTTGTGCTAGACCCTGGAGAGCGCCTCCACGACTACCTACGGGCCTTCTACCTGGTGTTTAAGGGCGAGCAAACACTTTTCATCATCGACGACTGCTCGGCCACGAAGGCTCTGACACAGAAAAAAGACATGCTGTCAGAACTCGCCTTCTCGGGCCGTCACGCCGACATAAGCGTGCACCCTCAGAGCCCTCCTCTGGGGGACATACTACACGCTCGAGCTGGCTGAGATACTCCACCCGTGAGATTGCAAGATAAGCCAGGTTGGACCACTTGAGAAAGTCGTCTATGATCCAGACTTTTCGGGGTTCTGCCACGGTGAGACCTTGGCTCGAGTGGACTGTGACGGCATAGCCAAGAGCCCAGTCCTGGCCCCATCTGCCGTCGAGGACCTCGCGGGCATATTCCAAGGGCACCTCGACGACGTCGTTCAGGACGAGTTCCTCTCGGTCTGGCCTGCCATCAAGCAAGAGCCCAGGGATGGTGACCATGATGTTTTGCCGCCGAGTATCCTTGGGACGATATAACAGAGGTACGGGGACGTCCGGGAAACACTTCTCATTGCGCTCGAACAGCAGCTTCTGACCTTCTGCCTCGAGGTCAAGATGAGATCACATGGCTTCCAGGCCTCCACGAAGCGCTCCCGCCCGAGGCAACCAGGAAGCGCCTTTCGTACCTCTTAGCACTGGGTCTTATCCGGCTGCAGGCGGATGGCCTTTTGGACTGTGACGGCATAGCCAAGAGCCCAGTCCTGGCCCCATCTGCCGTCGAGGACCTCGCGGGCATATTCCAAGGGCACCTCGACGACGTCGTTCAGAACGAGTTCCTCTCGGTCTGGCCTGCCATCAAGCAAGAGCCCAGGGATGATGACCATGATGTTTTGCCGCCGAGTATCCTTGGGACGATATAACAGAGGTACGGGGACGTCCGGGAAACACTTCTCATTGCGCTCGAACAGCAGCCTCTGGGCCCGGTCGCGAACCTTCTGCCTCGAAGTCAAGATGAGATCACATGGCTTCCAGGCCTCCACGAAGCGCTCCCGCCCGAGGCAACCAGGAAGCGCCTTTCGTACCTCTTGGCACTGGGTCTTATCCGGCTGCAGGCGGATGGCCTTTTTGAGGGCCTTGAGAAGGGGGTCTTTGACTCTGTGGTCTACCTCGACCTCTTCGTAATAGGCGGCGTGCTCGCGGAGCCAGTCGTGTGGCATTTCTCTGGCAGATGACCTGAACACCCCGACCCTCGAGCCAGTCGAGGAAGGTTTCCAGAGTGGGGCGGGGCACTGTGCAGACCTCGTCCCAGATGATCACACGGGGAACGAATTTCTGTCCCATCCTTTCGGGCGTCCAGTCTGTTTGGCTGCTCCAGCGGAAGAAGCTGTGATAGGTCTGGGCCTGGACGCCCCTGGCCTGCATCTCTTTCGCTAGACAGTGGGTCGGGGTGAAGACGAGGTGGATCTGGTACGGAAGAGCTCGATCGCTCGCGTGGTTTTGCCGCTGCCCCCCGCCGCGTTTAGGTAGCTAAGCTGATGCTGGGTCAGGCGATCATCGTGGCGCGGCGCGGTGCTGGGAGTGAGGTCCTTTTCAGAACAGATGTAGTCAGGCTTGGCGAGGTAGGCTGCGTGTTCCATCGGCATGTAGAGGCTCTCGCCCTTGTCATGCCATTGGCCTGGGGCAATCCCCTCGTGGTGGCCTCGGGGTTGCCTTGTCGTGGCAGGTGAGACAGATGCGGCCATACCCTTTTGGGTGCACCTCATGAGGCTTGTAGGCCCCGACCCTGTCGAGCTTGCAGAGTGCCGTTTTCTTTACATAGATGGAATCGGTCGCCACTCGGACGGCCTCGTCGGGTTCAAACCTTGAAAGCATAGAGAGGAGGTTGATGTGAGCGTAGGCCAGCATCGAGGCACTCAAATGGGCGAACTGTGGTTGAGAGCCATCGTAGTAGGTGAGGATGTGACGAAGCTCACACTTCATTGACCAAAGTGCCCGAGACGCGGGTGTCCCGGACAAGGTAGTCGAGCTCACCGCGGTCGGTCACCAGCCTCCTCGTTAGCCTTTTTCCATCTGCCTTGCTGCCCTGGGTGAATTTGCCGATGATGGAGCAGGCCTGGTCCCTGCTTTCAGGCAACCAAACCTCAGTCTGCTTCTCGAAGGAGATGTTCGCCTCCCTGACTGTGAGACACTTCAGCAGGCCAGACTCTGTCAGGAAGGCAAGGAGCTGTGTCGGGGCCCAACCGCCGCTTTCGGAGGCGAAATGCTTCCCGAACCAGGCAGGGATGACAGGTTGCATCAAACTCCCATTCTTGAATCTCGGCGAAGCCTGTGCCAGTGTCTTTTGGAAGAGGGCCATTGATTGCTACACAGGTCATGCGGTGAGTCGGATGTCCGAACTGCTCGAAGTAGGGTTTGGCTTCACCCATGCCCTGGAAGGAGGCCGGGTAGCAGGCCTTCATGTCGATAGAAGTGACTTCCCTCGTGTCATAACCCATCGAGTTCCAGAGTCCGCCATGGCCATGCTCCACACAAGCCTTCTCGATGCCCGGGAGGAAGCTGGCTGGGGTTGGCTTCCAGCCGTTCTTTCCTTTTGCCATAATACTGGCCGCGTGGTTTTCGCCGAAGGCTCTGTCAGCGAGCTCGGAGGTTGCCTAATTCGGCGCAGATCGCTTTGAGTCTTTCGTGGGCTTCTTGTGTCCTGAAAGTGCGGCCGTCCTGGAGCACGAACTGGTCGACAGAGAGCTGTCGGTCTTGACCGCCCAGGAGCCAGACCGCTAATGGCTCGCCCTGGGTGACTTCCCGGATGGGGTGCCAGACGTTGCCCTCGTAGATGTGGACCTCTCTACTCTGGGGGAAGTGGAGGTCTTTGGGCCAAGCGTGGCCGTTGTGGCAGATGAGTTCTATATCTGCTCCACGCGACTGATTTTTGCCACTGTTGTGTATGTCCTCCCCAGCAATGTCCCTCAGGATGATTGCTCTTTTGAGGATCTTTTCCAGTTCAGCCACGTCGTCAACCGAGGCTCCAGTCTCACGGACCCTCCACTCCCAATCTTGTAGCTTCCGTCGCCGTGCGGGCGTTAGCTCCTGGCCTTTCAAAGCACCCTCAAGGTGCTCCACAACTCTCTGGGCCACACAGTTGAGGTCACCATCTCTTAACGGAGCTAGGTTGGCAGGATCTGGATCCCTGATGGGGTAGAGGCCGTAGACAACTGCGGTGACGGAGTAGGCATTCTGGTAGAACACACTGTCGATTCCAGTCAATTCCCCAGGGCTTGTGTTCCGAGCGACCTCGACGAGCCCCGGCCCTTTCGCTCAGCCCGGACTGGATCAAACTTGTCTTCAAGGACCCAATCATCTTCAGCTTTCTCCCGGAAAAACTTGATTCTCAGGAGAAACTCCGTGCCACCTGGGAGAGCCGCCAGAAGTTGGGTAGCCCTGATGTCGGCCATCCGAGCAACCAGTGCCAACCTGCCGGCTCTGGTATGCATGCCGTCGGCGATCTCGACATCACCGATGTCCAGCGGGTCTTCTCCTTCAGCCTTCCATGTGGAGAAGGCCGCGGCAGCGCCATCTACCTCGAATTCGTCCTTGGCGTCGTTAAGTATCTCGACCCACGGCTCGTAAGCCGGGAGTCTTACTGGGTGAGGGACACGATCATCCAGGTCGGTAAATGGCCACTGTGGTCGAAGTGGCCCGGGGAGGAATCTTTCCTCAGCTTCTGGAATGGGTTCATCGAGGATGGGCCGCCGGCGTGGGGCTGGGATGGGCCGCTCGTCGGGCATTTCTGAAAGGATCTCCTCGATGTAGGCGTCCATCTCAGCCGTCGGGTGACGGCGCGGGACCGGGATGGGCCTTCGCCGGCGTGGGGCCGGGATGGGCCGCTCGTCGGGCATTTGTGAAAGGATCTCCTCGCTGTAGGCGTCCATCTCAGCCGTCGGGTGACGGCGCGGGGCCGGGGTGGGTGGCTCACGCCGTTGGCGCGGGGCCGGTGTTGGTGGTTCACGCCGCTGGCATCGGGCCGGTGTGGGTGGGATCTCTGCGCTCAGGCCTTCCACATAGGTTTGTTGCGTAATAGCCCCTGATCGAAGCAGTCCAACGAGATGCTTCACTGCGTCATCCATGCTATCGTGGTGTGAGTATGCCTATTGCAACTTAATGTCGAAACAGGAGTTCGTTCCGCAATAAGCTGATCTCGCGGTGTGGGTATACCTATTGCAA
The DNA here is from genome assembly GCA_964016985.1 of Anodontia alba. Classification (NCBI taxonomy): domain Eukaryota; kingdom Metazoa; phylum Mollusca; class Bivalvia; order Lucinida; family Lucinidae; genus Anodontia; species Anodontia alba. The sequence continues at coordinate 103,499,224 of OZ024822.1, forward strand.
CTTAATGTCTAAATAGGAGTTCGTTCCGCAATAAGCTGATCTCGCGGCGTGGGTATACCTATTGCAACTTAATGTCTAAATAGGAGTTCGTTCCGCAATAAGCTGATCTCGCGGCGTGGGTATACCTATTGCAACTTTGTGTCTAAATAGGAGTTCGTTCCGCAATAAGCTGATCTCGCGACGTGGGTATACCTATTGCAACTTAATGTCTAAATAGGAGTTCGTTCCGCAATAAGCTGATCTAGCACCAAATCGAACTGTATTCTGGTTTTCTTCTCCAACCCTATATGGTGCTGGCGAACCTTTTCTCTCCCGTACTTCCGCAGCGATGTATCTCGCTCTGAACCCCTTTCCCGCAAGACTTACAGGGAACGGGAACTGGGCGGCCTTTGCGAAGTTTGGCCAAGTGAAACTTGCAAATCATTCGGCAACAGCTTTTCCTGCAGATATCCAGCTCACCCACTTTTAACCACGCGCATTGATTATGACCTTTCATCTTCGTGGGTATACCTATTGCACCTAAATGTCTAAATAGGAGTTCGTTTCGCAATAAGCTGATCTCGCGGCGGGGTATACCTTTTGCATCTTAATGTCTAAATAGGAGCTCGTTTCGCAATAAGCTGATCTCGCGGCGTGGTATATCTACCCCTTGGCCGGCGAAAGTGGGGGCCGTCCCCAGGGGCACTGGCTTTCACTATGCTCACTCGGGGGCCTCAGGAAGAGCCGAAGCGCGGCCGTACGCCCGAGCTCTGCGAGGAAGTCGTCTCGACGTACATACAGAATTGCCAATTGTTTGTGTACAAAAAGTCGTCTCGACGTACATACAGAATTGGCAATTGTTTGTGTACATGGGAGCCCTTTTGGGGCCCAAAAATAGTCTGCTCACCTCCCCTGCTGCTTCTGAAGCAATCGTGTATAATATATGACCTAACCTACACCCCTAGAAACATATAGTATTTACAGTATTTTGGAGACAGTTTGCAGGAAATGTCAGTCCTGCTTTCTTGAAAAAAAAAAAGAAAAAAAAAAGAATATTTCAATATGCCATCTACTGTAAAAATTTAAACCAGAGTGCTAAGCATTAAGGGAATTGGTATATTGGTGGAGTTTCCGATATTTGTTTTACAAGGAAGATAACATTTGTGTTCGATTTTTCTGCACGTCGTCCTTTCTGAAAATAAGTTTACTGTAAGAGGAAGGATTTTTGCTCGGGAAGCAGATTCCCTTCTTTTATTCCCGCCTGTTAGAGTAGACACATTTTTAGAAGGGAAGCAAAACAAGTTTTGCAAAGTGTATCTATTTTCCTTAAGCAACTTCCAGGTTTGTCTTGCTCAATTATAGAAATATACATCAAAGAAATGATTAATAACAGTATTGGTCAGTGGTAAGAGGATCACATTTAATATCTGAGCTGGATTTCAATGCTTAGGTTCCTCTTTTTAAACTATTTACAAGCACTGGTATGCACGTGCCAAATTCGCTGTCAGTGGTTTGCTTTGCAATCATCCGGAAATTTCTAATAGTACCAAATTGTATCTTTTTTCACAAAATAAATAACTTCTGTAACTTCCTGTTTTCTTTCATGCACACCAAGTCTCTACTCTAAAATGAAAGAACTTGCCACCTTTCAAAGAAGACCCCCTTTCAGAAGGAATTAAATTTGACAGAACTCTCTTCCTAAATGCATATCCATTCTAAAAAGATAAGTTACTTATTTCTGTTAAACTTGTTAAGTTCGAGAAACCATAGAGGATACACTACAAACGTCCATTAAATTTGTTTTCCGTTCTTGATTGTTCAAGATATTGGCATATCAATAAAACGTTTATATATGTGGTATATAATTGAGCCAAAAAGCGGGAATCCATAATGACAGTTGCCACAATTCGTCAGTTTATAATTTAAATGACTTTGTGTGGGCGGTACCAAGCACGCCGTGTTTGAAGGAAGAATTAAAATGCAAAGCAAAATCAATTTACACGCAGTAGTATATAATTTCTGTTATGAACAACACATTTACACTATTTTTGTCTGTGACAATCATCGAGGCATTTCTTTATTGTCAGTTGCTGGGAAAATTCTTGCTAGGGTCTTACTGAATCGATTTGTGAATTTTAATATTTATTCTTTTTTAAGGCCAGAATGTATCAACAGTATCAACAGATGGTTCATACCAGCGACCAGGTGATACTACCGTGCTCAACACTATCGGCAATGAGAGAAAGAGACAGAGAGACAGACAGAAAGTTATACAGACTATATTGGAGGAGAGGGACAGGGTGAAGACAGAGAGGAGTGAGAAGATTTTAACAATTCAAAAACATAGAATTAAACTCGATTAATCGATATGACAGGATAAAATGTATAATGTAGATGCTTATTAGGTAACCCGATGAAGGCTAACAATGTTTTTTTCCCAGCTAACAGAAAAATGTTTCAGAAACGTTACTGGAATGTTGTATTTTGGTTGTGGAAAAATCTTTGGAGTAAGTTTTTTTTTTTTTTTTTTTTTTTTTTCAGAAAGCTTTTCTACAACATTAGTGCAACCTATAAAAATGTCATGGAATCTCACTGCAATCTTTTAGAACTTTCCTGGAACCTCACTGCAACCTTCGTACTTTCCTGGAACCTCACTGCAACCCTTACGAACTTTTGGGCCTCACTGCAACCTTCACGAACTTTTCTGTCACCATATTGCAACCTTTTAATAATATTCATAGACCCTCACTGCAGCCTTCAGGGCCGTTCTTGTAATCTTACTGTAACCTTTTTTAAACTATACAAGAACCTCACTGCAACCTTCAAAACGTAATGGACATCCGGACAAAAGACCGGCGGAAAGACTGACGGTAGGGCAGACTTGATATACAGTACTCCCTTCCGCTGATTCAAGAAGGGCAGTTGTCAATTTCTGGCGAAAGAATGTGTACAATACTGGTTAACCGCTTAGATGACTAAGCCTGCCCAGTAAACGTGTGGTTAGGTAAACTGACCGCGCTCGACATGACCCCATTGGGTTGACTGGGCCGTAAAACCTTAACACAAAAAAACAAACATATATTACCATAGTTATGCCCCTTTTTGAAGCAATTTGAGTAAGAATGAGGCCTCGGATATCTTGGACATGTATTTCTTTAGGACCCTGAAACTTTATATGCACTTTCTATATGAAAAATAAGCACATCCGTATTTTATTTTTATTTTTTTTTATTTTTTTTTCGGTTGATCCATTAATAACGAAATTATTTCTCTTTACAATTTGTATATAGGGGTCTATGATTAACTATTTTGGACACAATATCTTCGGAGCAATCTAACGTATGAAGTCGATATTTGGTATGCAGTTACACCTTGACCATATGTAGAAGTGCTGATTAACTTTTGGGCTGACTGCTGCATATATAACCCGAGTTATGCCCCTTTTTGTGGCATTTTGACTAAGTCAATGAGGCCTCGTATATCTTGGACATGGAGTTGTTTAGGACCTTGAAACGTTATATGCACTTTCTTTTTTTTAGATTGAATTATTAATAACGAAATTATTTCCCTTTACAACTTGTATATAGGGGTCTATGATAAAATGTTGTTGAATAATATCTTAGGAGCTATTTCACGTATGAAGTTGTTATTTGTATGCAGTACGCTGACCATATGTATAAGCGCTGATTAACTTTTGGGCTGCCTGCATCATATTTTACCCGAGTTTTCCCCCTTTTTGTGGCGATTTGACTAAGTAAAGAAGGCCTGGTATATCTTGGACATGGATTTGTTTAGGACCCTGAAACTTTATATGCATTTTCTATATGAAAAATAAGCAGACCCGTATTTTTTTTTTTTTTTTTTTTTTTTTTTTTTTTTTTTTTTTAATTGATCCATTAATAATGAAATTATTTACCTTTTCAACTTGTATATAGGGGTCTATGATAAAATATTATGGACGCAATATCTTAGGAGCTATTTAACATATGAAATTGATATTTGGTATGCAGTACCCTGACCGTATGTAGACGTGCTGACTAACATTTGGGCTGACTGCATCATATATTATCAGTTATGCCCCTTTTTGTGACAGTTGGACTTAGTCAACAAGGTTTCCTATATCTTGAATGGATGTGGACTTGTTTAGGACCCTGAAACTTTATATGCTTTTTCTATCTAAAAAATAAGCAAATCCATATTTTTATCGTTTTTCGATTGATCCATTAATAACAAAATTATTCCCCTTTAAAACTTGTATATAGGCCCGGCTATGATAAAATGTTGCGGATGCATTATTGTAAGAACCATTCAACATATGAAGTTGATATTTGGTATGAAATATCCTGACCATATGGAGATATGCCGATTAGGTTTTAGGCAGAGTGCACCAAATATTGCCAGAATTATGCCCCTTTTTGTGAAAATTAAATGCCTCCAGTACCTTGGAAACTGATTTGTGTAGAGTCACGAAACACTAAACATTATGAATGTTTCTATATGAAAAATAAGCAGACCCATATTTTTTTTTCGAATGAGCCATAAATAATGAAATAATTCCCCTTTAATGTTGCGAATGCAATATCTTAAGAACTTTTTAACATATGAAGTTGATACTGGTAAATGCATTCTTCTGAGAGTCTAGTTAAACTTTTATGTATGTTGACTGTTATGATGATGATGGAGACTAAAAATCAAAACAAGTTTTAGTATTTGAAAAGATTTACTTGTATTAAGTTTTAGCTGTTTGAAATGATTTACCTCTGATGTTTCTATTTCTTTTCCATAATAGTTGATCTATTGGTTATAAATGAAAAACTAAAGCAGAAGTAGATTATCTTCATTATCAACTTTATTTTTATTTTTGCGGGGTTTGAACCTCTGAAATTCATTTTTTTTGTATTATAATAAGGACATTCTATACAATCCCTATTCGTTCATTTCCAGACCTACTTTTAAATTCTCTTTATGCGGTACCGTCCATTTTGCTCTAGGACCCTTAATTTATGAGAATATTTAGATTTTTGGTCTCAAATTGCTCTTTTTAAGTCAAAAATGAAAAAACAATGTTTTTGCACAAATTTTGTCAGTAATGATGCATGTAATGTCTATTGTATGAATTTCAACTTTTCTGTATCACTATTATGCATCGGGTAAGCTGTATAATGTGGTTGCGGCTTTTCATGGGTATCAGTATAAAAAATTTGGACCAAAATGGGTGTTTACAGCTCATTGACACCATGTATGTTGACTAAAAGAGATTAACTCTTGCTCCTCTGGTTTTTTAGTGATCTGCCCTTGGCAAAAAATTATGTCTTTGCTATCTTTTGGGGCAAGCATATGTTTGGGGCATAGTGTTTTACAAACACATTACATGTCTAGTTTCTTCGGTCAGTTCGTCCTGATTTGGTCAACTCGTACTCATCTTGGTCAGTTCGTCCTTGTTTTGGTCAATTCGTTCTCGCGCTAAATTTAATTAATATCTAAGGAAAGAAAGTAAGAATAAGAACAAAATAAGAGAAAGAAAGAAAGAAGGCAAGAAAGAAAAACTTACAAAGATCGTGGAGTCGATGGCACGCCATCACAAATCCCCATGTAGTCTCCAGACTAAATTGGGTTAAACCTATAAATGTAAACAAGTCTATCGAACAACCTGATGATGCGTCTAAAACCCTTCTAGGTAAGGGACAAAACGCAGCGTCTGATCTAGCTCTACTGTTTGCTAAGGTTTGCGTATCTAACTACACAGTCTAAATACGTGTATCTGTTTATGTGTGTGAAAATTGCTGGATAGATTGCAAATACTGAAGCCTCTTGGTCTACACTTTTAGCTCAGGCATGTCTGTCCGAGTACTAACGGTAAACAGGTACATATGGTAAATACGGACTCATAGTCTGATCAGAATCTTTACTGGGCGCATTTTGGATAGCCACGGATGCAAAATGTCTTAATGGGGACATTGAAGATTCCGATCTGACCGCGCGGGTGCGCAGGCTGATTTGTGTCTTCGTTGGGCGCACATGTCATTCCCTCACGTTGCGGCTCAAGTATGCATTAACCTTTACCGCTCTCTGGGCAAGTTCAGCAGACGAAAAAATAATATTTTTCTTATTTTTCCAAGAAAAACAGAATTTGACATCATGTTTTCTGCAAAAAAGAAATAAGAAAAATATTTCAATTTGTCGTCTGCTGAAAATTTTACCCTGCGTTAGAAGCGTAAAAATACATGGGGCATATAATGTCCTGCAAAAAGGTCTTGATCGCATACGTCAAAAGCCCATATCAGCCTGTACGCCCACGTAGTTTGAACCGGGCCTTGATTGTCCACTTACAGACTCATTTCAATACAGAAGTTTGCATGGAATGTCAAACTCTGTTTCCTTGAAAAAAAAATAAGAAATATTTAAACTACGAGATTTGTCGTCAGAGAGTAGTAAAAGCTACAAAAAGGTACTGTTATATAACAGGGTGTTCAATTGTTTTAAACAACATGTTTACTATGTTTCCATAAATAGCTTTATTTACTATGTTTCCAAAAACAACTTTCTAGAACAACATGTTTACAATAACATGATGTTTACATCCTTGATTCTGGACTGAGTTATTTTTGGCATGCCATGGAAGATTTAGAAGTTTCTTGATTGGAACTGGAAAGTAAGATATGCTTGTAGTAAATTCTTTTTCTAGAACCTTCTTTGATATTATATAAGGAGAACAGATTTTCATCTGGGCATCTTTGTATACTTTCACTGGAAATTAATCTATACTGGATTACTTTACTATTTTATTCATTCTGGACTTTAATTCTGAATTCAGGAACATTAAATTGTGGGATCAGAAACTGATATTGAAAGGATTTGTTTTATAAATTCTTGCGGATTATTTTGAGGGACTTTGTGACATAAACTTGAAAGGTACTGTTTACTTACATTATTTTGTTTTGAATCTTGTCTTATTTTTTTGTAAATAAATATTGTTAATAATTTAAAGCTTGTTGCTGGTTTCACTTTCATTTCTTTCTCGTTACGCCTGGCTCGTGACATAAATTGGGGGCTCGTCCGTGATCGAACATTTTCTTGAGCTAAAACAAGTTTGAGCTTTTTAAAGAAAACAGATATTGATTTTTAAAGGAAAAAAAGGAATATTTGTTTGCTATAAAACAAGTACTGACTTTTAAAAAAATTCAGTAATTATAAAAATCTTTATTTGATAAAAAACAAGTATTGACTTTCAAAAAAATATAATAAAAAAAAAAGCAAGTATTGACTTTTGAAAAATATCAATAAATAAACTCTGATTGATAAATTTACTTGATAAAACCAGCAAAAAGCAATCATGTCATTTGACCTTCAAGCTTTTATCACTGCGCCTTCGCAGGAGCTGTTAGATTTGGCCAAAAAGTCTGATTTGTTGGATATTGCTGCTCACTATGAATTGACTACCGTCAACAAGTTCATGTTAAAACAGGAAGTAAAAAATATTTTGGTCCAATTTTTGGTTGACAAGGAAATTCTTGATTCTTCTGCTTTGTCTCTTGTTCTCGTTACACAGACAGGTTTGCAAATGCGAGAGCTTGAGATTCAGAAACAAATTGAGTTAGAAAAATTAAGATTAGAGCAAGAAAAACTTAGAATTGAACAAGAAAGACACATGCAGAAGGAAAGAATGGAAATGGAAGAAAGAGTGCAGAAAGAAAGAATGGAAATGGAAGAGAGGAAGAAAGAAAACGAAAGACAAATGCAGATAGAAAGGGAAAAATTAAAATTTGATACAGAATTAAGAATGAAAGAATTAGAAATGCAAAACATGACGGTAAAACGGAAACCTTTAGAGTCTGGCGTTCATTTTGACATTACCAAACACATCAGATTAGTTCCCCCTTTTCAAGAAAAAGAGGTTGACAAATATTTTCTTCATTTTGAAAAAGTAGCAGAAAATTTAAAATGGCCAAAGGAGCATTGGACCTTGCTTTTGCAAAGTGTTATAATTGGGAAGGCTCGAGAAATTTATACTCAGCTGACTGTCCAGCAGAGTTCCAGTTATGATACTGTAAAGGAATTAATTCTTAAGGCTTATGAGTTGGTCTCTGAGGCTTACAGGCAAAAATTTAGGAACTGTAAGAAAGAAAATGTGCAAACCCATGTAGAATTTGCTAGAACTAAAGAACAGCTATTTGATAGGTGGTGCTCTTCAAAGAAAATTGGCTCCGATCATGAATAACTTAGGCAGCTCATGCTTGTAGAGGAGTTCAAAAGGTGCATAAATTCAGACATTAAGTCCTTTTTAGATGAGAAACAGGTTGAAACTTTGGAAGCTGCAGCTCGACTTGCAGATGATTATGCTTTAACACATAAAGATTCCTTTATTAATAAGTCAAATCCCTCTAGAAGACCATTTTTCCCACATTCAGGATCCAAACATAGTCCTAGTAATCCACCTGGCAGTCATAGCCAAACAATTACTCCCAAACCCAAACCTTCTGGTGAAAATAAAGATCAAAATCCCTTATCTCAACCAATTTGCAACTATTGCAAAAGGACAGGTCATATTATATCTGAATGTTTACATTTGAAAAGAAAGAAAAAAAAACAAGAGGAGCTTAAACCTACAGGCCTTACCTCTTTACGGTTAAAACCACAGTCATGTGTTAAGGAGGAAGATCCTATCCAGACCGAAAGGCCTGAGACTGATTCTGTTATGGAGATTTATGAACCATTCTTATCAGATGGTTTTGTGTCACTAAATAGTGACTATGCCCAGTCTACCCCAATTAAAATCTTACGAGATACTAGACCTTCTCAATCCCTTATTTTAGCAGATACTCTGCCTTTTTCTGAGAAGACTTCTTCTGGGACAAGTGTCCTTATTCAGGGTGTAGAGTGTGGATATGTTAATGTTCCTCTTCATAACATTTATTTATCCTCAGACTTGGTAACTGGTTTAGTGGCTGTTGGTGTTCGACCTTCTTTACCTTTTAAAGGTGTTCACTTACTGTTAGGCAATGACTTAGCAGGAGATAAGGTTGTGGTAAACCCACTTGTGACTAACATACCTTGTATTGATCAGCCATCTGATCCCATTGAGCAGGAAATCCCTGATCTTTATCCATCATGTGCCGTTACAAGGGCCATGGCTAAGAAAGCAAAACAGATAGATAGGGAAATTGATTTAACTGATACCATTTTGAGTCAGTCTTTTAAACAAGAGATTATAAATTCTCTTTCACCCAGCCTGTCTGACAAGCAGACAGACTTTAGTGACAAGTCAGAGTCCAGTCATTACTCTACAATATTAAATGACCAAGGTCAAGGTCATGAATTGGTGTCAAGGTCACAACTTTGTAAGGAACAGCATAATGATCCTGAAATTTTGCCTTTGCTTGAAAGGGCTTTTGATGAGAAAGAAATAGATCAAGTCCCAGTCTGTTTTTATGTCAAAAATGACATTTTAATGAGAAAATGGCGTCCTCCTGATGTCTCAGCAGAAGACGAGTGGACTGTTAACCACCAAATAGTAGTTCCAAGGGTTTATCGCCCTGAAATTTTGAACTTGGCCCATGAGACTCCCATGTCAGGTCATTTAGGTGTAAACAAGACCTATCACAAAATTCTTAACCATTTTACTGGCCAGGGTTAAAATCTGACGTTTCTCAATTTTGTAAATCTTGCCATATTTGTCAGATGGTAGGAAAACCCAACCAGACAATACCAAAAGCTCATTTACAGCCCATTCCTGCTTTTGATGAACCTTTTAGCAGAATAATTATTGACTGTGTTGATCCCTTACCAAAACAAAGTCAGGTCATGAGTATCTTCTCACTATAATGTGTGCTTCTACACGTTTCCCAGAAGCCATTCCACTTAGGAATATTAAAACAAAGAATATTGTTAGGGCTCTGGTAAAGTTTTTCATGTGTGTAGGCCTTCCAAAGTCTGTTCAGTCGGATCAGGGCTCAAATTTCATGTCAGGATTTTTTCAGCAGGTCATGCATGAGTTGGGCATTACTCAATATAAGTCATCGCCTTACCATCCTGAAAGTCAAGGTGCCCTGGAAAGATTTCATGACACTGAAAAATATGATCAGATCATACTGCTTTGACACTGAAAAAGATTGGGATGAAGGCATTCATGTGTTGTTGTTTGCTGTTAGAGAATCTGTTCAGGAATCTCTTGGTTTCAGTGCATTTGAGCTGGTATTTGGCCACACTGTGCGTGGACCTTTGAAACTTTTGAAAGAAAAATTTCTCTCAGTTGATGACAGTTCTTTGAACTTACTTCAGTATGTGTCAGATTTTAAAGACCGACTGTCTAAAGCTTGTGAAGCTGCTCGGACCAATCTTAAGTCAACACAAAGGAAAATGAAACATTGGTATGATGAAAATGCAAAAGAAAGAAAATTCATGCCTGGAGACAGGGTATTTGCTCTTTTGCCTATTCCTGGCAAACCACTGCAAGCCAGGTATTACGGCCCTTACACTGTAGATAAACAGATTAGTGATGTAAATTACATTGTTAACACTCCTGGGAGACGCAAACAAAAACAGTTATGTCATGTTAACATGCTTAAACAATACATAGATAGGGATAGCTCTTCTGTTACACCAATTAGTGTTGTCAGTTCAGTCCCTCAGGAACAAAGTGAAATGAACTCTGAAGACATGAACTTCATCAAATCTGATCCTGCTTCATCAAAACTCCAGAATTCTGACATTCTAAAGGATCTCGACCAGAAACTTTCACACCTAGATCCAGTCCAAAGAAAGGAACTGAAAAGTTAATTCATCAATATGAACACTTATTTCCGGATATTCCTACAAGGACTGACAAAATTTATCATGATGTGAATGTTGAGGACTCACAACCTGTCAAACAACATCCATATAGAATGAACCCAACAAAACAAAAATATCTTAAGGAGGAAATTCAGTATTTGCTGGACAATGATTTCATTGAACCAAGTCAAAGTGAATGGAGGTGCTGAAAGGTACTGTAGACATTTCATTTTAAAGAAATCGGCAAGCAAACTATTTTAGCCGAAATTTCATGCAAATCGGATAAGGTATAAGGTATAAGTTAAAAAGGTAAGAGAAAAGTCATACACGTCTGAAAATTTATAAAACTGAATTGGAAATGAGTCTGTGACATCATAACCCCACATTTAAAAAGTCTAAATAACTCTTTTGTATAGCCTAATTTCAACACTTTGACTTTCAATTCATAGCTCTTGAGTCAAATGCAAAAAAAAAAAAAAAAAAAAAAAAAAAAAAAGGATCTAATTATGGCTTTAAGACTGTCATTACTGCAGCTTTATTGGCATTTCTAGTATGTTGTCACATGACAAGGAATTCAAAATGGCGGCCTCCATGTGCTTCCTAAGCGATTGGTTCGGAAAGTCATATCTTTAAGACTAATAGGCCGATTTTATTGAAATTTTAAGCATACGTCAGTGCTCTTATTTTTTTTTCATTTGAATCGTTGATGAATGTTTCTGTGCCTATCCCTTTCAAGATTAATTTCATTGTCTTCGTCTTCTCCATAAGTTTCTTGACTATTTTTAGGAACCTGAAATGACAAAATATTTTTATGCAGATTTCTTTCAAGCACTATCTAAATGTTGTATGTACAAGAAAAGGGATGATCAAATTTACGCTCGTATTATACCCCCGGCATACGAAGTATGCAATGGGGGTATATAGTTTTTGTCTTTTCTGTGTGTTTGTCAGTCTGTTAACATTTATTTTGTGTCAAAGATATCTCAGGAACTTCTTTACCTACAAACTTGAAATTTTGTACACATGACAATTATGACTAGTTGTATTGTGGGAAAGAAAATAAGGGCCATGGGGCCAGGTCCCTTTGAGTTATTTTCCTTTGTTGTTCTGGCTATACTGATGGCCATGGCCGGGGGTATTAGTGAGCATATGCTCACTAGTAGTATAGGGTGTCACTATGGGCACGCATATGGGAATTTATAGACATGCTTTGGGGAATTTATAGGGACTGAGAACTTAGTCACTTTTTTTAACTTGTTGGAAAAGTGACTACTTCTCAGTCCCTATAAATTCCCAAAAGCGTGTCTATAAATTCCCAAAAGCGTGTCCATAGATGACACCTTGGGGCTAAACTTGAGTAAACTAGCTTGAAAATAACCTAGTCATTTTTTTCTGAGGCTAAAAATAACATAGTCATTGTTTTTCTGAGTAGCTTGATAAAATAACTTAGTCATTTATTCTGAGGCTAAAATAACTTAGTTATTTTTTTGCTGTGCCTAAAGCTGCTTGAAAATAACTTAGTCATTTCTTTATGGTTGTAGTTAGATAATCTGTGGTATTACAGTAGCTTGAATAAAATAACTTAGTCAATTTTTTGTGTGTTTTTGCAGTTAGATAGTTAGAACTAATGGTCTTGTATTTCAAGACCCAGCACTAATGGTCTTGTATCTCAAGACCCAGCACTAATGGTCTTGTATCTCAAGACCTAGTCCTAATGGTCTGTGTCTCAAGACCCAGTCCTAATGGTCTTGTATCTCAAGACCTAGCATGATATATTTGTGTAGCTTGAATAAATGGACTTAGTTTTTACTGTGTAGTTGACATTTTTAGTGTGGTGTGTGTCTTGGCTGATCCTGTGTGTCTACTATAAGTCTCTTGGTCTTGTATCTCAAGACCTCAACTCTATACAAGAGGCATATTGTTTACATGAATTCCTAGAGGCTGTAAAGTAATATGCGTTTACTATGAGTCTCTTGGCTCTTGTGTCTCAAGACCTCAACTCTTGTCAAAGGCATAACTTTATAGCGTCTACTTGAAATATTGAGACTCTCCAGAGGCTTCTCTTCTAAGATCTTGTATCTCAAGATTTTATTTGAGTAGACTGGAAAGTATCAGGCGACTTATTTTTGTTTGTTGGTTTGCTAGTCATCTCAAGTTTTAGCTTACTTCTACCTCCTATGAGGAGAAAATAACGACAGTAGACTGGTAAACATTTCAACAATTTTATTTGCCCCGCTAACTAGGAACACGATAAGACAGAGGATTAGGGTCGTCCCTCTGCTATCGTTACCAATAACTTCCTTAACATAACATAGTATACATAGGAAATTTCTGTGACAAGCAATGTGTATATTTTAAGCATTTACAAAACTGAATTCTTGGTTTCCAAGGTGTTATGCCTCTGTAAATGTCTTTGTACAATTGTCCATAGTTTAAACTGAACCACATTTCGACATCTCTGTCGTTCTGGTAGGGATCTTCTCCAGTACCATAGAATTGTTCATAAATGGATGTTTTCAGGTCCAGTCCTCTTCCGAGTTGACCCAGAATGTTGATACAGTACATGCCACAGACCCCACTCCATGGACTCTGTAGCATTTCTTTGTTGTAGATCCAGTGTCTGGCATTCCTTTGAATGAATGGTAGAATATAGTCTTCTTGTGGTGGTTATCCATAAGAATTAAAGTAAATAGCCTCATTGTTGTTTCTGAAGTAAATGGCTACCCAATGTTCTCCTGGTTTGTCAGAAGTGTCCGTATTGATGATATAAGCTTTCACATCCAATGTTTTCTCTTCTGGTAGTAAGTCTTTAGCACACACTTGTCCATGCAAATGTTTAAGTTGTGGTGCTCTGTTTAACAGAGATGTGAGTTCGTAGGTATTCATTGTAAAAGCTTCTGTTTCTCCACTCTTGGTTGGTACTAGGATCACTTCTGTAACTGTTTTGATTGTTTCTGAGAAACATCCAGTTTTTATAAGCTTCCGCCGCTTCTCTTGGTGACATATCTGTTAGTCCTCTTCACTTTTCTGGCCATAGAAGACTGTCCCATTCTTGAATGATTTCGTAGATATCGAGACAACTCAGTGCTGCCTCGTCGTATCCAAATTCTACTATCTAACTGATTGATGTCTGATCGTGGTATTTCTGACTGGGATGATCATTTCTACATCCAGTACATTCGTGTCGTGCGTAGTCTGCTATGGCATCTTTCAGTTTTCTGACCATTGCTTGCTTTAGCGTGTCACAGATATATCGTCTTCTTTCGGGGGTTAATATGTCTTTTTTCTTTTTAGCATCCTCCTTGTCATTTTCTTTGTTCTGTTTTAAGTCCCATTCTTGATGACAGGTTCTTCTGGTTCGTCTTCGTATTCGTTTTTTAGTAAGCCATATCCAGGAACATGTCCATAATATGAAGCGTAACTGCTATCTCGAAGAATCAGTTCTTCTTGAAGGTAATATCCAGGATTCATTCTGTCTTTAGTAGTCTGTCATGACTTCTCTGATTCCGTTGATATCTATACGATACTCAAACTCTGCATACACAATTACGTTGATGGTGCTGTAGAGTGCTTTTGCAAACTGAAGTTCCAGCCATAAGTTTCCAGTTTTTATAGGATGCAAATGACCTTGATCTGCCCACTGATCAGGTATGAGATCGTATCCCCAGAAGCAGTATCCTGCTTTGTAATCTTTGTAATCTATGTTGCAGTTCTGAAGTTGATTTCTCAAAGCTTAATAGATGGACATATAAGATCTGAGGTAATTGTCTGATTCGAATTTGGGTTCAAAGGGTTTTCCGTAAATGCTCTGTCCATCGCAGCTCACATCCAGTTTACTGAGATTGAAAGGTTGAAATAAGAACGGATTTCTGTTATAGGCACCATTGAAGGTTTCATTGGTGACCATTCCAATAAAGATACGTTTTGGAAGCTGTCCCTGGAACAAATGATCTTCGACTTTTGATCGAAGTCCACTGCCAATCGTGAAACTTTTGACCAACTCTGCGAATGGGAAACTTAGCATTATGATGTGCAAATGACTGAATCACCTCGTTACTTATTGCAGGAAGAAGTTGGATATGTCGAACCTCCAAAGCAGCTCCATCGATTTTCACTACACAAGGGTCTTCTGATAGTATACAGAACCTGGGAGAAGCACGATTGAGTCGAATTTTGATTTCTATTCCGATAGGCAGATACTTTTCTTGCATAGCCAAATCTAAATGCAGATGTCACCAAAGTTCCATTGGTCTGCTTTTAGCTACAACTTCATTGCGTGCCTTTACGTTAGCATTGCCAAGATCTTCAAATTTCCCAGCTGCATCTGGATACCAAAATTCACAAGCTTTCAGTTGATTACTTTTGACATCTGAACCATAGGAAAACAGATTTTTAATGTAAGCTCTGTATGGATAGGTGTCCATACTGCTGGTGACAAGTTTATTGTTTAGAAACAGATCGATGCCACTGAACATACTATGCAAGAAATTATTGATGGGACTTGCTTTTTGTTTATTATCTAAATTAGACCCGTCTTCTTTTAAGATTCTGACTTTTAAGTAAAGATTTGATTGTGACAGGTCCGTGTAATATTCGGTCTGAGCAGGTACAACGAATTCGATAGGTGCATGATAACTATCGAGCGAAGCAATAGGATGATACATTTCCATTTTAGTTTGAATCATGGTAGTCATCGTAGGCGGCACGATTTGCATTTCTAATTCAGACTTGCTGCATTCGACAGAATCTTGTTGGAACATGATTACTTAAATATGTTTTGACCAGAAAATTTTTTCTCAATGTCTTTAATACTTAGTCTCTTGCGTTTGCCTGGCGTTTAGCGAAAGAATGAGATTTGCTAGATGAGCGTTTCGATTTCATTGGCAAAAGTTGCTTCAAAGCTGCTTGACCGCGACGCTGCAATACTTGTTTTACATTTTGTCCTGACAGCATATCGCGAAGTACTGATATACCTTGTTCTTTGACTACTTTCTTAGCCGATTGTAATCCAGCTTTAGCTACAGGTTTTAAAATAGGAACAATTGTTCGAATAGCAGTTTTGAAAATGGAGCCTAAACCATGACCATATGGTCTCGGTATGCCACGATATACCGGGTACGATGCACTAGTCTTCCTTTTTTTATAATTTTCTTTGAATCTGAAGTGTAACTTGATCAACGACTTTCCAGTTATAAATGGCACATCATAGCCTGTATCTCCTTTTATACTGATGTGAACTTGATCGATGAACGATTTAGCTACGGAAACGTAATGTAAGTTTAAAAATTCTTTGTGACAGTGAATATCTGACTTTGTTTGTTGAAATGGCACAAGTCTCAAGACTGGTGCAGTCACGTCTCCAATGTAAGTGTAACTTGCAATATCTGAGTACACGTACAATTGATGATACGACGTGTTTAAATCCACAGCATATTTGAAAGCATGTCTTTCGATACCAATGGGTTTATCATGAAAATTTGGATTGACACCTAACTTTTCTGCAAGTGGAGTTGGAAAGAAAATTTTAACTTGATTTGGATCCTGTGAGTGTACTTTCCCGCGTTGACTTTTTTTCACATATGAAATGGTGATAGATGCATTGCTCTGTTTTAAATGCGTGCCATAACGTCTGTCGATTATATTTTGTATTTCTTCAACCAAATGGTACGGTGAATGATAGTTGCCTTTTTGAATTGTGAGATCAACTTCTGCACAACTACCATCATAAGTGCATTTCACATCATCTATTTTCGCAGCTAAGCCCCTGTCGTAAAATCTTAAAAAGAAATAATTATTTTCTTTGGATATATTTATATTTAAAATTTGCGAAGGTGTGATTATTTCTACCAACGCAACTTCGCAAAGTTCTTTTTCGATTTGAATGGGGTGATCTAGTTTTACAGTGAACGAGTTTTGTTTACTGTCCGGATACAAGTGTAAAGAACTGTCGCTTAATAAAATCAAATAAATATCTTTCATGGTTTTAATTTTGAGTCGGGTTTGTCACCGGGTAAAGATTGTTTTCTGAATTTCAAACCTGGCGATGGTAAGATGTAACCGATAGAACTGCTGAGTAAGATTAGCCACAATTCTTTATCAGGACTTCTCAGACTGATTTGAACTAACGATGTAATAATAATGATGTAAACTACAATGATCTGTGCAAGAAATGTAAAACGATTCTTAACTATTTTCCCTTTACCGTCTGTAGATTGTACTGAAGCGCTGTCACAACGCATAAATGAACTTTTAACGTCCATTTTCATGTTTTTTATACTAGCTCAGATTCTAAAATCCAACCATCAAATTTAGAAGGATAGCCTTTCCAACGATTTCTTTTACCCACTTTTTGCCAACTTTTCGCTTTCTGCGATTTAAAATAGATTTAATTTCGTAAATTTGATCTTTTTCTATACGTTGTAACTCTTGCGAGTAGAAAGTACCTCTGACTGATTCGCCATCGAGATGTTATTTTATAGGTAACGGGAGACTGAGTTTTTATCACAGCAGAAATTTTGAATAATTCCTGAGTCCAATTTGGTAAATACCCTTTCTCAAATGTGCGTTTTGTTTTGTTGATGTGTACAAAATCTTCCACTTTGAATTTAGCTTGTGAAGATTTTGAGTTCTTACAATTCGATTTCTTGTTTCCAAACAAAATTTCAGAAACTTTGGCTTCGTTTTGGACTGTTACAGAGACGGGTGCACGTTTAATGCTACGATGATAGGAGTGATTGTAAGCGTTGACTAATTTTGAAAGTACATCGAGATATCTGAGAGTGCGATGATGTGTAAAATATTTCCACATGCTACCTTTCAAGGTTCTTTGAAAACGTTCAACGATACTGGCTTTAGTCTCGGGGTTCTCTCTAGTGAAGAAATGAATTTTTTTCGATTTCAAGAAATTTTGAAAGTCTTTGTTTTTAAATTCGGTACCTTTATCAGTTTGCAAAACATTAGGTTTTCGTCCACTTTTTAACACAGACTTCAATGCATGAACTAAAGTTTTACCCGTCCTGTCTTTGATTGGCACAACCCAAGCATATTTGGAAAATACGTCAATGATACAAAATAAAAATCTGTATTTGTCATCAAATTTTGAAGTACTGGACATGTCTGCCAAATCTGCCTGCCATTGATAATCGATTCCAGCTGCTACAGTTTTGCGACGACAAAATTTTCTACGAATAGGCTTATGCAAAGTATACGTTTGTTGTTTTCGCAATCAACGTTTCACATCATCTAACTTGATCTTTTTTGAAATTTTCTTGGCAGCTTTATACAAGGGTAAAATACCCGTGTAGCCAACGGAATGATTTGGATCGTAAAATAATTTGGAAAGCAATTTATTCATCGTAACTTGACCAAGCAACTGGTTCTAATTGACGTTTTGTAGAGAACCTTTCCTTTTTATACTACGTTTGGGAGTAATATGTGACCGCCTTTTCTTTGATTTTAAAGGTGTCTTAAACACATCCTCCTCCTCCTCCTCTTGAGGAGAAGATGATGGACGACCCAATTCTTTTGAACAATGCATCCATTCCCATCTTTTTTTATTACCCACAAAATCTTGAGGAACGTTCATAGATTTAAGTCCCTCGGCAAAGGGTTGCCATCGCGTAGGTTCTATTCCTTTTCTTTGTCTCAAAACATAATTGACCAAATCGATGATATTTGAACCTGAAATGGGCTCACCGTATATTTTGACTGTACCGTCTTCATCCCAAGACAAATTAGGATGATCTTGTAGCATGGACATTAATAATCTGGCTTTCTTTTTCATGGTAGTGGGCACACTGTCCATGATCCTTTGATTGATTTTAGACGAAATAGATTCTGGAAGTTGAAGTTTGTTAATTTCTAATGCTTTACGATGTGCCGTTTGAAACTGATGTAAAGTCTGACCATACAATTGAGATTTTTCGCCTTCGTATAGACCTTTGTTTGCTAAAACAGACGATAAATCTCTTTGAAGACTGGCAGTAGCACTGACATTAGGATCGGGCGGTAGTCTAGGTTTTTGAATTTGTTCTTCCTTCCAACGTTTCATATCTTCCCAAAGTTTGAAAGGAACGGTTGCCATTTTACGACCTTCCTTTTGCAAGTGCACCTGATAGAATGGACCCTATTACTGGACCTATGAGTAGTTTTAACAATAAACCTAACAGCACACCACCTTCTCCACAGGAACCTTTTTTAGAGGAAATTAATAATAGATGATTTTTCTTTGGCCTCAGTCTCTGTTTCTGAGCAGAACTTAATTTGACATTGCCTTTTATAATATTCAAGCAACATTCCCCAACACAATCGATGACTTCTTTTGGACAATGTTGAATCATTTTCTGACGATACTTTCCAGGAATTTAAGTCGGACCTTGCAAAAAATGTCCATATTTTTTAATCAAAATACGTTTTGGCCCTCGTCTTTTCTTATGCACAGCCATGATTTAACTGATCAAAGATGTTTGAGTTACAACCTTTTTATAGGTGTAACTTTCGTCTAGTAAATTTTAAGTTTGGCTGACCTGCCACTCTGAAAGATTGATTGTAACCTAACTGTCTCATAGCGGCTTGATAACCTAATTGTCCAGCCTGTCTTATGGGTTGCAAAGGTGAAAATCTTGAGATAGTAGGAGATGTCTTTTGTGGTGTCTTATGCATATCTTGCAAACTGCTATTGACCAGACTTCGAGTACTAGAAGGTGGACTAGGAAGAGATGATAATGGTTATAGAGTTGAGGGCGGCGTAAATTGTTTTCTAGGAGGTGTACGTTTTCTGAAAGTGATAAAACGTTCATTTATTTTACGTTTCTGAGTCGTTTTCTTAGTTGTTTTCTTAGACTTTTTAGATTTCTTAGTTGTTTTCTTAGACGTTTTAGATTTCTTAGATACTTGTTTTGATTTCTTGGAGGGTTTCTTAGTTTTCTGAGATGATTTCTTAGTTGATCTTTTATTGTCAAATTTTCTCATGAGTTTATTTCCATCCCCTTCGAATAATGGTACCGCAAAAAATCCACCGCCTCCAGGTTTTAAAATAATACTGCGTTTAATTTCTGGATCTACCATAGCATTTGCTAATTTTTTTCACATCATCTTTATGTCTATCCATGAATTTTTTAGTTTGTTTGGGTAATTTCATTTTACCTTCCAAAATTTTGCGAGCTGCCAAAGAAAATTATTTGATCATTTCAACCAATCCTGCATTTAATAAATGTTGACGTTTCTGAGTATCGTGTTCTCTGCTCAAATTGTACAGAGCACGAATCAAGTTAGCAGATGTTCTTTGTTGTGCAACAGCCATGATGACTTCTGATCAATTATAAACCAAACGTTTCTTTTTATACTACTGGAAAATAGACAACAGGACCCTGTTGATTTGATTTCGTAAACCAGTTTTGAAAAATATCTGTTCTGAATCTAAGATAACTTGGTGTGGTTTGGTTTTAAATCGACCAATAAGTAACCATGAGGTTTGGATGTGGCATCATTAAAAGCGTGAATCATGTGAGGTGCTTGAAGTTGATTTGAAAGAACTTTGATTTGCATTTTATCTCTGGGGTTTTGAAACAAAATCAGATAATGGGCATTCAAACTAATTGTGCGAGCTGCTTTACTTTGCTGAAATAAATTTTGTGTGATGTACACTACAGTAGCATTTCTGTGATGACCTTTTCTAGTAAACCACAACTTAATTTTCTCTTCGTCTTTGTCTCCTAACATATCGTCAAAGATGACCAAGTGTGGTACACTGGTATCAGAGACGATTTCATCCTCATCATCGGGAATGTCGTGAATAAATTTTATATTTGACCCTTCGCGTTCTTGTAACACGTTGTAAGCAGATTGCCATTCTTTGTAACACCACACGATATCTAGTGGTAAAATATCAAACAAGTCCTCTCGATACTCAATCATTTTTTTCACACATTCAGTTTTTCCTGAACCACCAGGACCTGATATAAAGATATTAGAAGGATGTTTAAAAAACAAACTACTGATATCTTGTTGTAATACCTGTACGGATGCCATGATGCAAACTGAGTTCGAATAAGAAAGTCACGTCTTTTTATAACTTTAATTTTTTTTTAACAAAAAAAAAAATATTTTTTAACTATTAACTTAATATCAACACGATGAAAAAATATCTTGAAAAAAAAACTACTAATATCTTGGTGTAATACCTGCACGGATGCCATGTTCCAAACTGAGAAAGTATTTAAAAAAAAAGGCACGTCTTTTTATAGCTTTTCGTTTTGAACATAAAATATTTTTTACTACTAACATGATATCAACATGAAACAAAAGAACATCTTGACCTGATATTTTTAAGAAGAAGAAAAATGAAGTGTACATATTTTTTTCTTGGAAGTGAATTTCACAACCAAGAAAAAATAATGTACACTTCATTTTTAGTTTTCTTCTTAAAAAACAATTTGATATAACCACAATATCTCTGTGTCACAGTTTTATGTTGTCTTAGACTTCAAATCCATAGATTACAGTATAACCGTTTTTCAGAATCACACGTTTATTGTAAGTAAATCTATAAGTCTTTGATTGTTTTTCGGTAGTCACTCGTCTATCTTTATGTTTCTTAATTCTCTGATAGTCCACAGTTTCCTTAAAATCTCTGCACACTGACTTGGCCCGTTCCAACATTCGATGAAAGTGTATAAGCTGAGAAGTGTTGTAATCCAGTGTCAGTCCTTTGACTTTACACGTTGACTTGCGCTGACCATCTTTATCCACATATTCGTAACCATAGTTCTTTGGTCCCATTCCAACAAATTTCGTAATTTTTGCGTTTGGTACTTCGTCCGTCCATTCTCCAAGTCGATTATTGATGATAGTTGGATTCCATAGGTCTGGTTTGTGTACATAGATGATAGAATCTGTATCGAAGTAGAGGACATGTTCATTCAGATTTTCCAGTACGCAAGTTTCAATCTTGCTTGTGCAGTGACGAATGCTGCAACAACCACATTGCTGCACGCATGTGCCTCGATGACCGAACCCATATCTTCCCAGTTGACAAGTAGAAACTGTTCACCATATACATCAACATTCTTTTCCAATTTTGTTGGACTTGTCACAGGTCAAAAAACTTGGACGGTTCAGAGATATATTCTGTCCTTGTTAAGTTCTCTCGTTGTGCTAGCTTTCCCCATAGACTGTTTAGCATAATCTTTGCAATAGCTCTCATCCCTTTATTCTTTTCCACATGTTCCAGTAAAATTCCTTCTGCCTGATGGTAATCTGACTTGAACTTTTCTTTATCTTTGTCTGTCTTACACCAGTCCGGATAACCACTAGATTCTTGCTTGATCCTTTAAGAAGACTTCAATGTAGGTGTTCAGGTCCTACACATGTCTTAGAATGTACACTTTCTTTGTTCAGGACAAACATGATTCTTCTTTCTACCAACAATCCTATTGTAACATTTTGCACAACTATACACTAACTGACAGATAGATTTCTTCTGATTAGTCTTGATCTGTTTATGATTATTAAAACAAGCTGGACTTCGAAAGGTTCTTTTACAATCCCAACAAAATATCTTCCTCTCGTATGTGCAGGGAATATCATTATAATACCCATCGCAACCATTGGGGCATCTGTGATCTTCTCGATTGGTATATCCGATATCACAATATTCACAGTAGTAATTGCAACCTAGAAATCCCGTAACTTTGGTTATCGTGTCATAATGATGGTCTCCATTCCAGTAGATATGAATCACTTTGGTTTCACGTTGCTTTTTAAACTGTAAGGGAAACAGCAATCCATCTTTAGGATGTTGACTATGACTTTAATCAGATAGTCAGGAGCCATGACAGCTTGAATCAACATACTCCTCAAGGCCACAGGGCTTGTCGTGAGGAATATTAGCTTGATCCAATAACTTCATGGCTTCTTCTGTCTGTAATGGTCTGTAAGATTTTTTGGTATGATTCCACTCCTGCGTCCACGAATCCGAATCTTCCTTCTCAGCATAACATTTTCCAACCACAATAGCTCTTGCCATACACATCGCATCCTCGGTATTATCAATGCAAACGATACTTCTTTTACTTGTTCGCATATTCTTCGACTCAAAGTACAAACCACGATGAATGAAGAGTCCTTCTTCCACTGCCTTCAGGTTCTCCAGTATGTGTGATATCTAAAGATAGTTGTCCATCGTTGATTCTGAAGTTTTCATTAGACTGTAATACTTTCTCGATTTCTTGAGTAATCAATTCTCCTGACAAGTCTGAAGCATTCGTATATGGTATGAAAATGGCTAACTTCAGTGAAGGATGATTTATACTAATACGAAGCTTGTCGTTTCCTTGAGCTTCACAGTTCCTTTTGATATCGTCAGCTGAAATAATCTCGGTATAAATTCAGCTGGTGATGTTTTGTCAGGAAACTTTTTCACATCCCCCGAATAGACTTTAGACTTTGTTTTTAACTTTCTAGATTCAATCTCATTTTTAGCTTTGATAGTATAAAATGAGTTAAAGCTATCTTCTTCCTCAGAATCTGAATAAATCACCATAGCCCTTTTCTTCTTACGTGGTGGTGGTCTAATCTGATCATCATTATCCTCACTGTCAGAATAATCCACCAATCGATTATTCGTAAAAATAATAGGCAATCTCTCCTCCTCCTCCTCACGGCTCTTACTTTTCCTAGCTCTTTTAGGCATCTCTTCAGTG
The DNA here is from genome assembly GCA_964016985.1 of Anodontia alba. Classification (NCBI taxonomy): domain Eukaryota; kingdom Metazoa; phylum Mollusca; class Bivalvia; order Lucinida; family Lucinidae; genus Anodontia; species Anodontia alba. The sequence continues at coordinate 103,522,674 of OZ024822.1, forward strand.
ATTCATCAACAAATGATGGTGTAATCCCAGTTGAGCTCGGCTTTATACCCAGTAAGGAAAGGCTGAAGAACAGGCTATCGTGATAAGAGTCGTTGGGCAGGCGAGACAACACAGTTAAGAACAAATAATGTTTTTGGCCGGAGAGACAACAGTTAAAGAAAAAATAATATTTTGGCAAACGCGACAACATTAAAGAAGTTGATATATATATATATATATATATATATATATATATATATATATATATATATATATATATATATATATATATATATATATATATATATATATATATATATAAACCATAACTTTAAAGCCAATTTTCAGAAATTGAAATATTCTTTCTGCAGTTGAACGGTTAATATTCTTTTTTTTATTCCAGTCATGGCTGAGTATCTACCATCAGAACTTCAACACGCGATACTGGACAACTTAATGTATAGTTGTGCAAAAGGATTTGCATTCAGGACAATGATTCAAGACTCCTGGTTTAAACAACTTGAAACGGCTTGACAAACCTTTGAATACCAGATCACAGGAAACCTTTAATAGCGAAATGGTGCGGCTATTTCTGACCATAGATGAACTGCCAAATCTCACTGACGATATGCGATTGAAATTTCACAGAGAGAATATTAATTTACATTGGCGCAGCAAAGATCAAATGACAAAGCTCGTAGATGGATGATTGCCTATCGCAGCATTACACTGAATAAACTTCGATATTTGAGTTTTGCACCAGAGACAGTGTCATTACATGACCGGATATATCTCTAGTGATAATCAGCTTTTCGCATACTTGTTACTCAAAGACGAACTACCTAAATATCAAGTCCAGGAGTTACTTTGTGCATATAAAACTCCAGACCTCCATTTCATACCTACTAGTTAGTTTAATTTGGATAATAATAGCACCAGGCACTATATAAAAGATAAGGACTTGTACCAGATCATTTTGGGAGATCGACAGTTGTTCGAGCAAGACCCAGAAAAGATTGTGTTACAATTCCCAACTCAGTATTCTAATTGGCTTTTTTGTTAATCATGATTAAAATTACGAGAAGTCTACCCGTGTGTTTGGATCAAATCTTACATTTCGATGTGTACAAGTCGGCATTAGAACAGACTTTGTCCTTTGAACCACCAATGGCTGATTTCTTAAAATCACGAGAAGGAATCAAGATGTTGCTGAACAGATTAGAAACTTTCGAAACATTCAGATACTGGGTTAAACAAAATGCATATGAGATGTTGAGACTTATTGATGACTCTCCGATAACATATCGACTGACTGACGTTTGTAGCCAGCAACGGAAACGTAACTAGTCACATCGATTCTGTATTGAAAGACATTCAACGAGGATAAGAAGAGGAAACTATGGAATTTGAGGAACTCATTTTTGAAATCAATGCCTTGACGACACACAACAGACTGTAGTATATAAATGTATGCTACCAGTGTTGAATCATTCTCTTGCACAATGAATTCTGAAGAGAAGAAGTATTACGAAGTGTCTCTCGCACAAATTTTAAAACTCAGACCTTATAGGAAACTTCTATATTGTATTTACCTATTGTTTTCACGTGATAATATAACTCGAGAAGAGATACAGCAAGCTCTAAACGATTCTAAATCCTTTGAAGATTTCAAAAGACTTTGGTGTACAAGTATTAAACATCGGATGGAAAAGCAATCGAGTATAATCACGTACGAAAACTGGAAAAGATTTGTTTCCAATAACCCAAAAGTGATTGAATTCCTCTACAAGCATCGGCGAAACGCTACTCCACCGGGGGTATAAAGTCTGGAACGGAGGCACTTGGATCATTTCACATCTGACTGCCATGGAGTAAACACGTCTAGTAACAAACCTATTGATCCAAGAATGACTAAGGTTGAGGACCCTAAAAGCATCTACTATCAGTATTCATCTTTAAAGAAACTCTTATCTGAAGAAGACATACAGTTGATGCAGCCATTAGAAGATTCATTAAAACAGCAGGGTCAGCTGAGGCCACCATTTGGAAAGTGTTATTTCTGTAAGGACCCTACACACTGGATTGGTGATTGTCCAGAAGCAAAGAAACCAAGAAGTCAATCGACAGTGGCAACTGAAAAGATGAAGCGGCCATTTGGACAATGTTATAATTGCGGGTCACCAAATCACTGGATCCCAGATTGTCCACGTAAAAATGAAGTGGACTCTTCAAGTATTTCACCTTCGAGTACTCTTGAGAAGCAACAACCTTCAACTTCTACTAAAATTTCGACATCAAGAAAACGCAAGCTTCCTTGTACTGTCTCACCCGGCGGACCAAGGACTATAACAGAAAGCTAACCAGGTTCTATTGTTTATTGACCAAACCAATCGACGAACTGATAAAAAACTGGAAAATAGAAAAACGGGAGCATAAATAATGCAAGAACTTCCAACTTTCTACCAAAACTTAAATTGAGCACAACAAATGCAACTATCAGACTGAATGGAAATGCAGACTCATTGCAGCCTTTGTTGAACCATGCTCCCAATAATGAGGCTCACGAATGCATCACTAAACATAAGAAAACACTGTAATTTGATTGCTTCTATACCTCAGTACAACCTACTTTTAAGAAAGTCATTACTTGAAATATACTAAAACATGAATTCTTATAAACATGCAATACTTGGGAGAAAATTGACTGGAATATGAATAAACATGAATCACTAAGACTTCTGGAACAACAATACTCACACTGTAAGGGCTTAAATTTGGGACAAGTTGGTAACTTTGACAAGAAAATGCCGCATGAGGCGCGCACATGTAACGAAATTGAAGATTTTCTAAATTGATAAAACGAAAGTATTGGAAATAAACCGCAACAACTTTTAGATTACCGGTATGATAAATCCTGGGACGATCAGAAATCCCAACAACGAAAGGCGTACCGTGGACGGCACATTCCTGATACCGATTCGTCAGAGACTGTACCAAGCAAGAAAATGAAAACTCGTGCTGGATCAAGAAAGAAAACCTCTAAGAAATAACACTGTTTCGTATGTAAATCAGATTCCCACCGTGCTAAGGACTGTAGTGATATTGTAGTTGATCGTTCCAAGCAGAATGATACAGATGAATAAAAAAAATCAGAGACATTATTCACAGTGTACAAGTGACTTTTTTAAGATGAGCGTTTTCTTACTTAATATGTTTTTTGTGATATTGTAGTTAACAATAAAAGTTTTAGTTAAATTATTCGTCTTTGTAATTTTATTATCTTAAAGGTTATTCTTTAAAGAATCAGTGGGTAGCCCTGAAAAGGGTTGTTGGTAAAAATTTCCTTCCTAAGCTTTATGAGGAAGATCGACGTATATAGGGCTAACGACGGCTACAGGTCTTGTAGGATTCGATAGCTCTATACCTCCTCTCCTCATAAAACTTTTAAAACCCTTCTTTCTTTGCTGATTTTCTACCTCCACCCAATCCTTACGGCGGAGGGCACTAATCAGTTTGGTCAAGCAAAAAGGAATATACTTTCCCATCTTGAAAATATTTTTTTTCGAATCGGAGAGATAACAGAGCAATATATATAGATGCAGAGCGGATTGACCTACTTTTCTTAACCAGTCAAATCAGACTAACATTCAACCAATCGAAAGTCAAAGATACTATCACTTTCATTACATCTAACACGAAACAATATCAATAAGGTTATCTTAATCGGAATAAGTTGGTGGCCCTGAAAAGGGCCGTTTTGGTGTGGATACCACAGACAAGAACAGAAGGAGCAGTAGGACCCCGACAAGCAGGACAGCGATTGGCCCACCTTGTAAACTATACCGTCCGGTAGACAGGAAAGGTAAAGTATCGGGATTCATGCAACTCTGCATCCCAGTCCTCGCCACTTCTAGCCTCATGGGTATTAACAGAGCCACTATCCCAGTCCTTTTCTTCACCAGGCTCCGCTTCCCTCTTAATCTCTACTCTCTCCACTACCCTGCCACCGTGTGTCAACACCATGGCCTGTCTTGTCATGTCTACTATCCTCTTAAGGTTATCAACAGTTCTAAGGACAGACTCCACGCTGTCCTTAAAAGTGTTGATAGCCGCCATCATCCCCTCTGCGGCACCCTTGATAGCATCGCTCTGCTCCTCCAGAGCCCTCATATATGCTTCGCAATCAGTCTTCGTGGTAGCCCTACTTTTTTTCTTGAGAAATCTCAAAAAGTGTACAGAAGCAAACGTCAACCTACTTACATACTACTCAGATGGATTGACCTACTTGGACAATGAACCAATCAGATACTGATTCATGGAACCAATCAAAAGCTAACATGCACAAAAAAAAAACAAAAAAAACAACCAATCAAAAAATTATCCAATCACAAAACGATCAGTGATAAAACTAACCAATCAAAAAAAAACTTATCCAGTCACAGACTACCCTTACATACTGTTACTGATTACATTTAGCAAAGTCGATCAATCCTCACTGTGAGTATAGAAGTTAATGGAGTAAAATCATACAGGCATGGAGGCAAATCAGATAAGCTTTGATGAGATGATTAACAATCAAGATATATTGCTGAGAGCATGCAACGAAACGTTTGGGAACGATGGAAATATAACACAGCCGTTCTTTCCATCACATTCAACTTTCCTAGCTCAGACGCAACCACAGATAATACAGCCACAGCAGAAACAACAGCATCCTAAGTCTCAATTGATTGCGGTTATGGCAGAAGAAATTAACGAGTTACAAAACAGAGTGAAGAATTTAGAAGACAGCTCTCAAGCTCAACCCGCAGGAATACAGTTACCACCAATCAACATAGCACTCCGATTAGACGTCGCTGAACATGTAATACCTACAGGTCAAGGGATTGGAACAGCAACTAAAAACATAAGTTTAACGAAGAGGAAGAAGACAAAATAATTATCAGGAATTCATTATTCCCACAACAGCCCTTATTAGGGCTACCATTTTCTAAGAAAGAAAACCATCTTATTGTTAGCACACTCACACACAGAAAAAAATAAGTCCATTTTATTCAAGCTAAACAAATATATCATGCTGTGTCTTGAGATACAAGATCATTAGTGCCGGGTCTTGAGATACAAGACCATTAGGACTGGGTCTTGAGATATAAGACCATTAGTTCCAACTATCTAACTGCAAACACACACAAAAAATTGACTAAGTGATTTTATTCAATCTACTATAATACCACAGATTATCTAACTACAACCATAAAAAATGACTAAGTTATTTTCAAGCAGCTTTAGGTACAGCAAACAAATAACAAAGTTATTTTAGCCTCAGAATAAATGACTAAGTTATTTTATCAAGCTGCTCAGAAAAAAAATGACTAAGTTATTTTAGCCTCAGAAAAGTGACTAAGTTATTTTAGCTTCAGAAAAACTGACTAAGTTATTTTCAAGCTAGTTTACTCAAGTTTAACCCCAGGGTGTCATCTATGGACACGCTTTTGGGAATTTATAGACACGCTTTTGGGAATTTATAGGGACTGAGAAGTAGTCACTTTTTCAGCAAGTTGGAAAAGTGACTAAGTTCTCAGTCCCTATAAATTCCCAAAAGCGTGTCTATAAATTCCCAAACGCGTGCCCATAGTGACACTCTATACTACTCTCACTTCATGGTCTAGTCTAAAAATGAAACTGCCTCTGTCGTGTTTTTTTTTTTTTTCTTTTTTTTTTTAAAAAACGTAGGAATGTAAAATGTGACAGCTGAAATGTTTTAATCAGCTAAGAATTAAAGATGCATTCATGTATCAGTTTTCACGATCAAATATGTTAAAATCTTAAATTTGTTTTTAAACTGGGACTTCCTGGGGCCCAATTTTCTATTCTACGTTTTTTTCTTTTTTTTTTTTTTTTTTTTTTTTTTTTTTTTTTTTTTATTTTTATTTTCTTTCTTTTTTTCTAAATGTTCTAAAAATCACGTTCAGAGAATGTTCTGAAAGCGTCCTATTAATATTTTCTCCTTTTTTTCTAAATGTTCTAAAAATACGTTCAGAGAATGTTCTTAAAAGCATCCTATTAACATTTTCTCCGAACGTTCTGAACATTCTAAAATTATTCCGAGAATGTTATGATAAACGTTTAGAGAACGTTCTGAAATTAATAATAATAATAGTAATAATAATAATAATAATAATAATAATAATAAAAACATTAAACCAAACAATGCAATCATACCAGCTGTTATTGCTAAATATTATCCTGAGCTTCATATCTGGTAAGAAATTGTCATCTACTTGTTTACAGGCCATGGAGAAGTCATTTTAATGTTCTCTACTATCTACCGAGAGCACATGCAATGTCATGTAAACATACGACATTCCAGAAATATTTCTTTTACCTTGCAAGATTTGCTGATTAAAACTTCAGTTAATCAAATTTATGATGAAATAGTCAAATTTAGGCTGACTAAGTAATAGAAAATTACATTGAACTGCCCCAACCGTTATTCTTGTTAAGGTCAAATTCGGCGGAAAGGAAGTATGGCTGCAAAATATTCAAAAGGATACTTTTGTATTATTTTTCGCCAGTCGATCCAAACATTAAGTGTAAAATAGTTGATATAAACAAATCAATTTCAAATCCATAACTAGACGTCCTTTATAGTAACATAAGCTAAAATACGAACTCATCGGTAAATATTTGAATATACCACTTGTAACGAATGTTTTTAAAACGTTTCTAAACATTGCACATAGTCGCTTAATCTTATTTAACATATTTGTAGATAGCCTTGCCCGTAGAAGCTTCCATGAGATTTTTTTTTTTTTTTTTTTCATTTTGTCTTATCTGCTTAATGTTTTTACGATAAAATAATATTCCAAACAACGTTCTTAAAACGTTTGCTAATAGTTATATCCGACAAAACATAAATGCGACATAGAGTGAATATTCAATAAACGTTTTTCCGACACTAGGTTCGAGGAAACCATTCTCAAACAAATGAAAAAAAAAAACCGTTGCAATACTTTTTAAACAACGTAAGATTCAACTAAACTTTTGGGCAACAAAATGCACATGTTCCAGTAACGTTTCCTGGTAGCTGGGATCTTCTTTATTTGCACAGCTGTGGGTTCGGCCGCAGTCTTAATGGCAGATATACCCTAAAAAACGTTCATTGATGACTGCCTGACCTTTCTCGTATGTTGTCAGGACTCCCGTAGTTCTACTGGTGGTTTTAGTTTGCTCTGTAGTCCTGCCCTCATCTGTACTTCATCGTAGTGTTGGCTTTATCCCAACCGAATTTTTATGTGTTTCTGTATTAAGAGTAGCATGGGGACCCAGGGTGAAGTTAGCTAGCTGTAAAAGTGCTTTAAACCCCCCGGTGGTTTGCTCTACTGACCGTTCTAAGGCGGTGGTCCCGGTGTTAGTCTTACTCTTTGTTGCTTTGTGGTTTATTCTACGAGGCGATTTGTTGTATGTCTTTCCGTGTGTCATTTTGTTCTTGTGTTTTCAGTCCTTTTAGTATTGCGATTACCTCGCTTGGGGAAGAGAGAGCTAATCTTAGTGCTTTTCGTACGTTTGTTCGGTTTGTGCTTGTTTGGATTTGTCGGTTTTCTCTTCCTCTTGGGGTCTGAGAAGGTCTGCGGTTTTTGATTGTGGCACTCCCTGGACTTTTTCGCTTACTTTTTTGGAAAATTAATTCATTGGTTTCTGTACTGTTCTGTGTTGATAATATGCTGCGTAAAGTACCCCTACCCGAAGCATTGCACATGGTCGCTGAATCTTATTAAACATATTTGTAGATAGCCTTGCCCGTAGAAGCTTCCATGAGATTTTTTTTTCATTTTGTCTTATCTGCTCAATGTTTTTACGATAAAATAATATTCCAAACAACGTTCTTAAAACGTTTGCTAATAGTTATATCCGACAATACATAAATGCGACATAGAGTGAATATTCAATAAATGTTTTTACGACACTAGGTTCGAGGAAACCATTCTCAAACAAATGAAAAAGAAAACCGTTGCAATAATATTTTAACACCCGAACCTAACACATATGTAGTTGGAACTGTATGAGTATAAAGGAAGGTTGAGTGCTCGTAAAACCTGGTTTAAGTCGTCCCTTTTCTACAATATTTTTACTTTTGGTTGTTCAAAGGTGGTATATCTGTTTCAGTTCCTCTTCATTAGTTCGTTTTGTTTCGATTTGTGTTGTTTTATGGTTTCCTCTTGTGTCACTCAGTCCTCATCTAGTGCCGTGGTAAAGCTGTATACCATGATTGAGGCATTTTCTTGCATTTGTTAGACCAAGTTTGGTTTAAACATATTTTATTCCATAAACTCATAATACAATTTACATATAAATGCATCATTTTACAAAATAGAGTTTACAAATAGGGATTCGGAAAGAAGTCAACAGAAGTTTTCAAATCCGTTTCCCTGAAGTTTGCTCCAAAAGCATGATTTGTCTCAGATAGACCTTTTTTGTTTCTCTCGATATGGTTTTGAAAATATTCGTTGTCTTCTTGAACTAGGTGGCTTAGGTATTCTAAGCACATCAATAAAGGAGATGTTCGGGAAGATCTACACTCACTAAACACCAAAAAGAAGAGCAAACGAACCATGAAAACCAGTACACTAGCCATAAACCAGTAACAGCAAAACAACAAGCTCCCTCTTCTTCAAGAAGATGATCTCAACGCTAACTAATAAATCACGTATGCTGATCAAATTTCGGATGTTTGCTCGAATAAATTTGTTTAACATGGAAACAGTAGGTTTCACGCGAAAAAAAAAGCTAGTTGCACAAGAAACAACTCATTTTACAAAACATGTTATCATCAAAAGTTATAAAAAATTTCCACCCAAACAGCCGTTGGAAGGAAGACTATGGAGACATCCAGATGAGATTGGTATGCAGATTTTTCTTTTCTTTTTTTTTTTTTTTTTTTTTTTTTTTTTTTTTTTTTTGTTTCTCCATGGCGGCATATGTTGTAGGTTCTCATTGGTGCTAAACGCTTCGAATGGTTACCAATGGCATGTTTTTCCCTGTAGAAATAGGAGAAATAATTATACTTTTTTGATGCAAGTGGTACTTGTGTGGAGCTAGGATTACTAAATTCATCGCTTTAATTAGCATCGCTGCGGATAAGAGCAGTATGTGGATAAATAGTTTTTTCTTGTTTCTCCATAAGAGCATGCATTGTGGTGCGCATTTGAGGTTCCTCGGTAAGACGCTTCTAATGTGTCCAAGGCATGAATTTTCCTGTGGAAATAGGAGAAATATCCATACTTTTTTGGATGAAAGGTGCCTTATCTGGAAATACAGAAATATTGCAACGGTTTTACTCCATATTCAATAATATGGTCTTGAACGTACCACAAATTCATGCATTGTTTCTTCCCTTAATTTATAAATCCTGTTCTTTTTTTCACCTTCAGGATATTTTCTTTGACTAAATTATCTCCTAAATTTTAAATGCCTTTTATCATTTTTTTCTGCTTTATCTTTTGATTTCTTATTATATGTAGCATAAGAAACAGATTTCTCTCACATTCCATCTTGAGCGAATCTAAGCATAACTGATTAGTAATTATAAACTGCAATTCATTATCTGGAATTTTATCAATATTATCCAAATTATACACTGGCAGACAAATCTATTTTTTAACTTTATTTTTTTAATTTATTATCTTAAGATAATCCCAATCTGTCAAAAGAGCATCATTATCTTTCCATATGTATCTACCATGTTCAAAAGTATCCATTGCTAATGACCATTGAATGATCTGATTTGTAACCAGTTCCAAATTTAGAGGTTTTAACTCAGTTAATTATGCTTTCTGTTACTAGCAATGTCGAGCATTGATTGTTTCAAAGGTTTTTTCGTCTCATGGATGTCGCTTCAAATGTGGATGAAGTTCTCTAAATGTATCAAAAAATTATTTTCATGAAGCATATCTAAAACATATTTACAGGCCTTTGGATTATTTATGTGTTTATAGATGTAACAGGTGAAAAAATGGAAATAACATTTTCCCCGACCGGGGATCGAACCCGGTCCGCTGGACTCAAAGTCCTACACTCTACCACGTCGCTATAAAAGCCGGCTTGTACCGCAAGGCAGTACAAGTGTATCATATACCTATACCCGGTGACATTCTCCCCCTCCAAATTGAAATTCGTCCCTGAATTTCTAGGAGTCCGAGAATCACGTGAAATGAGACTCAAGGAGTTTTATACACACATGTGGGTTATTTACGTTGGGCGCCAAATGTAACAGGTGAAAAAATTCTTATGCCTTGACCGGGGATCGAACCCGGTCCGCTGGACTCAAAGTCCTACACTCTACCACGTCGCTATAAAAGCCGGCTTGTACCGCAAGGCAGTACAAGTGTATCATATACCTATACCCGGTGACATTCTCCCCCTCCTTTTCTGAAAATATCTTGGACATGTTGTGAGCCATTCTGGAGTTCAGACAGACCCAGATAAAATAGAAGCTTTAGCTTCATGGCCTGAACCTGTAAATGTCAAGGAATTACGTTCTTTTCTTGGACCTAATTCAGAAAATTCAGATTCTGATCATTCGGATTCTGATTCTACCAATGATTCTCCTGATTATGTCCTTACTCGAAGGAGGCAAAGTAGACCCTTTAGTAATAGATATAGGTCATCAAATGCCCCACATCAGGGAAATAATACTACCCCAGCAATTTCGCTCTCTTCATCTAATTTGCAGCCTACAGGACATGCAATAAGTAAGCCCGAAACGCCTATCTGGATGGACGTTAGTCCACCTACTGTGACTTTGTCCGATACACATCGGTCAAACCTATCTGCTATGCCTGGGTCGCCAACTCCAATTACTCAGCCTCGTAGATCTAATAGAATTAGAAATGCTCCTAACCGCTATGGAGACTGGATCACATCACAACAGACGGCCATAGATCCAGATACGGGTGCTGAAATATTTTATGTCTAATGTTCATTTTATGCTTCATTTGATGTATATTGTTGGTTTTATAGTGCAGGGGAGAATGTCAGTGGAATATGGTACAGTGCAAATCCGTGTCTGCTTAGTGTGTTCTTGAAATGTCAAGAAAGTGTTCTTGTCAGTTTGAAGGACACGTTATATAATTATTGGTAGCATACTATGGATTTGAAGTTTTTGATTGCCATTCCTACAAAAGTTTATTCAGTGACTCAGATAAAGGTTACTATAGGAGGACGTATTTTGTATTTCTTCCGTTTAGAGTTTTATTATAGATTATCAACAAGCTGAATGTACAATTTGTCTGTGGTCGTATATTGCGCAATTACAGTGCTTAATTATTGCGTAATTTGCCTGTGCTCCAAGTGTTTTGTAAATTGAAATTTACATGCTGTGCATGAATCCGGCATAAGCATTAAGGAACAACTACATTTTGTATGTCTTTCTTTATAATATGACATAATTTCGATGGTTCACTAGTTACCTCATTGATAACCACTATTATGAATGAGGTATAAAAGACTAAAGACATGTGATCATTTATGCTGTCCGCCAATGGTAAATAGATAAATAAGAATCATAGCTGTTTGTGATACTTTTGGAGCATATGCTATATCCATGAAATCTTCCTTAGATTTCTATTGTAATTTTATTTAAACTAAAGCATTCAGCTGTTGTGTATATTATGATATATTCCTGAAAATGTCAGGAGACATTTTTCCCTAGCAGGGGAGAATGTCACAGTTGTGCTTCTTGTTGTTTTTAAAGAACTTGTGCGGTCTTTAGTTTAACCCTCTCATTACGACTATTGCCGAGTATTGACGAGGTTAGCTGACCAATCGGTAATTCTTTTACATGCGATCCCGGGATTTTTATATAAGATGTGAGTGTTATAGTGTGTATGATTGGTCACCTGTTAACAAACACATATGCAAATGAGCGCGCGCTATTCATTTTTTCTAAAATAAACAGCGCCATTTTCAGTTCATCAGCTGAAATATATATCATGTAGTTTATTCAATTATCCTTCACGGATGTGTTGAAGTATTATTAACCAGGTATGTCTACCTATAATATTATTCTTGCTGACTGATTTCCTACATGTTTACGTATCGGTGATAGACTGAATCGATAGTCTGTTTACATTGAGCAATGTACATGTAGTGTTGTGTACATCTACATTTGTATTTCGCGATGCTCTATATGTATCCGGTGACGAGAAAAGGGTATTGTGAGTGCACATGTGGATGACCACACAGTATGATTTTCAGTGTATATATTGGGTAGATTGGAGGAATGGCGATGACTGCAATACATATATCACCTAATCATCTTTATCATGTGATAGTAATATAGTAATATTATTTCATTGAATAGCACCGACTGTCTGTCTTACTGTTGTCTGTAATAATTACTGTCGGTTTTCCCCGAGAGTGAATAATTATTAAATTGAATGTATTTTATTGATGCATACGGTGTCCGAATTATTTATTGTCCTATGCACTTAGTGTAAGGTCTGTTTTTATTATTGTAGGACACCCTCAGAATATACTTAATAACGATGCTCTACTGACCACGAGTTTACTCATATATATCACCTGCTTCATAGACATAACTGTCCATATTTGGATCAAGTAATATATTTTAGTCTCCACAAATTACTTATGTGTCATTTCCAATTTCATTGATATTTTTAAATAAATTGATGTAAAAAACTAGGGTCATCTTTATTTGGAACATAAATTGTGATCATAGCTAATCTTTTGTTATATACTGTTAAATACTGTCATATCTAACAGTAGAAAATTACACTCAATTCCAGGTTTGGCTTTGTATCTTTTATCCTAGTTTTTTTTTTTTTTTTTTTTTTTTAAAAAATGCGTTTTCTCTAGCATTTGTCTGCTCAGCAGGGCTAAAGTAACATTTTCCTTCGCATCTATTTCTGATATACCCTTTCTTTTCTGTAAAATGCGTGTCTTGTAGACAGTAAATATCAAATCATTTTTTTTTTTTTTTAAATAGTGGAAAACATCTTTTTTATATATACCATACAGTCCTTGAATATTAAATAACAGTACTTTATTTCCGCTATTTAAAAACAAAATGTATACGCCATAACAAAATTGACTGTTCCTACTGATGCATGATAGCAAGTAAAAAAAGAGAGGTAACAGAAACACAAAGTGCAACAAATAAACAAACATGTTTGAACACATTTGATATGACAAATATCTTGGATGGATTTACATTTATATTTTTATCATCTTTTTCATAAACCCACAACAAATTCTTCGAAAATATAGATATAATTGGAAAAGAGTACAGAACTGTACTGGAAATATTACCACACTCTCAGAAAATCATATTAGTCAGAATAAATATAATAAAACATCTGTCACAATATTTATTTTTGTAATAGGAAATGCTATAAACATTTTAAGTTTCTTTTACCTTTTTCGACAACTCTGACTCTAAACAAATTCTTTAAAAATGGCAAATGCCATATCACATGAAAAACAAATCAAAACAAACAACATTATTATATATGCGAACATCAAAGGTCCAGACAGGCCTGCACATCCGCAAAGTCCTGCCTGAACTGCTGTTGATTGCTAACACCAAAGCAGACCAAGAGGGAACCTCATCTTATGTATAATATGTTGCAATATACTAAAGAACAGAACATTCCTGGTTTACTACTCCTCATTGATTTTTAAAAGACGTTTGATTCTTTATCTTGGTCCGTTGTAAATAAAGTCCTAAACATTTTCAACTTTTGCCCTTCCATTAGATATAAGATAACAGTTTTGTATAAAAATTCTCGACCAGCAGCTATTTAGAAGAGATTATCGACAAAGAGATCCCATCTCACCATATCTGTTCATTGTATGAGCAGACATTCTATCGATTAGTATAGGAAATAATAATATAAAGGGATTAAAACTGATAATATTGAATTTAAGTTGTCACAATACGTTGATTATGCTTCAGCTGTCTAGATGATTCTAGAACTTTTCTAGAACAGACACTGCAAGAGCTTGGAATTTTTGCAGGTTAAAAAACTAATTTTGACAAAACCCAAGTAGTATAGATAGGAACAAAGAAATATAGTACTCTCTCCATCTAAACAAGATGGAAGCGTTCAAAGGGTACCACTCAATTCAGATTATTGGGGTAATTTTTTTAATGTTGATCTCAGTAAGATTATAGAGGGAAATTATAATGACTAAATAATTCAAATGAAAACTTTTCTAAGCCTTTGGTGTAGGAGGTTCCTTACCCCATTTGAAATAATTACGTTAATCAAATCACTTATACTGCCTAAAATCACTCATCTTTTAATGACTTTACCTGATCCTGAACCAGATATTTAATATAATATTAATGGTATGTTCTTTTAGTTTCTATGGAATGGGAGTCTAAAAGAAAACAGTGAGTGGTAATAAAACAATATTGCGAAGGAGACTTAAAAATGATAAATTTTAATGCTTTTGCTCAAGCTCTAAAACTACATGGTCACGAAGAATATTTCAGAAAGAAAGCAAATGGCAGTGTTTGATAAAAAGTGTTGTAGATACTTTTTTGTGTGTGCTTCAGAATATATAAAATCAGTTCTGACAATCATTTAAAACGATTTCTTGAAAGATGTCCAAAAAAACTTTATATTAATTTTTCGGTTGCTATTAATGATTATACTATTTATTTTGTAAGAAAACTCTAACTGTTGGAGGCAATAGCTTATTTTATAAAAACTGATTTGATAAAGTCATTCGTTGTTCTGATTCGTCATTCGTTTAGGGATTTATGAGATTGATTTATGGCTTGGGTACCTGACCACAACTACTTATAATAGGGATCTAATGGCTGATTAAGGCATTTTCTATGAACATAACGTTTTTATTCGAAAGGAGCTATACATTAAAACTTTCTTCAGTATCAACGAATAATTGATTGCATTTAAGAATTATGAGGATAAAAGGTAAATATTTATGTATGCTATTTTAGATAAAAATAAAAATGAACCAACAGAAAAACATAAATGGAATCAAATATATGCAATTGATGAGAGGGTCTAGGGATATATATATATATATATATATATATATGTATATATATATATATATATATATATATATATATATATATATATATATATATATATATATATATATATATATATATATATATATATATATATATATATATATATATATATATATATATTCCTAGCCCTTTTCATGACTACAAAATACACCATAGGTGATTATAGAGAACCATTAATCATAGGGTATTAACCGCAATTAAACTCCTTTTCCAAATGAATTTGATAGACAGTCCAAAATGTTCTTTCTGTGGTAATAATGATGAAAATATTCATTATTTGCTGTGGAAATACTCTAAAACACAATTATCTATAAAAGAAGTGATAAGAATATTTCTATAACATTAAACCTAAATGAGGAAAATTTTATTTTAGGCAGTTTTCAAAAAAAAACAAAAAAAACATGAATTGGTATTCAGTTTTAATGCCTATTGCAAAATACTACATTAATATGAATAGAGGTTCAAGGAAGCATTTAGATTTCTTAGAATATAGAATTAATGTCCATTTACTTTTTCTTAGTCATAGCGAAATGTCATTAAAAACAGCAAGTCGCAGGACGTTTTACAATCCTGTATGCCTTTTATGGAAAAACTGAACAATATTAAGTACAAAACTAGTTTTACGAGAGATCTTGCTTTTGGTTTATGGTTTATATTAATGTAGAATTTGAGGGAGTCTGGAATCTGGAGATTTTATTTTTAAACAGTTGTGTGTACAATAGGTTCTTCTTACACATAGATATGTGTATTAGCAAGGCTACTGCTGGCATTACAATAATTTCTGTGCTAACATTAAATGCTCCTGTAGGGAATTGTACAAACAAAACATATAAACTGTGTACAACTAATCACCATTTTCATTGGTGACTTTGGTAACTGACTGATGATAGGAACTATGCGTTTTCTTCCATCCTTCTTTCTAACTCAGACTTCATTGTGGAAAAAAAAAACATTATTTGCGTTTTGATGTAAAGTTCAGTTATTTTGCTAGTCCCGGGTTTTAGCTAGTTCCAAATAAGTGAAAAATCGTCATCAAATACACGACAGCGGTCAGATTTAAAAAAAGAAGGAAAAAATGGTATGGACCTGTCGTTTATTTATTCTTCTTCATATATCAGAAGAAAATATGAGAAATATAACCTAATTGATCGATACGATCCGAGTTCCCCTAGCAACCCTACGCTGAACATAAATTTCGTAGATGTGTAAATAACATTCGCCTAGATACCCTTTAAGACGATAGTCAACAAACATGTTTTATTTTCATTTTTTTTTTTTTTTTTTTTTTTTTTTTTTTTATTTATTTATTTATTTTTTCTATTATTATTATTTTTTGGTTCAACTATTTGGTGGAACATGCTTTTCAACATCTGTTTAAATTCTCGCTGCAAAGACTTTAAACTAAGTGCTTGTTTTCAACCATTAATCGATCGCTAATTTGGGTATCCAATTTAGTCAGTTCCGGGTAAGTTAGTTCACACTTTGTGTTTAAAGGTGTATAGATATCGATGCAATGTAGGTAAAAGAATCTGACACACGTGATAGACGATTGAAGCGAAAATATGAGCCTCGTCATGAGATAACCTGCTCTATGCTATATGCGAACAACAAAGATACATAGTTTGTGAATCTGCGCAGTCTGATCAGCGCCGTTGTTGTTCGCTGTCTAGACAGCATACTACCTATCAAAACTTGTAAGACCAGCTGAACCGGCGCCGTGGCCGAGTTAGCCAGTCTATCGCTGAGTAGGCCGGCTTGTCTTACTAGCAGGTTTTCTCATGTCGTCGCTTCTATTATCTGTACTTTGACATCACATGTCGCTAAACACCAACTAGAGCAGGTTTAACAATGGAAACACATAATTTCAGTACTTTGTAACAGTCAAAGTAAATCATGTGTTTTTTCAGGCAGTTGTTTAGAAATCGTTATGAAGCATACTCTTACCAGAAACTAGCTAAATAACTGTATGTATAAAGTTTCATAAAAAAGTGAAATTTTAAAAACCAGAAGGAACACATGCAAGTAGTAATGGTTATGCCAGCATAATGTTTGTTGTTTCTCGAGGTTGAACAAAACTTGCTAGATGAGATCTTTGAGGTCTGCATTTCTCTGTCCTCTATATACCTTTTCTTGCTTCAACTGTCCTAAATATAAAGGTGTAGGGATAATATGCAAACATAACAAATAAAAAATCTAAAAATCTAAACCATTCAACTTTATTATATTGAAATACGAATAAAATGGAAGAGTGTTGGTATGACTGGCTTATCAAACATATATATATATATATATAGATATATATATATATATATATATATATATATATATATATATATATATATATATATATATATATATATATATATATATAGTCGACTCTCGTTATCCCGAATTCCAAGGGGCTCTGAAACACTTCGAGGTATCTGAATCTCCATATATCAGATTGGGGGAATTGAGTAAAACAAAACTTCAAACAACCATATTTAACAAATTAATATGTAATGATTCCTGAAATAAATTGAAAATGTTTAGGGAAAGAGGAGAAATTCCTCCTTGATATCTTTTGTTAGATTTGCATATTGACAAAGGGAGCAGATTTTTATTTCGAGATAAGCGGTTACTGAGATAAACAAGGTCGAGGTCACGAGATATATATTACTGTCATTAATTACTGGGAGCTGTTCAGCGAAATGCATTTAGTTTTATTATGCTGACTTATCAACTAAAACTAAAGCTATGTAACACATACTTGTTTTCATTTTCCAATATATATATATATATATATATATATATATATATATATATATATATATATATATATATATATATATATATCAACTCTGATAGTTACCCTAAATGTAACGGAGTTCAAAATATATAAAAATTCCTTTTGCAAAATCCAGGAAAGTCCGCAATGAAAACAGAAGCCAATCGCCCCGTTGCACAATAAGAAGACTAGATTAGGAAAATGTAACAAAAGTTTTTCTTTTTATATAATTTTATTTCAAATATTATTACAACATATATATAAATTTTCATCATGCTTAAATGAATTTTAAGTATAAAAACCAATTATTACATCTCATTTTTTATTAATATTGTTTGTAATGGAAGAGATAAGGAAGAAATCAGAAGAAAAGAAAAAGAGAAAAAAGCGTACATGTATATTAGAAGATCTTATGTTCATCAGAAAAATGTTATTTCTGCATATGCACAAGAGAGAGTGAAATATTTATTTCACCATATGTGCTGTCGTAAGAAAGTGGCCTATCTATTGGTCCCCCTCTGCTGACAGTAACCAGATCATCTCCGTCCCCTCGAACTGAAACGATTGCAGCACATTTCAAAACTGTAGAGCGTTATTTCTTACCTTTACTGGTTTAATTTTTCAACTTAGTTCGAAATACAATAGTTCATATACATGTATAAACTTACTGCCTCGCGTTAATATAAAAAAATAATTATACAGAGGTGCCCGTTTAGCAAAGAAACCTGTAATGGAATTACTCGTGAATGCAATATACTTTTCACTTTGGAATTTTTTCTTCAACAAATTTATAAAGTTTTCCAGAAGTAATCTATTTCGTGTGAATTTAGTTACATCTATATAATATTTTGCAATAATGCAAAAATAGTTTCTAAGTGTATTTCTTTTATCCTGACAAGCAAATAAAATTTGTTTTTTCTCCTACTTCAATTGTTACTGTAGAGTTATTACTTAACCATATTCTTAATTCATTTCAAAATCGCTTAACTATTTCACATTCAATAAAAAGATTATATATTGTTTCAGGCTGCAGACTGCAATATTCACAGACATTGTTGTCAACTTTATTTATTTTATGTAAAAATGTAACAAAAGTTCAGAAAAGCACAATTGCTATAACCGATATACAATAAAATAGAACTGAGTCAAATTCAAAACCAATTAAAACGTTGGGTAACAATTATTTCCCATATAGCTGGTATTCTGGTATTCATTCATTCGCCGATTGCACATTTAATACGTGCGTAGATAAAGCAGAATTGTCAGTAGTATAGGGCGGCACTTTGGGTACACTTGCCGCCCTATACTACTATTGTCTAAATAGAACACAAAGTATAGAAGTGGTTTATATATCCAGCAAACCCGCAATCACAAAGCATAACATTCCCGAGGCACCTAAAGAAGCAGAGGAACAAAGAATGCGAAGACACAACGGCAATGGCAATACCAGACATACAAACAAAAAATCTACAACAGATAACCAGCTTTGGAACCGTCGACAAAACTAACTACCGTGGAGCTTCAACTTGTTTTAATCGATCGAAATTTTGCCCTTAATTCTGATGTACATCAAAAATGTACTTCAGTGCTAAACAACAACAATCTAAACCGATGGATAACGCTTTCGTATACTTGACATCCGTGTTCACAAAACGCACATTATTTAAATGTGAAGGGGAACAGTGATGAGACACTGTTCTGTCAACACTTAAAGGAGTCTACATTAGAAAGAGAGCAAATTCTTTCCTAATAAAGCAGATTCTTTCTTCGAAGAGGCATAATGCACAGGAAAGCAAATGGGAAGTTATAAGAATTGACTCCCTCGTCGAAAACTGCAGTAAAGCTACAAAGTGTATAAAAATAAAAGTCTAAAAGGTTGCGTTTGGAAACAAAGAACACATAAAAGAATGAAAATTTGAGACCGAGTTTTGATAAGTCTTTTCATATACAGCTATGTAGTTTGGGAGGCTGCATACGGCCCCCACTAGGGCCGGCTTTAGCAGTATCCGGTTTTCTAAGTAATCAGATTGAACTCAAAGAACCCAAAGAAAACAAACATATAATTTGCACAATGATGAAGTACATGTACAAGAAGATGTTCTACGGCCGCCACACGACATTTTACACCAGGTGCAGTGTGGTAAACTAGAACAAAAATTAAAAAAAAAGAATGGCTGCCTTTGGAAATAAATACCACTCCAAAAAACGAAATTCAGAGATTCGGTTTTATTAAATCTCTTAAAATGCAACTATTAGTTTTCGAGGTTGCATACGCCCCCCCCCCTCCCCCACCCGTCCCCCCCCCCTCCCCTCCACCCCTACTAGTCGCAACCTAAGCGGTATTTGCTTCTCAAAGTAACTAGAATGGGCTCAATGATTCCAAAGGAAATAAAAATATATATTTGTGGAACTTTGATGAAGTACAGGGAAACGTTTTGCAACCGCCACGCGGCACCAGCTGCTGTGAAGTACAATAAAACCTTAAAGGTTGCTTTTGAACCAATAAATTTACAAAATTCCTACAATAGCATTCTTGCGTACATCAATATCTTCCTCAATTACTCTGAACTACTTATGTTCTCTGACATTGTAGCCGGTAGAACATCTAAATGCGCATGTTAATACTTTAAAGTTTTTTCTTTGTAATTACTGAAGTACTCCGCATGTTAAGCTACCTAAATGTGACATTATGTTAACAAATCTAAATGATTAAGATCCAAATTTCTCTGTAATATATAGAGTGTCTGGCGTCTGCTTTGTTATGTAATATTACACGATTTGGATGCGTTTGTATCTAATTTACGTTTATTTTGCTTTTGATTGCTGTTTTGTAATGTGCAAATGAGCCGCAACGTCAGAAAACGTACAATCGGGCATGGGCGCCTCGCGAAGATTCAGATCAGCCTTCGCAGTTGTGCAGTCTGATCAAAATCTTCGCTGGGTGCATTTTGGATTTCCAAGAATGCAAAGTTCTTTCGTAATATGAAAAAAAAGGCAATAGCCTAAATGCGACAGAGCACAGACCAATCTGTAGTCTCTTCAAAAGTCCTTCACAGCATTATTAAAGAATGAAAAATAGAATATAAAAATATATGTAAATCAATAATAAATCATAAAAATAATCAGCAAGATATGTTCGTGACACTTATTGACACTCGTGACACTCAGTTCTTGTAACTTCGTGACGCTTATTAGTGAGACCCACTTTTTTTAATCAAGTCAGCCCCAATCAGTTCTGCCAACTTCCGGTGACAACTTCCGGGAAGAAAAAGGAAGAAAATTGGTCAGAGCGATTTCTGCTGGAAGAATATATTGTTGTAATGTTACTTATTCTTTCATCATATCCTCTACCGTAGAGCTCACGTCATTCGCAACGCACGAGAGCTGTTCTCGTTATGAACAACGCAGACTCTAAACACACTGAACAGACGTGCACTGTCTTCGTTGTGCGGCACATGTCAGAATTTACGTTTTCTCGGGTTGCTGCATAGAACTAATTTGCGGTGTTAATTCGCACATGCTTCGTTTTTTCTGTTATGATATATCAATCAGAGATTGTTATTTTCTGGTTTTGGTTGGTTCGGGTTTTCCAAAGTATCCCCATTTCAGAACAGCTAATAGTCAGTTTAGGAAATTCACACTGTGGTCCCAGTTGAAATGCGTATGTTAACCTATTTTCGTCGAGTGGACTCTTCTACGAAAACCCAGATCAGACGTCGAGTTCTATAGCGTCTGATCTAGATCGGCACTGTTTGCAAGTTAACCTTTTCTGGGTTTCCTGACTTAAATGGGCTAAAAAGGTTTCCGGCTACTCAAAGTCAACATTTCACAACGAGTTACAGAGCGATGCTACTACAACCGCCGCACGGCACTTAACTCCGGCTACAAAGAAGACAAATAAAATTTTAAAGGTTGTCAAATCATATCAGGATAATTTTATAATACTCATTATAAGTGATTACTACTTGTCGCAGATTGTCGTTCTTGATGTCTTTTTCGTTTCCATGGGCATATCTTATTGAGATTACTTATTGAACTCTGATAAAAGATCTTCACGTGCTTTGCAAACATAACTGATAATAAGTGTCGTGTGGCGGCCATAAAACGTCTCCCCTTACTTCATCACAGTGTGATTTGTATTTGTAGTTATCTTAAACTTGAGTAACAGATTTCGATTGTGTTGGGGTTTGACGACACGTCACCCTTGTGAGTCATTTTGTGTCGTCTCCCGGAGAAAGGGAGAAAAGTGAGAGAGGAGATAGTAGAAGACATGAAAGCAAGGGACAGGGAAGAAAGAGGAACAGGAGTGAAGTGAAGAAACAGAAGAAATAAAAGCATCCCCCTCTACCCTTACCTACTACAAGGATAGCAGGCCTTGCCCAACTGTAAGCCAATATCAGTTGGACGCCCCTGTGACATGAGATACACGCCACCTTTGCACCACCCGACCACCCCCCTTGAGTAACAGAAGATCGATATAAATGTATATTGAGTCAGATCGCTTGAACTTCTGATATAACCCGCCAGTTTCTACTGTGTCAGATCAACAAAGAGTCGAACACCGTAATACGGTATAGAAGATGTCCAAGAAGGTAACAGAACATAACATACTAATGTTGTAGAAACGTTGTAGTAGGTTTGCTGACTTCTAATCTTCGATTAGACTGTCTTCGGATTTTATCGTTTCTTTCATTTTCTTTTTCTATTCAAAGGTAAGCAAATCTTGTATATAGCTTATCATAATTAAATCAGTTACGTCCCTTAGTGGAAAAGATGGATGCGTCTGTTAGAACATGTAAACAGATATAAGGAGAAATCAGTCATTAAAACAAAGAGATAATAATGTTCAGAAAAATAATAATAATCAGAAAAAAAAAAAAAAAAAAAAAAAAAAAAAAAAAAAAAAAGAAAAGAAAAGACGAGAGCCAGTCTTATCTGCAAGTAGCATTTTACCTTTATTATTTATTTGATGGAAAGCCACACAATTCGTAAAAGAACAAAATCCGTATGGTAAATTTTATCATTTACTTCCATTTTCACCTTCAAATTACTTTATGTATTTTAAAACAGTTCCAATTTATCTAACTATCTTTGCATATTAAACACAATATTATCTCTTATAATGTGCATTCTTTTATTGGCTCGATTCGACTTAACCTGTTATTGAAGTTGCCATACATACTTTTTAAGGTTTCCGTAGTTTTCAGATTTTCGGACATATCTGCAAACAGACATTTTCTTATCAACGTTTCTTTCATGCGTCTGTTGTCATAGCAAACAAATCATCATAACATGCATGCCAACAGATTTGTCTTTGATTGACGTAAAACATTTGATCAGGTTAAATCATTTTGATCATCGCAAGGACCAGATCTCTTTGGTTGAATCAACATATAATAAATTGTATGATAATCCCCTGGTGATGTGTAAGGTACCAAAGGTTCTAGAACCCTAATAGATGATCGACTAGTTGTCTGCTAATATAGGTTTCCTCTATGATACAATTTTACACTTTTAGTGTCAATTTACTAAAACAGTCTGTGTCCGTGAAACAAATCTGAATAACATATTGATCATTCTAATCAAACAAAAATCAAAATATCTGAGGCATCCAGGACCAAAATCAGTATATGACCTTGACATTTGGTAGTTATAAATATCAATTATGTGATTGTATTTATCAACTTTGAATGTCATAGTCTACAATAGTTTCTTGTACGGGCTCCAGTACTCAATTTTGCTAACCCTATAATCTGAAAGAGATACGATATATTTCGATATAGGAAGAATGCCTTGACATGTTTTTATATAAAACAACTGTATAGCAGAAAAACATGCATTACATTTTGCGAAAACTTGCACGCATCTTAGAGACCCAGTTGATACTTAACTAATTCTAAATATACAAAACCTTGTGTAATCAGGTAAAAAATAAAAACGGAAAGAAAAATACTCTCAACAGAAAGCAGAATGTTTATTTTCTCATGTGCACACTCTAACATAAAGCCATAAGTGATACTCTGACTGTTTTCTGCATTAAAGGAAGAATACCTTGTTTTCCTGTCTGAAGTCAATCTTTAAATTTCGCATGCAAACAGAATTTCAAATAAACCCATCGTTTTCTATAGCATTTATTAGATGATATATGGAAATGGATTAACACTACATATGGTCAATTTTTCTTTCAATATGACCGTTACGATAATTCTGTAAGAAAACGTTTAATTGCAAGTTTTATGAAACCATTTTGAACGATATATTTTAAATTTTACCAGACAGTTTTCGGGCGTTCGTGCTCATGATTTTTATTAAGGTATTCGTATAGAACACTGTCTTGTACTTACGTAAGTCGAAAAAATGCATGTAGAGGGGAATCGTCGCGCATTTCGTCATGTCCATAATTTCAAAACATGTGTTGATGAACTGTACATTGTAAGAATGTATGAAGACAAAACATTGCAAATGACGTAATTTCCGCAAACAAAATTACATAAAATGCACACCGTTTTACAAAACGCGACAAGAATTTTAAACAATCCGTGCTTAATTATATTCATATATCGACTGTACAGATTAATAAACCGCAAGTTGGTTGTATGTTACCTGTTGGTATATACCTGTGTACTGTACGTTTAATAGAACTTACAGTTGCTAGGCAAAACCCTAAACCAGTATCATGCAAAATGCATGCATTTTTTTTTTCATAAATGCAATTAGTTTTGAATAGTTTTACAGCGGTTTTGTATGAACCAATATCCAAGCGTTATATATACAAAACCTCAGCCGTATATCTTTCCGATTGTGGGCTTACGTTTATTTAATTTCTTTTATTTTGTTTTAATTTATTTTGCAAGGTACAGGAAGTGAAAATAGAAAGGAAGGCAGTGATCAGGAAATCCTACTACCCACAAAAATTCTCATAGGGGCTAAGTACCCAATAGTTCATAGCAAGTTTCAAGGTCATCGGTTCAACATATGGGTTTGTTTTAATCAACCCCAGCAGTTTTAGGGAAGAAGAAGATAATAAAATACACTGAATCTGGGGCATCCAGGACAGAGATCAATAAATGACCTTGACCTTTTGGTATTTATAAAATTTCATTTTGCTGACTACAAAATCATCTTTCATGTCATAGGCTACAATGGCTTCAGCAAAATCCACTGTTTGCACTTTCGCATACAAAAGCCCAAATAACCAAATTTGACCTTGTTATAAAATAGGTCAAGGTCAACCAAGGTCAGTTGAACAAACTTGGTAAAGCCCGCGTTCCTAATGCTGCATATCAAGTTTCAAGGTTCAATTCATTAGAAGATTTTCAAAGGTTTTTACCATATATAGGCATGACGGCCATCTTGGTCATGTGACCCAGACATTATGAACAAATGTTTGTTCCCCTACCCCATGGAGACTACATGTAATTCGGTTTCACATGGCTCAGAGATTTCAGAGGAGCTGTGGTTTGAAAGTGTTGACGACGCCGAAGCCGTCACCAGAGACAGATGACGGCCTTCGGTTCTCATGAGCTAATTAGGAAAAGTATTTTAATGTACTATTATGTATTTGAGCAGCAACACGAGAAGACGTGCCTTCTGACATGTGCGCCCAACAAACACTTAAATCAGCCTGAGCATCCGCGCAGCCTGATTACAACCGTCGTTGTCCGCATGAAGAAATCCTGTATTGATGGCTATCCAAACTAAGCCAAGTGATGATTCTGATCAGACTGCACGAGGACTGGAAGAAATGTCCGAAGATGTTTTCTGACTTTGCGGCTCGTTTTATGCAATAAAAGGTAAGAGAAAGGTCCAGGGAGCGCCACAATCACGAACCGCAGCCCTTCCCAAACACCAAGAGGAAAAAAAACAGACAAAACGAAACAAGCGCAAATCGAACAAACGTACGAAAAGCAGTAAGATTAGCTCTCTCTTCCCCGAGCGAGGTAATCACAATGTTAAAGGGACTGAAAAACACAAGAACAAAATAACACAAGGTAGGACATAAAACAAATCGCCTCGTAGAATAAACTACAAAGCAACAAAGAGTAAGACTAATACCGGGACCACCGCCTGATGGTCAGTAGAATAAACCACCGCGGGGTTTAAAGCACTTTTTCAGCTAGCCAACTTCACTCTTGGTCCCGATGCTATTCTTAATACAGAAATACATAAAAAAAATCGGTTCGCCTAAAGGCTCCTAACTCAGTCAATGCATCAAAGCGAAAACATAAAAATCAAATTAATCACTATGATAAACAAAGACGAGTACTCATGGCTAATTCTACTGTATGCCAGAGTAAATAAACACCGATAGCTGAATCACGGCAGGCCAAGCCAAAGACATATCGTCAAGCCCAAACCCACTGGTTAAAGTTTTACGAAGAGGCCGTCATTGAGTCTGAAGCCCGAACCACCGTCGCGCAATTAAAGATTGAAGCATAGCCATCAACATGATAAGGTTGACAACTAGGCATGCAGTGTGCGCATAATATCCAGGTTATAGCCAAATCTTTTATAACAGTTAATTAGTTTTCTGAATTGCTCCGAAAAGTTAGATTTTCCCACAAATTTTCTAAATCTGTACACTAAA
Organism: Anodontia alba; assembly: GCA_964016985.1. Classification (NCBI taxonomy): domain Eukaryota; kingdom Metazoa; phylum Mollusca; class Bivalvia; order Lucinida; family Lucinidae; genus Anodontia; species Anodontia alba. The sequence continues at coordinate 103,549,095 of OZ024822.1, forward strand.
TCACCGAAAAATTCTGGTTCCGATGTACCTTGTTGCAGAAGTTTTTCAGACTGACGCTATATTTTTCTACCAAGGCACTGTGTCTGGAATAAAGTTTCGAAAAACGCCTTACGGAATTTAAAATAAAGATAGCCCTGTCTAAGAAGTTTGGCAGTAAGGGCTTTATTACGGAAACTGTACCAATTTATATACATAGATTCCAATCCAAAATAAAGGTGCCTCGATATCGGAAGAATTGGCTCTATTTAATTGTAGGGTATATGCGATCCACCGTTTGGTCCAAGTAAATATTGTCAATATTTTATAAATCATCAAGGTACCTTGAAGTTGAATTGAAACCCTCAAGAATGTCAGCCTGATTTTCCTGTGAGAGAGACTTCATGAAGTCTCTCTCATAACAAAAAAAAAAGAAACAAATCTACAACAAGAGGAGTACAATTAGTTCCTATCGGAATTCCAGTAGTTTGCCTATAAAGTTTAGATCCAAAATCAAATAAAAAAAAGTTATCCAAAAGAAAAACAAGAGCATCACAGACTTTTTGACAAGGCCATAAATTGTAATCATTCTATTCATCAGAACTGAAAAAAGCAGTTTTCGTTGCAAGCCAAATACACGAAATCTCCCGAATACACGTTCGGTTAATTAAATCAATAAATTTATCTTTTATAAGATGATGAGGTAACATAGTATACAGCGTAGAAAAATCATTTGTAGACAATTTGGAAGCCTTAAAGTTTTTAGATTTAAATTTATTGAGAACTTCGTTGGAATTTTGAATTGACCAAAAATAGTTAATTCCGTCCCCTTCGTAAACAGAATCATAGTATCTAATCTAGTGTTGTTTAACAGCAGTAAGGCATGAAGTTAACAGTTTGGACAAATCAGTAGTCGTATCTGAACTAGAATTAGCATTGAAACGTGCTTCATAAAGTCTGTTAAGAAGTTTCGGTAACCACTATAACGTAAGTACTCTGTCTTAGTTTTCTTTAATACTCACTGCAAACTTAGCAGAACTATCGACAGAATGGGTATTAACAATAGATCTCTCGTCAGTAGAAATCCGATCGACACAGGAAAATCTTTTCTTTTTTTTTTTTTTTTTTTTTTTTTTTTTTTTTCGGAAAATCATAAAAATGATGTGCACAAAGACAAAATTAGGAATGTTAAGATAGACAGACATGGACCCAAAGTAAACGGCGTCTATGGAAAGTCAGCATTACTTGATAAGCATATAATTTCCAATTTAACACATAGCACTTTGCTGCAGCAAACTTTGAGCAGACGGCATATTGATATTTTTTTTTTTTTTTTTTTTTTTTTTTCTTCTTTTTTTTTTTTTCATATATTCCTAGGATAACAAAAATTGACAGTTCATGCAATTTGAAGCCAAACATTGGGGCCAATTGCACGAAATAAAAATATGAAAGGTTGCCTTTGGAAACAAGGGATACATGAAAGAACGAAACGCGGAGAGTCGGTTGTATTAAGTCTCTTCTTATGCAGCTATGTAGTTTGCGAGGCTGCATACGCCTATAGAACCAGGTTAAGCGGTATTCGATTTTTAAAGTAATCAGAATATGGGCTTAGTGATCCCTAAGGAAATTAACTATAATCTACACTTTGGTGAAGCACGGGAAGATGTTTTACGGCCTCCAAATCCTGTTTTCAGGGAAAAAGAAAGTAAAATATTACCAATTTGTCGTCTGCTGAATTAGCCAAGAAATTGGTTGCCAGCTTTTATGGAAGATGGCACTATATAACACGAGCGTAAAGTTAGCATCTGGTTCACGGTTCATTATTCACGGTTCAGGATTCAGCGTATGGTTCAGTATTCAGGATATTATTCAAAATACGACCTGCAGCGTCTGGTTCATTATTCAGGGTATTATTCAAAACAGACCCACAGCGTCTGGTTCAGGATTCAGCGTATTATTCAAAATACGAGCTGCAGCATCTGGTTCATCATTCAGGGTATTATTCAAAAATGGTCAGAACATTATTCAGTGAATGGGTCAGTATTCAGAGTATTTTTGAAAATACGACCGGCAGCGTCTGGTTCAGGATTCAGGGTATTATTCAAAATACGAACTGCAGCGTCTGGTTCATCATTCAGGGTATTATTCAAAAGAGGCCAGGGTATTATTCAGCATATGGTTCAGGATTCAGGGTATTATTCAAAACACGACCTGCAGCGTCTGGTTCAGGATTCAGCGTATTATTCAAAATACGAGCTGCAGCGTCTGGTTCATTATTCAGGGTATTATTCAAAAATGGTCAGGGTATTATTTAGTATTCAGGGTATTATTGAAAATACGACCTGCAGCGTCTGCATCAGGATTCAGGGTATTATTCAAAATACGAACTTCAGCGTCTGGTTCATCATTCAGGGTATTATTCAAAAGAGGCCAGGGTATTATTCAGCGTATGATTCATTATTCAGGGTATTTTTCAAAACACGACCTGCAGCGTCTGGTTCAGGATTCAGCGTATTATTCAAAATACGAGCTGCAGCATCTGGTTCAATATTCAGGGTATTATTCATAAATGGTCAGGGTATTATTCAGCGTATGGTTCAATATTCAGAGTATTTTTGAAAATACGACCGGCAGCGTCTGGTTCTGGATTCAGGGTATTATTCAAAATACGAACTGCAGCGTCTGGTTCATCATTCAGGGTATTATTCAAAAGAGGCCAGGGTATTATTCAGCGTATGGTTCAGGATTCAGCGTATTATTCAAAACACGACCTGCAGCGTCTGGTTCAGGATTCAGCGTATTATTCAAAATACGAGCTGCAGCGTCTGGTTCATTATTCAGGGTATTATTCAAAAGTGGTCAGGATATTATTTAGTATTCAGGGTATTATTGAAAATACGAACTGCAGCGTCTGGTTCATCATTCAGGGTATTATTTAAAACACGACCTGCAGCGTCTGGTTCAGGATTCAGGGTATTATTCAAAATACGAGCTGCAGCGTCTGGTTCATCATTCAGGGTATTATTCAAAAGAGCCCTGGGTATTATTCAGCGTATGATTCATTATTCAGGGTATTTTTCAAAACACGACCTTCAGCGTCTGGTTCAGGATTCAGCGTAATATTCAAAATACGTTTTGCAGCGTCTTGTTCATTATACAGGGTATTATTCAAAACACGACCTGCAGCGTCTGGTTCAGGATTCAGCGTCTTATTCAAAATACGAGCTGCAGCGTCTGGTTCATCATTCAGGGTATTATTCAAAAGAGGCCAGGGTATTATTCAGCGTATGGTTCAGGATTCAGGGTATTATTGAAAATACGACCTGTAGTGTCTGGTTCAGGATTCAGGGTATTATTCAAAATACGAACTGTAGCGTCTGGTTCATCATTCAGGGTATTATTCAAAAAAGGCCAGGGTATTATTCAACGTATCAAAACACGACCTGCAGCGTCTTGTTTACGATTCAGCGTATCATTCAAAATACAAGCTGCAGCGTCTGGTTCATTATTCAGGGTATTATTAAAAACACGACCTGCAGCGTCTGGTTCAGGATTCAGGGTATTATTCAAAATACGAGCTGCAGCGTCTTGTTCATCATTCAGGGTATTATTCAGAAGAGGTCAGGGTATTATTCAGCGTATGGTTCAGGATTCAGGGTATTATTGAAAATACGACCTGTAGTGTCTGGTTCAGGATTCAGGGTATTATTCAAAATACGAACTGCAGCGTCTGGTTCATTATTCAGGATATTCTTAAAAAAATGGTCAGGATATTATTCAGAGCATGGTTTAGTATTCAGGGTATTATTGAAAATACGACCTGTAGCGTCTGGTTCAGAATTCAGGCTATTATTCAAAATACGAACTGTTGCGTCTGGTTCATTATTCAGGGTATTATTCTAAAGAGGCCAGGCTATTATTCAGCGTATGGTTCATTATTCAGGGTATTTTTCAAAACACGACCTGCAGCGTCTGGTTCAGGATTCAGCGTATTATTCAAAATACGAGTTGCAGCTTCTGGTTCATTATTCAGGGTATTATTCAAAAATGGTCAGGATATTATTCAGCGTATGGTTCAGAATTCAGGGAATTATTGAAAATACTACCTGCAGCGTCTGCTTCAGGATTCAGGGTATTATTCAAAATACGAACTGCAGCGTCTGGTTCATCATTCAGGGTATTATTCAAAACAGGCCAGGGTATTATTCAGCGTCTGGTTCAGGATTCAGCGAATTATTCAAAATACGAGCTGCAGCGTCTGGTTCATCATTCAGGGTATTATTCAAAAGAGGCCAGGGTATTATTCAGCGAATGGTTCAGGATTCAGGGTATTATTCAAAACACGACCTGCAGCGTCTGTTTCAGGATTCAGCCTATTATTCGAAATACGAGCTGCAGCGTCTGGTTCGTTATTCAGGGTATTATTCAAAAATGGTCAGGATATTATTCAGCGCATGGTTTAGTATTCAGGGTATTATTGAAAATACGAGCTGCAGCGTCTGGTTCACGATTCAGGGTATTATTCAAAATACGAACTGTAGCGTCTGGTTCATCATTCAGGGTATTATTCAAAAGAGGCCTGGGTATTATTCAGCGTATGGTTCATTATTCAGGGTATTTTTCAAAACACGACCTGCAGCGTCTGGTTCAGGATTCAGCATATTATTCAAAATACGAGCTGCAGCGTCATGTTCATTATTCAGGGTATTATTCAAAAATGGTCAGGATATTATTCAGCGTATGGTTCAGTAATCAGGGTATTACTGAAAATACGAGCGGCAGCGTCTGGTTCAGGATTCAGGATATTATTCAAAGTATGAACTGCAGCGTCTGGTTCATCATTCAGGGTATTATTCAAAAGACGCTAGGGTATTATTCAGCGTATGGTTAAGGATTCAGGGTATTATTCAAAACACGACCTGCAGCGTCTGGTTCAGGATTCAGCGTATTATTCAAAATACGAGCTGCAGCGTCTGGTTCATTATTCAGGGTATTATTCAAAACACGACCTGCAGCGTCTGGTTCAGGATTCAGGGTATTATTCAAAACACGACCTGCAGCGTCTGGTTCATCATTCAGGGTATTATTCAAAGGAGGCCAGGGTATTATTCAGCGTATGGTTCAGGATTCAGGGTATTGTTAAAAACACGACCTGCAGTGTCTGGTTCAGGATTCAGCGTATTATTCAAAATACGAGTTGCAGCGCCTGGTTCATTATTCAGGGTACTATTCAAAACACGACCTGCAGCGTCTGGTTCAGGATTCAGCGTATTATTCAAAATACGAGCTGCAGCGTCTGGTTCATTATTCAGGGTATTATTCAAAAATGGTCAGGATATTATTCAGCATATGGTTTAGTATTCAGGGTATTATTGAAAATACGACCTGCAGCGTCTGGTTCAGGATTCAGGGTATTATTCAAAATACAAACTGCAGCGTCTTGTTCATCATTCAGGGTATTATTCAAAAGAGGCAAGGGTATTATTCAGCGTATGGTTCAGGATTCAGCGTATTATTCAAAACACGACCTGCAGCGTCTGGTTCAGGATTCAGCGTATTATTCAAAAAACGAGCTGCAGCGGCTGGTTCATTATTCAGGGTATTATTCAAAACAGACCTGCAGTGTCTGGTTCATGATTCAGCGTATTATTCAAAATACGAGCTGTAGCGTCTAGTTAATCAGTCAGAGAATTATTCAAAAGAGGCCAGGGTATTATTCAGCGTATGGTTCATGATTCAGGGTATTATTCGGAACACGACCTGCAGCGTCTGGTTCGGGGTTCAGCATATTATTCAAAACCAAGCTGCAACGTCTGGTTCATTATTCAGGGTATTATTCAAAACACGACCTGCAGCGTCTGGTTCAGGATTCAGCGTATTATTCAAAATACGAGCTGCAGCGTCTGCTTCCTCATTCAGGGTATTATTGAAAAGAGGCCAGGGTATTATTCAGCGTATGGTTCAGGATTCAGTGTATTATTCAAAACACGACCTGCAGCGTCTGGTTCAGGATTCAGCGTATTATTCAAAACACGAGCTGCAGCGTCTGGTTCATTATTCAGGGTATTATTAAAAAATGGTCAGGATATTATTCAGCGTATGGGTTTAGTATTCATGGTATTATTTAAAATACGACCTGCAGCGTCTGGTTCAGGATTCAGGTATTATTCAAAATACGAACTGTAGCGTCTGGTTCATCATTCAGGGTATTATTAAAAGGAGGCCAGGGTATTATTCAGCGTATGGTTCAGGATTCAGGGTATTACTCAAAACACGACCTGCAGCATCTGGTTCAGGATTCAGCGTATTATTCAAAATACGAGCTGCAGCGTCTGGTTCAGAATTCAGGGTATTATTCAAAGCACGACCTGCAGCGCCTGGTTCAGGATTCAGCGTATTATTCAAAATACAAGCTGCAGCGTCTGGTTCATAATTCAGGGTATTATTCAAAGCACGACCTGCAGCGCCTGGTTCAGGATTCAGCGTTTTATTCAAAATACGAGCTGTAGCGTCTGGTTCATCATTCAGGGCATTATTCAAAAAAGGCTAGGTTATTCGTCAGCGTATGGTTCAGGATCAGGGTATTATTCAAAACACGACCTGCAGCGTCTGGTTCAGGATTCAGCGTATTATTCAAAATACGAGCTGCAGCGTCTGGTTCATTATTCAGGGTATTATTCAAAACACGACATGCAGCGTCTGGTTCAGGATTCAGCGTATTATTCAAAATACGAGCTGCAGCGTCTGGTTCATTATTCAGGGTATTATTAAAAAATGGTCAGGATATTATTCAGCGTATGGGTTTAGTATTCATGGTAGTATTTAAAATACGACCTGCAGCGTCTGGTTCAGGATTCAGGGTATTATTCAAAATACGAACTGCAGCGTCTGGTTCATCATTCAGGGTATTATTCAAAAGAGACCAGGGTATTATTCAGCGTATGGTTCAGGATTCAGGGTATTATTCAAAAATGGCCAGGGTATTATTCAGCGTTAGATTCAGTATTCAGGGTATTATTCAAAATACGACCAGCAGCGTCTGGTTCAGGATTCAGCGTATTATTCAAAAATGGCCAGGGTATTATTCAGATTCTGGTTTGGTATTCAGCGTATTATAAAAAAAAAGGTCCAGGTTATTATTCAGTGTCTGTTTCAGAATTCTGCATACTATTAAAAAATGTCCTGTCTATTTTTCAGCGTATGATTCAGTATTCAGCGTATTATTATAAAAATGTCCCGGGTACTATTCGGAGTCTGGTTCACGATTCAGCGCATTGTTTAAAATGTCCAAGGTAATATTCTACGACTGGTTCAGTATTCAGCGTATTATTCTAAACTGGCTAGGGTATTATTCGGCGTCTAGTTCAGTATTCAGCATGTTAACATGTTAAAGGTTTCAGCGTACGCAGTTAAAACTGGTGTTTATGCTACATGTTCTGTCTTTTTTGGCAATTGCTATAATTCTTGAATTACCTTCGTATATAGGTATAAGTATAGTTACAGGTATATGCGTAAGCGATAAATATTGTTATAAAATTTATAGTGATAATTCATCCGTAAATGGTGCATCCGTAAAAGCCATTTTTGCCAACGCTTATGTTTTTATTAGCATTGCTTGATAATGTTTTGAAAACCCGTGCTCGATATATGAACTTTGAAAAAAATCAAACGTAACGATTTCCGATAATTTTTATTGACTCAGAACTAAATCAAAGGTTCAAAATTTAGTTCCGGATTTCAATATAGGCCAATTCAAGTTTCAGGTCACGATGCATAGTTGAAATTAGGATTCAAACTGAACAAAATCAGAGTTCAGTCCATGATTAAGGAAACACTACAAGATTCTAAATTTAGTGTAGTTCTTGATTTAGTCTACGGAGCAGGATTAATCAGTTCAAGATTCGGTTCGCGGTTTGGGATAAAGTTCAGAATTTCACTTATAGCTGCAAACGTAATCAGATAATAATTCAGTTAATATAGTTTTATGCAAGTCGTCCTTTCACGATGTTCCTCATTTCCTCGAATTATTTGCTCCCTGTCTCTTGATCTACGTCGGTTGATGTGTGCTCGGAGACGGATGTGCTTCGCTTGCCGCGTTTTGCCAACCATCTGTTTCGGGATCACGCTTTTGAGGTTTAGATTTTTACGACATAAAAGTCGTAACAAAGGAATGGAGCATAGCTGAAAACAATTCCCGCCGATCGTGGGATTCGAACCCGGTCCTCCCGGTTAAAAATCCAATGCTCTAACCACTGAGCCAAAGAGTCGACTCTTTGGCTCAGTGGTTAGAGCATTGGATTTTTAACCTGGAGGACCGGGTTCGATTCCCACGACAGGCGTGGAAATTTTTTCAGCTATGTTTCATTCCTTTGTTATGACTTTCATGTCGTAAGATGGGGGCTCGTTCGGGATAGGACTTTATACGCCGAAAATGGCTTCACGTCATCATAAATGATGACTTCCTTGAAAAGGGGGAGTGTTACGACCGAGCACTCCTACCTTCGATTATCTGCCTTGGCAGATTACGCATAGCTTCTAAATATATATTCAATCTCTGACAACTGCGTCAGGGAGTCGACTCTTTGGCTCAGTGGTTAGAGCATTGGATTTTTAACCGGGAGGACCGGGTTCGATTCCCACGATTGGCGGGAAATTTTTTCAGCTATGCTTCTTTCCTTTGTTGCGACTTTCATGTCGTAAGAAGATACACTGATGACGTTTTAATAAAAGAAAGCCTTAAACTTGGTATAGTTACGCTTTTATTTCAAACCACTGTGTCGGTATCTCTGCCAGTGGATGTTTCCTTCGTCCCCTAGAATATCATCTGCTCAGAATCAGTTCCTAAGTGCTGATGTTGATACTGTTGTGTTAACGTCAGTACGTAAGTACTGAATTAAATTACTATATTGTACCTTAATATTTGCAGTAGTACAAATTCTAAATTCTTCTAAAACTAAACTTGACTTGTCATAGTAACATGTATCTTAGCAGATTTGGTCTCCATTGCAGGTCTTGCTGCCTGGGAAATCTCCTTCCTGATGCCTGGGATTGCCGTCGTGCGTTGGTAATGCTGGCTGAGGTGGCACGGTGGGTGACGCTTTTTAGTCGATCGGTAGGCGTCTCTTACCGGATGTCTGCGGTTGGACTTTATCATAATTTACGTCGATTGATGTGTGCTCGGAGGGTGGATGTGCTTCGCTTGCCGGGTCTTGCCAATTCGGTTACAAACTTTTTGGGCCTCTTTGTCACTAAATTTTTTAGAGTTACGCTTATATTACTATTGTTTGACAGCTAGTGGAATCTGCCAGCCATGGAAATACTAAGGATCAAAGTAAACAAGAACTATTGGTGGTTATTTACCTTTCTTTTGACAAACCGCAAACTATTGTAGTGTACATAACAGACATACAGACAGACAGACGGATGGACTTTATATCAACAATCTGGATGAAGTAATCCGATTGGCTGAAAATTTGAAAAGGGTATGGCATCTAAATTTAATCAGAAGGCCAAGGGTTAAAACTCTAAACTCATACCTACAGCAAACCAGCACAGAGATTCACTGCAGCCTGAGATACAGTTTGTACAAAATGTCAAATTTCGTTTTCAGGTAAAAATCAAAATATCATCAAATTGTCATCTCCTGAAGTTGCCTATAGAGTGGTAAAGGCTATATTAATCATAATTTTGAACTGAAAAAGTATGGGACACAAGATATACTTAAATTTTGAATGTCAGGAAGTTATAAATACTGTAACGGAAGTGTGTGTGTGGGGGGGGGGGACAATTCATCATAATTGCCTCCCTTGGCAAAATTGGTAACTTCCTTACACTAGTATAGCCTGTCACAACGGCTACAGGTGACATTCTAAGAATTTTTTTTCAGAGAAAACAAGGTCCAACACTACATGTAAATCCTCTTTTAAGCAGACAATTTACATGAAATATCAAGAAATATAAAGAACAATTCTGATAGTGCCTCAAAGGTTAACAAAATGTTGTGTGCTTTTTTTCTGTCAAAATATTAGATAATTTATGAATATATCACAGCTATAGATTTCATAGATCTTGTTCTGTCCTGGTGTCCATGGTTGTGTCAGTGTTCTAAAGTTGCAACTCAAACGGATTTTAATACATAGCTGCCATTGTCTACCAAATAAGTTGCAGTCGAGTAGTTTAGCTTCAACGCTTAGCATGCTAAGTTAACTCTTCAAATGAAGTTTTGAAATATTTTACTTATATTTACCAGAAAAAAAGGCTTTGGCATTTCATGCAAATTGTGTCCAGACGATTTGCATGAAATGCAAAATCTTGTTTCCATGAAAAATCAGAACTATGTCCTCAATTTATCATCTGCTAAATTTAGTCCAGAGAGAGTGGTAAAGAAAAGTTAAAATGATAGTTTAACCTTATACCCTTTTGCACTTAAACATTTAAGAAAATGAGGCTTGACATTTCATGTTGATTTTCTCCTTAAAAGTCAATTTAGATGAGATTCCAAATCATATGTTCTGGGAAAGAGCGAGTAAAGTATAAGTAATCTGACCGATATGACTGCTGTAATGAATACCCAAAACAAAAAGCAAAAACAAAAAATATATTAAATGAAAAAAGAAAAAAAAATACTATTACTTCAGTTATGATGTCAGAAACTTAAAAATTAATCCTTTCATCCTCCAGTTTCTGAAGTGGGCCCTTCTGTCACTGAATTCGGACATGTCTATTGATACAAATTAGGGTTTTAGTCTAAAATCAAAACAAAAACAGCAAATAGTGCAGATCCTGATGAGATGGTTAATCAGGAGCTGTCTAATCTGGATCTGCCCAGTTTGCACAGTATCTGTTTTGATCTGAATTGATGAAAAGTTTACGGTGAACAGAGATACTTCTCCACATTCCTTTCCCTTTCAAAGGGAGACCATTGCAGCGGAACAGATCCTTTCTTGATTTATAAACCCGTCTTTAAAAGGGTGCTTTTCTGATCAGAAATATGTTCCTTCCATTTAGAGTAGTCCTTTATGAGAAGAGAGGTAATTACTTTCTCGACAAAGTAGGCTCACGTGGAGATGCATCGAATCAGCTTGAACGAGCCTGGTCGCTGATATCGAGATCCACAATAGGGAATAATTCCTTACTGCGAACAGTCAAGAAAAAGGCCAGGGCCTAGTTGTTCAAAACTAACGACATCGTTAATTAACGTATCGTTAAAACTTTGATCATTAAATATGGCATATACGCTAATATTCTTGCTGAAAAAATGTGAGTTGCTTATGCTCAAAGTTTTAACGATACATTAATTAACGATGTCGTTAGTTTTGAACAACTGCCAAAGCAACCCACACTTTTTTTCACCAAAAATACCTGTGAATTAGATATTGTACTTACTGAAACAGTTAACATTTTGACCACTAATGAGCTCGTTAAGATAATGATGCTTTCTGCAGGGTAAACATTTAAGCAGATTACATTTTGGAATATTTTTTTTTTATTTCCCCCTGAAAATAAGGTTGACATTTTATGGAAATTATCTTCAAAAGAGACCATTTGCACAAAAGTCAAATCTTATTTTTTTACTTTTCATACAAATTGTCAATGTCAATGTCAAATCTTACTTTCTGGGCAAAAAATAAAGATTATCACCAACATCTTGTCTGCTGATTTTGCATTAAGCCCTAAAGGTTAAAATTAACGATAAAAGCATATGAATTTATTCCAGTATATGAGTGCTCTTTCCACTGTGCAGCTCAGTTACGTTGAGTAAAATGGGATTGGTTCTTCCACTTGACGAGGTAGTTTACACGGAAAAGAAAAAAACAGCAAGGACCAAGCCTAAAATGAATATGTGTGCAGGAATTCAGAGTCTTTGCTGGTCGTCACCAAATGCACAACACATACTGTAATCAGACTGTTTCCATTCACAGGCTGGTCTGGAACTAACAAATTCCCATATGAGATATAGTTTAGTTTTATCCCAGAATGACTCCATATTAACTACCTCTAGACAATCAGAATCCATCCTGGTGCACTTCCAGCCAATCAGGTTCCATTATCCTGCTGTTACTAGATAAATGGTTTATAACAATCAAACACAACAGACAATTTAACTCACACTTTGATCGACCGTGAACCACATAAAAATATACCACAAACCAACAGAGCATTACGGAAACACGCCTATTCAAATATATTGAAAATTTCACCACCAAAAACTGTAGGTTTTCAGATAAAAAAGATAAAAATTCTGCTATTTTTCAAATTTCTGCTCAAAACATAGATTGTGGGTACTCGTTAGAACTTCTAACGAATACCCACAATCTATGTTTTGGAGCAGAAATAAGAAAAATAATGCATACCCCTGTAAACCCCAGTTTTACTATATAAAAGTGGGGTTTAAGGGGGTCAAAATTATATAGGTATGTTTTCGTGATGGAATTTCTGAGCTCATAACACCTCCACATAAAAACTGTATCTCTCACAATCAGTTATTTCTATTTATAGTAACAGGTAAGAAGCCAAAGAAATGTAACCTTCTAGACAATATTTCAACTAGACAATATTTGCGTTTGTTCAGTAAATGTACACAGGTATTACAATAATATAATGGGCCGTGCAAAAACGTGTTTTCGGGCATATACAGATAGAGCCGTCGCTGTCCACTAACAGAATCACTGGATACTATAGAATGTATCAATGGAGAGCCCGTATCAGATTTGATGACTCTGAATCTGTTCGTTTTGTGCATGTTCAAAGACACACGTTTGCTTGACGCGGCCCAAATAATGACGGTACAAAGACTAATATAAAATGTGTATAAGCGAGATTATACGTAACATTTATAGCTCTAAAAAAGTGGTATCTAGATGCGTATCTTTTTACTTCTCCATGAAAACATACACTCTGGTAATGCATTACCTAAGTATTCAGAGAGAATTGGCCTAAGCAAACCGTGTAAGCCAGATCAACAACTGCAGAACATGTGTGTCTGCACTGTTTGCTACTCATCCAGTAGACTCCCTATACATGAACAAGCAGTATATATATATATATATATATATATATATATATATATATATATATATATATATATATATATATTTGGATTTGGATTTTAGGGCATTTTTAAGAATATTTCATTTATACTGAGCGGAACGCGTTTGAGCCGATCGTTCATCAAAGATGGGTGAAAAGGGGGAAAAGAACACCTGACTATCCGTAAGCAGAATTTGGCTTTTCCACCTATGACCCGAGCGAGCCTCGAACCACAGCAGTGAGAAACCTGATGGATTAAGAGTCAACTCTTCTATCAACTAGGCTACTGCGGCCCGCAAAAAGCAGTAAAACGAACAGTTTCAAATTTTATAACTAGAATGGTAAGGAGTTAAGGTGCCATGTTATCTAAAGCAAAAAAAAAATGTGGGTGATTCTAATTGGTAACTTAATACGTTTTCATAGTATAATAAGTAAAATATCAGTACTTTCTGGCTGACAAATAAAGCAACTTATCGTAAGCTATATAAAACAAATCCCTGATAAAATTTGAGCTTTCAAAGGGAGAGGATACGATTTCTACTAACAGCATTCTCCTGAAACTATTTGCTCCTTTCTAAAAGAGGTCTGCTCTTAAAACAAAGAATTTGCTCCCCATGTGAGCAAATTCTCTGCTTTAAAGATAATGCTATTTGAGATACAACTCATATTCCACTTAAGCAAATTTGTTTTCAGCTGTAGTGGATTTCCTTTACAAAGGGAGATAATAATTTTACACATGTTCTTTCTTTGAGGTATATCCAATCCCTTAAAGGCAAATGGACACAATTTAAAGGAGGTGAATAAAAACTTATTCTGCCCCATTTCTGAAAAAAGGGTCTGCTCTAAAACCAGAGTAGACCCTTTTTCAGAAGTGTCTTAGTGTGCAGAAATTCCTAAGAGAAGGTAAAAAAAAAGAATCTATCTTGTTAAAAATGGCAAAAAATCTACCAAGTGCACCCAGTGCCTTTTAAGCAATGCGATAGTGCCTTTGATACATAATTACAGTGCTAAGGATATTATTATAAAAGAAAACATCACACACATATATTGTATCAATACATTTAACTCTTAGCACTCCGGGTAAAATTTTTAGCAGACTACATTTTGAAACGTTTTTCTTATTTTCCGAAGAAAACAGGACTTGAGATTTCATGCAAATTGATGTCAAGTCCTTTTTTCTGGAAAATAAAGAAACATATCACCATTTTGTTGTCTGCTGAATTACATGGAGCCCAGAAAATAGTAAAGGTTGAAATACAGTTCTGAGTCTATATAAATGTAGTTAGTAATATAGGTTAAACAGTCAAAGAACTATAAACAGTCTGAGATAGTCTGAGATTATCATATAAGATGGTTTAATGCTACCATTTGTTTGTGCTGAGGTTTAACAGCCCATTCAACTCAATGTTGAGCCTGGTCAGTCTACCTACCCACGTGTTTACTGGGCCGGCTTAGTCCGTTAAGCGGTTTACCAGTATTATGTACAATCTTTCGCCAGAAACTGACAACTGCCATTCTTGAAACAGCAGAAGGGAAAGAATGACCATAGATTGAAATTATCTCATGATCAATCTCCATGAAAGAATATTTCCGACCCGGAGGGATCGAACGCGCAACCTTCTGATCACCAGTCAGACGTGCATCCAACTGAGCCACCGAGGCCGACTGAGACTATCATATGATAGTGTGAGATTGTTATATGGGATAATATTCCAGTACAGACATATATCATATAATATTTATTGTTTTGGGAATGCAAGTTGACCCTAAAAGTGCTGATCACATCTGCAGCAAATGATATTTTATTTATTTTTATTTTTATTTATTTTTTTTTTTGGGGGGGGGGGGGAGTGGGGAGGCGGGGTGGTATTTTTCGGAGTAAAGAAGGAATAACATTTCAGGTGAATCACCTACCTAGCAGATGATACAAATGAAATGACAAGTCTTTTTCTTTACCAAAATAATACATTTTTTGGATTTTTCAGGGTAAATTAAGTTTGACATTTCAAGTGAATCATTAGCTCAGAAAATGCCAATTCATATTCTCTCTGAAAAATAATATGAATAATTAGAATGTCATCTGCTTCAATTTTACTTAGTGCTTTAAGGGTTAACTGCATGGCTTCAGATTTTGTTGATCTCATGGTTATCTCACAGACATCATCCAGCGAAATTTTAAAGCGCCAATCACATTTGCAGCAGACGACATTTTTATTTTTATTCTTTTAATTATTAATATTTATTTTATATATAAAAATAAGTCTTGATATTTCATGTGAATTGTATGCCAGAAAGTCAAGGCTTATTTTCTCTGAAAAACAAATATGTCCTCTGCTGCAAATTGTGCTTGGCGCTTTATGGGTTAAGCATTTTTTGATGTGTCTATTTGCATGTGCACACAAACCATTACATGTTTTTACTTACATGGCAGCAACATATCAGAGGCATTGGGCAAGACAGCCTCCTCAAGTACTGCAAATTTGTGCAAATTTGTGAACCCTTCCCCCACCCCCCTCCCTGCCAAAAAAAAAACGTGAAAAGTAAGAAACAATTCCCATGATAATACAAACACAAGAGGCCCATTGGCCACAATTCGGTCACCTGTATATTTGCAAATGCCATGCAATAGTCTTCCAGTACTGCCCTAGCAACTGTCACAAAATTTTGACCATACCATAAAAAAGGTCAGAAGTCATCCTAGTCTCATCATTTTAACAAACTTGGTAGACCTTGAGTCTTCAATGCTGTATACCAAAATCCAGCCTGAAAACTTTCTTAGTACTGGAGAAGAAGATGTTTAAGTGTTCTTACCATATATGGGCATGGCAGCAATCTTGATCAATGATGCAAAGCCATCTGAACAAAGTGTGAACATGCTTTCCGTGGAAGGCCCCATGTGAAATCTGGTGAAAATTGGTCAAGTGGTTTTAGGGAAGAAGAGATTTAAAGATTCCATGGTTTTATACCTGTATATAGGACAGGGGCAAGGAAAGATAACCCCCGTGGGGGCGCAAACTTTTGATCCTAACTAAAATGTTTTACAACTTTAAAATACGTTGTAAGTTTCAGCCATTAATCTTAAATACATATTGAAAAAAATGATTTTCAACATTCCCACATACATAGAGAGGAAATTTGAACTGGCTTTAAAAATGTCAAAGGTCAACCTATGCTCACCATTTGAACAAACTTGGAAGAGCTTTAGTCCTCCATGGTATATACCAAGGTTCAGCCGCAAAAGTTTCTTGGTTCTGGAGAAGATGATTTTCAAAATTTCAAGAGTTTTTACCATGTATGGGCATGGCGACCATCTTGTTCAGTTGCAGGGAAGCGTTTAAAAATGGCAATACCCTTTTGACAGAAGGCCCATGTGAAATTTTGTGAAAATTGCTCAAGAAAAAGTTACACAATTTGTTACATGTATAAAGCCCAGTGGCAAGGGAAAATAACCCTCAAGGGACAAAATTTTGACTATAACTAAAACGTTTTACTATTTTAATCGCACATTGTATGTTTCAGTCATTAGTCTTTAATACATTCTAAGAAAATGACGTTCAACATTTTCTCCATACAAATGAATAGGGGTGCAAATTTTACCTTGCCATCAAAAGGTCAACGGTCCACTTAGCGTCATCATTTGAATAAACTTGGTAGACCTTGAGTCCTCGATGCTATATACCATGTTCAGCCCCAAAATTTCTTGCTTATTGAGAATAAGATTTTTACGCGTTTCTACCATATATGGGCTTAGCGGCCATCTTGTTCCATATCCTGGAACCATTTGAACAAATTGGCAATACCCTTTTGACCCTATGTGAAATCTGGTAAAAATTGCTCAAGCGGTTTCAGAGAAGAAATTTAAAAATTTTACACAATTTTATCCATGTATATAGCCCAGTGGCAAGGGCAGATAACCCTCTGGGAAAAATTTTGATTACAACGAAAATATTTTGCTAATCATATAATGTAAGTTTCAGCCATTAGTCTTACATACATTTTGAGAAAATGACTTTTCAACTGTTTCCCCATATAAATGTATAGGGACGCAAATCTGATCTTGCTGTAAAGAGTTTAACATTCAACCTACAAACTTGGTAGACCTTCAGTTCTCAATGCTATATACCAAGATTCAGCCCCAAAGCTTTCTTGGTTCAGGAGAAGAAGATTCTTAGGTGTTTTTACCATATATGGGACCTTGCGCCATCTTGTTCGAGGAACTATTTGAACAGATTGGCAATACCCTTTTGATAGAAGGCCCCATGTGAAATCTGGTGAAAATCATGTGAAATCTGGTGAAAATTACTCAAGCGGTTTCAGAGAAGAAGACATTTAAGCATTAAACAATTTTATACATGTATATAGCCCAGGGGCAATGATAGAGAACCCCCAGGGGACAAAATGTTGATTATAACTGTTTTACAACTTTAATCACTCATTGTAAGTTTCAGCCATTAGTCTTCAATACATATTAAGAAAATGACTTTAACGTGATTTACGTTCTTATAAAGCATGAGGTTTTGGTAATGTATATGCAAAAGTGAGGCCTGTAGAGACAACAGCAGAGCTCTGTCTAACAGGAAGGGGACATAAATCGTGGATGAACACACGGCCCAAATACACAGTATCCGAGGTACAAAGGATGTGGTAAGGCTTGTGTCACGTCCTACAGTGGAACATAGTGATTGCGACATATATGTGTGCGAGGTCTGAAGTGATAATGTTAGAGAATTGAAGCACCATCAAATGAAACAGAATGACTGCCAAATGTTTTAACACAAGAGGATTATCAAAGGAAACGAAGAAACCTGGGGTCTTTCATGTATGGATTTTCAATGAAATTCTGTACAAATTTATGCAATATTATTTATATGTAACGTTGTTACGAGACAAAACGGTTTTACTTTTTTCCTGCTATATATACACAAGATCAGTGAATCTCCTCCATGATTCATGGGCGCTCCCCGGTTAGACAGAGGATTTAACTTTTTTACGAATATCTCTACAGGCTTCAGTTTTGCACAATACATCGGGAGGGGTCTAAGGTTTAAACGATCTTCTCCAATATTTGAATATAAGTATCCAAACCATCTCCTTTAGTATCATGGCCCCTAATAAGATTGTGCTTTCGAAAATAAGCATATCTTTATTCTAGCAAATAAACACCAACAGAAAACGTAGATCTATTTTCCTTTCCAAACCGACGTACTGTACGAGGGTCCTGAATCCCATATATATATGTGCCAGCACATGAGATAATGGTACTTCTTGCATATTCGAACAGAGAGCCTTCGGCGCATCCGCGCAGTCTTGCCAGAGCCTTCACTGTTCGCCAGAGCCTTCACTGTAGTATAGAACTAGACGATGGTTTTGACCAAAAATCAGACATCTAGCCTCACTAGATGGCTGCCCGGGCATGCCATTACAAAAACACGACTATTCAAATATATTGAAACTTTCACCACCCAAAACTGAAAGTTTTCAGATAAAAATTCTGATATATTTCATAATTCTGCTCAAAACATAGACTGTGGGTACTCTTTAGAACTGCCTCGCTGAGGCAGTTCTAAATAGTACCCACAATCTATGTATTTGAGCAGAAATAAGAAAAATAATGTATACCCTTGTAAACCCCAGTTTTACTATATAAAAGAGGGGTTTAAGGGGGTCAAAATTATATAGACATGTTTTCGTGATGGCGTTTGATAACTTGTCTTTACGTAGGACAAAACGTACCTTACTCATATGACGTTCTGAAACTAAATGAGCTGCAGCATAAGAAAGTCTGACCTATGCCTTAATTAAGCCAACAACACAGGCAAATATCAGCCTGCGTAACTACACAGTCTATTAATCGTCTTTGTTGATCACTACATCTCTAATCATTAAGATGAACCAGACGCTGCAGGTCGTATTTTGAATAATACCCTGAATACTGAATCATACGCTGAATAATACCCGGACCATTTTTGAATAATACGCTGAATCCTGAACCAGACGCTGCAGGTCGTATTTTGAATAATACCCTAAATAATGAAACAGACGCTGCAGGTAGTATTTTGAATAATACGCTGAATCCTGAACCAGACGCTGCAGGTCGTATTTTGAATAATACCCTGAATAATGAACCAGATGCTGCAGGTCGTATTTTGAATAATATCCTGAATCCAAAACAAGACGCTGCAGGTCGTATTTTGAATTATACCCTATATAATGAACCAGACGCTGAATAATACCCTGCATATTTTTTCAATAATACGCTGAATCCTAAACTAGACGCTGAAGGTCGTATATTGAATAATACCCTGAATACTGAACCATACGCTGAAAAATATCCTGGCCATTTCTGAATAATACCCTGAATATTGAACCAGAAGCTGAAGATCGTACTTTGAATAATATCCTGAATAATGAACCAGACGCTGCATGTCGTATTTTGAATAATACCCTGAATCCTGAACCAGACACTACCCAGCTAGCATTCTTTATAAATCTACAGCGGGCCGTTACCGCTATAGATTGATGTTGAATGCTTACTGGGTATAGGCCGTATTTTGATTAATACCCTGAATAATAACCAGACGCCGCAGGTCGTAATATGAATAATACGCTGAATCCTGAACCAGCCGATGCAGGTCGTGTTTTGAATAATAAACTGAATACTGAACCATACGCTGAATAATATCCTGGCCATTTTTAATAATACCCTGAATAATGAACCAGACGCTGCAGCTCGTATTTTGAATAATACGCTGAATCCTGAACCAGACGATGCAGGTCGTATTTTGAATAATACCCTGAATACTGAATCATACGCTGAATAATACCCTGGCCACTTATGAATAATACCCTGAATGATGAACCATACGCTGCAAGTCGTATTTTGAATAATACCCTGAATCCTGAACCAGATGCTGAAGCTCGTATTTTGAATAATACCCTGAATAATGAACCAGACGCTGCAGGTCGTGTTTTGAAAAATACCCTGAATAATGAACCATACGCTGAATAATACCCTGGGCTCTTTAGAATAATACCCAGTATGATGAACCAGACGCTACAGTTCGTATTTTGAATAATACCCTGAATCCTGAACCATACGCTGAATAATACCCTGGCCTCTTTTGAATAATATCCTGGATGATGAACCAGACGCTGCAGTTCGTATTTTGAATAATACCCTGAATCCTGAACCAGACGCTGCAGGTCGTATTTTCAATAATACCCTGAATACTGAACCATACGCTGAATAATATTCTGACCATTTTTGAATAATACCCTGAATAATGAACCAGACGCTGGAGCTCGTATTTTGAATAATACGCTGAATCCTGAACCAGACGCTGCAGGTCATGTTTTGAATAATACCCTGAATCCTGAAATATACGCTGAATAATGCCCTGGCCTCTTTTGAATAAAACCCTAAAGGATGAACCAGACGCTGCAGCTCGTATTTTGAATAATACGCTGAATCCTGAACCAGACGCTCCAGGTCGTGTTTTGAATAATACCCTGAATAATGAACCAGACGCTGCAGCTCGTATTTTGAATAATATGCTAAATCCTAAACCAGACGCTGCAGGTCGTGTTTTGAATAATACCCTGAATCCTGAACCATACGCTGCAGTTCGTATTTTGAATAATACCCTGAATCCTGAACCAGACGCTGCAGGTAGTATTTTCAATAATACCCTGAATACTGAACCATACGCTGAATAATATCCTGACCATTTTTGAATAATATCCTGAATAATGAACCAGACGCTGCAGCTCGTATTTTGAATAATACGCTGAATCCTGAACCAGACGCTGCAGGTCGTGTTTTGAATAATACCCTGAATCCTGAACCATACGCTGAATAATACTCTGGCCTCTTTTGAATAATACCCTGAATGATGATCTAGACGCTGCAGCTCGTATTTTGAATAATACGCTGAATCTTGAACCAGACGCGGCAGGTCGTGTTTTAAATAATACCCTGAATAATGAACCAGACGCTGCAGCTCGTATTTTGAATAATACCCTGAATGATGAACCTGACACTGCAGGTCATGTTTTGAATAATACCCTGAATCCTGAACCATACGCTGAATAATACCCTGGCCTCTTTTGAATAATACCCGCTACAGCTCGTATTTTGAATAATACGCTGATCCTGAACCAGACGGTGCAGCTCGTGTTTTGAATAATACCCTGAATACTGAACCAGACGCTGCATTTCGTATTTTGAATAATACGCTGAATCCGGAACCAGACGCTGCAGGTCGTATTTTAAATAATAACATGAATCCTGAACCATACGCTGAATAATACCCTGGCCTCTTTTGAATAATACCCTGAATGATGAACCAGACGCTGCAGTTCGTAATTTGAATAATACCCTGAATCCTGAACCAGACGCTGCAGGTCGTATTTTCAATAATACCCTGAATACTGAACCATACGCTGAATAATATCCTGACCATTTTTGAATAATACCCTGAATAATGAACCAGACGCTGCAGCTCGTATTTTGAATAATACGCTGAATCCTGAACCAGACGCTGCAGGTCGTGTTTTGAATAATACCCTGAATCCTGAACCATACGCTGCAGGTCGTGTTTTGAATAATACCCTGAATAATGAACCAGACGCTGCAGATCGTATTTTGAATAATATCCTGAATACTGAACCATACGCTGAATCCTGAACCGTGAATAATGAACCGTGAACCAGATGCTAACTTTACGCTCGTCTATATAACTGAAAGCTGATACCAACGGATTCTTTTGTTGTTTGAGCCATAGGTCAGTTATTTGGTTGAGCGTTTAAACCGTCGATATGATTCGTTTATGGATGCATAGGACGGCAGTAAGGGGTGTATGGCCTTGATATGGATCTGATTGCTTCAGTTCCTGAGTTCTTTTATTTACTTAGTAAGGTGGCGACGGCGTATGACTCACAGCTGGAAACTATTAGCGCACGATAAAAGATTACCTTGCTGCAGTTTATGATTAGCACAAAACAACGTATGACTTGCTGCATGGAAATAGAAGTACAGGATAAAAAATTACCTTGCTGCAGGCTATGATTTACACAAAACAACGTATGGCTTGCAGCAGGGAGATATAAGCACACGACAAAAAGATTACCCTGTTGCCGTGGGTCGTTTCGCCCCAGTTGGGTGGGTTGTTTCGCCCATATTTTTATTCAGGTCCTATGGATTGAGATAAGGTATATTTTAGAATATAAAGGGGTCGAGGGGGTATGAGGAGTCGGTGTGCGTTTGGTTATAGCTCTGGCCTGTTTATTTAGTATCTGCTGCTTATGAGCTTTATATTGTAATATCCTCGTTTGGTGCAGCTGGACGACCTACTGACGACTTCTAAGTTAAGTTTGGGCAACTGAGCTGCCACCTTGTTGAGAAAAAGATGCGAGCTCACATTACGTTTACACGCTTGTGCAATATAATACGATTTTATGGCTGTGAAAATGACAATTTGTAGATGAAAACATGTTCGCCACAAAAAACAAAGACTTTACGCGCCGCCTTTAATTAACAATCACGATCATTCTCACCTCGGTTAATGTGTGATAATAAGTGTGAAAGGGTTACCTTAGTAGATTACCGCCTTTGTCAGAAGCAAATGACAAAGCAATTAACGTGCACTTGTTTTCACACTTAAACAATTATGCTGACTGTCAAAACAACCTATCTATCTATCTATCTATCTATCTATCTATCTATCTATCTATCTATCTATCTATCTATCTATCATAAATCCATCCACTCATCCCGTCCGTCCGTACATTCACCCGTCCATTCACCCGTCCATTCATCCGTCCTTTCATTAACCCACACACCTCTCTATCCAGCCGTCCGTTCATCTATCTATCTATCTATCGTTCATTCATCCATCCCGTCCGTCCGTCCATTCACCCGTCCGTTCGTCCGTCCGTCCGTCCATCTACCCTCCCACCACTCCATCCATCCATCCATCCCGTCCGTTCGTCCGTCTACCCACGCACCATTCCAACCATCTATCTATCTATCTATCTATCTATCTATCTATCTATCTATCTATCTTGTCCATACATTCACCCGTCCGTTCGTCCGGTTGTTTATCTATCTATCTATCCGTTTGTATATTCGCATGTCCGTTCGTCTGCATCACTCTGTCCGTTTACCCATCCATCTCGTTTCCCGTTTTACCCATCCGTCCGTTTACCCATCCATACCGTTTGTCCCTTCCTTAGAAAAAATGTAATTGGGGCGAAACGATCCACGGGCGAAACGACTCACGGGCGGAACGACTCCCCTTATAAGGGCGAATCGACCCACCCCTAAATCAGGGCGAAACAACTCAGGGCGAAACGACCCGGCGAAACGACCCGGATTCCAGTACACGATAAGCATACAATAACGTATGATTTGCAGCAGGAACACACAGCAAAATATTATCTTGGTACATTACATTAGTATACAGCACGTGTAGCTTGCGGCAAGGGAATATTAACACATGATAAAAGACTATCTTGCTGCAGTTTATAATAAGCACACAATAACGTATGGCTATCAGCAGAGAAATATTACCTCACAATAAAAGATTACCTTGCTGCGGTATATGACTAGCATATAACAATTCATAGCTTGCAGCAGGGAAATATTAGCGCATGATGAAAGGGTACCTTAATAAATGATTAGAAATAGAAACGTATGGCTATCGGCAGAGAAATAAAAGCTTACAATAAAAATATCTTACTGTAGGTTATGATTAACATACAAAAACTTATGGCTTTCAGAAGGAAATATTAGCATAGGCTAAAATATTAACTTACTGTAGTTTATGATATGCATGTAATAACGTATGACGCAGCAGAGACATATTAGCATACGATAAAAGATTACCGTGTTGCAGTACATGATTTGAAAAAAACAACGAAAGATTTGCCGCAGGGAAATATTAGCACACGTTAAAAGATTACTGTAAAGCAGTACATTATTAACAAACAACAACGTATGGCTTGCAGCAGGGAAATATAATATTAGTACATGATAAAAGACTACCTTGCTGCAGTTTGCAGTTTATGACAAGCATACAACGACTATGCAGACAGTAATTAACAAGCTTCAGACTTTCAGTATATATATATATAAGGCTGTGATTTTGCAAACTCAAAGTCGTATATGTGTAAGTATTACAGCTGATACTTTTTTATTTGTATCATTTGTTGTATTGTTGAACATTTAAAGTATATTTGTTAAGATTTTTGATTAAACCAATTAAGCCGGAGTTATTGTCTTATTTTTAGCAAGTTTGTTTGTTTGATATTTAGCAGCAGGGGGCGGGGGGGGGGGGGGCGAATGGACTTTTTTTTTTGGGCCCCAAAAGGGACCAACGTAGACAAACAATTCTGTATGTGCGTCTAGGCGGCTTCCTCGGGCGTGCGGCTCTTCCTGAGGCCCGAGCCCCTGCGGCCCCCGAGTAAGCATAGTGAGAGCCCCTGGGGACGGCCCCCACCTCGCCGGCCTTGGGGCTCTTACTAGCGCATTTTTGTCAGGGCTGCCGATGTTTCGGCTACCTTTGAGACCAGCTCCTTGCGAAACGAACCTCCTATTTAGATATTAGGGTGCGGTTGGCATACCCACGAAGATGAAAGGTCATAATCAATGTGCGTGGTTAAAAGTGGGCGAGCCGGATATCTGCGGGAAAAGTTGTTGCCGAACGTTTTGAAAGGTTCACCTGGTCAAACTTCGCAAAGGCCGCCCAGTTCCCGTTCCCTGTAAGTCTTGCGGGAGGGAGGTTCAGAGCGAGATACGTCGCTGCCGGAAGTGCGGGAGAGAAAGGGTTCGCCAGCAGCATATAGGGCTGCAGAAGAAAACCAGAATACAGTTCGATTTGGTGCTAGATCAGCTTATTGCGGAACGAACTCCTATTTAGACAATAAGTTGCAATAAAAAAAATGCGATATATATACCCCGCCGCGAGCTCAGCTTATTGCGGAACGAACTCCTATTTAGACAATAAGCTGCAATAAAAAAAAGTTATATATACCCCGCCGCGAGCTCAGCTTATTGCGGAACAAGCTCCTATTTAGACAATAAGTTGCAATAAAAAAAAAGTTGCGATATATATACCCCGCCGCGAGCTCAGCTTATTGCGGAACGAATACCCCATCTAACACATGGCTACTATTACTATGGATGACCTGATCGAAGAAATGCTCGCAGAGTACGAGCCAAGGTTCATCCTCGATGAACCCATTCCAGAAGCTGAGGAAAGCTTCCTCCCCCGGCCGCTTCGACCACAGTGGCCATTTACCGACCTGGATGATCGTGTCCCCCACCCAGTAAGACTCCCGGCTTACGAGCCGTGGGTCGAGATACTTAACGACGCCAAAGACGAATTCGAGGTAGATGGTGCCGCCGCGGTCTTCTCTACATGGAGGGTTGAACGAGAAGACCCGCTGGACATCGGCGACGTCGAGATCACCGAAGGCATGCATGCCGAAGCCGGCAGGTTGGCACTGGACGCTCGAATGGCCGATGTCAGGGCTACCCAACTTCTGGCGGCTCTCCCAGGGGATACGGAGCTTCTCCTGAAAATCAAGTTTCTCCGGGAGAAAGCTGAAGATGATTGGGTCCTTGAAGATAAGTTTGATCCAGTCCGGGCTGAGCGAAAGAAGGGCCAGGGGGGTCGTCGAGGTCTCTCGGGACACAAAGCCTGGCGTGTTGACTGGAATTGACAGTGTGTTCTATCAGAACGCTTACCCTGTCACCGCAGTTGTCTATGGCCTCTACCCCGTCAGGGATCCAGATCCTGCCAACCTAGCTCCGTTAAAAGATGGTTACCTCAACTGTGTGGGTCAGAGGGTGGTCGAGCACTTTCAGGGCGCTTTGAGAGACCAGGGACTTACACCCACATGGCGACATAAGATCCAGGAGTGGGAAGAGAAAGTCCACAAAACCGGCGCCACGGTCGATGACGTGGCCGAACTGGAGAAGATCCTCAAAAGAGCGATCATCCTGAGGGACATCGCTGGCGAGGACATCTTAAACAGTGGCAAATATGGTAGAGGAGGGAATGGCGGCCATAGATCCATAGAACTCATCTGCCACAACGGCCACGCCTGGCCCAAAGACCTTCACTTCCCCCAGAGTAGAGAGGTCCACATCTACGAGGGCAACGTCTGGCACGCCATCCGGGAAGTCACCCAGGGCGAGCCATTAGCGGTCTGGCTCCTGGGCGGTCAAAACCGGCAGCTCTCTGTCGACCGGTTCGTGCTCCAGGACGGCCGCACCTACAGGACACGAGAGGCCCACGAAAGACTTAAAGCGATCTGCGCCAAACTGGGCAACCCTGAACTTGCTGAGAGAGCCTTCGGCAAAAGCCACGCGGCTAGCATTATGGCAAAGGAAAGGAACGGCTGGAAGCCAACCCCAGCCAACCTCCTCCCAGACATCGAGAAGGCCTGCATGGAGCACGGTCACGGCGGCCTCTGGAACTCGATGGGTTATGACACGAGGGAAGTCACTTCTATCGACAGGAAGGCCTGCTATCCGGCATCCTTCCAGGGTATGGGTGAAGCCAAACCCTATTTCGAGCGGTTCGGGCATCCGACTCACCGCATGACACGCGTGGCAATTAATGCCCTCTCCCCAAAGACATAGGCACAGGCTTCGCCGAGATTCAAGAATGAGGCTACCTGCCATCCGGTCATCCCTGCCTGATTTGGAAGGCATTTCTCCGAAGGCGGTTGGGCCCCGACACAGCTCCTTGCCTTCCTGGCAGAGTCTGGCCTGCTCTCAAAGTCAGGGAGGCGATCATCTCCTTCGAGAAGCAGACTGAGGTTTGGTTGCCCGAAAGCAGGGACCAGGCCTGCTCCGTCATCGGCAAATTCACCCAGGGCAGCAAGGCAGATGGAAAAAGGCTCACAAGGAGGTTGGTGACCGACCGCGGCGAGCTCGACTACCTTGTCCGGCACACCCGCCTGTCGGGCACTTTGGTCGGAGCACCAATGGTGTGCGAGCTTGGTCACATCCTCACTTACTACGATGATTCCCAGCCCAAGTTCGCCCACCTGAGGGCAAGCATGCTGGCCTACGACCACATCAACCTCCTCTCAATACTTTCAAGGTTTGAACCCGATGAGGCCGTCCGAGAGGCAACCGATTCCATCTATGTAAAGAAAACGGCGCTTTGTACGCTCGAGGGGGTCGGGGCCTACAAGCCTAATGAGGTGCACCCAAAAGGACATTGTCGCATCTGTCTCACCTACCACGACAAGGCAACCCCGACGCCACCACGAGATAGGATTGCCGCAGCCCAGTGGCGTGACAAGGGCGAGAGCCTCTACATGCCGATGGAACACGCAGCCTACCTCGCCAAGCCTGACTACAAAGCAACAAAAAGGGACCTAACTCCCAGCACCGCGCTGCGCCATGACGATCCCCTGACCCGGCATCAGCTGAGCTACCTAAACGGCGGCGGGGGCAACGGCAAAACCACGCGAGCGATCGAGCTCTTCCGTACCAGAAACCCCCCCGTCCTCACCCCGACCCATCGCCTGGCCAAAGAGATGCGGGCCAGGGGCGTCCAGGCCCAGACCTATCACAGCTTCTTCCGCTGGAGCGGCCAAACGGACTGGACGCCCGAAAAAATGGGACAGAAATTCGTTCCCCGTGTGATCATCTGGGACGAGGTCTGCACAGTGCCCCGCCCCACTCTGGAAACCTTCCTCGACTGACTCGAGGGTCGGGGCGTCCAGGTCATCTGCTGTGGCGACCAGGGGCAGCCGCCCCCAATCGCCGGAGAATTGCCACACGACTAGCTCCGCGGGCATGCCGCCTATTACGACGAGGTCGAGGTAGACCACAGAGCCAAAGACCCTCTTCTCAAGGCCCTCAAGAAGCGAATCCGCCTTCAGCCCGACAGGGTCCAGTGCCGAGAGGTGCGAAAGGCGCTTCCTGGCTGCCTCGGATGGGAACGCTTCGTGGAGGCCTGGAAGCCATGTGATCTCATGACCTCGAGGCAGAAGGTTCGCGACCGGGCCCAGAGGCTGCTGTTCGAGCGCCATGAGGAGTATTTCCCGGACACCTCCGTGCGTCTGTTATATCGTCCCAACGATACTCGGCGGCAAAACATCATGGTCACCATCCCTGGGCCCTTGCTGGATGGCAGGCCAGACCAGCAAGAGCTCGTCCTGAACGACCTCGTCGAGGTGCCCTTGAAATATGCCCCCGAGGTCCTCGACGGTAAGTGGGGCCAGGACTGGGCTCTTGACTACGCCCTCACCGTTCACCCGAGCCAGGGTCTCACAGTTGCCGACCCCCAGAAAGTCTGGATCATAGACGACTTTCTCCAGTGGTCCAACCTGGCTTATCTTGCAGTCTCAGAGTGCTTACTGTCGGCCATTGCTACTAAGGTATTCCAGCAGCCTGACCAGCCTCCAACATGCGGAAGCCACAGGCTCAGGAAGCTATCCAGCTGTCGCCCGGAAGTTCGTCGGGCCAGCCATCACCCCCGCGGCGAACCGAATGGCTGCCAGTTCTTCTTGCCGCCACAGCTCAAGCGACTTTTGCGCGATATCGATCATGGTGTGGGCCAGAGGACGGCGGCGGGCCGCGTGCCCGACCTCGAGCATAGCGAGATACAGTTCGTCGGCCAGCATTGCAAGCATATTCCCTACGTCGAAAAAATTCAAACGCGCGATGAAACACGGATTACTTGGCGAGTCTGTAGGCCACCAGGCCGGTCGCGGCCATCCCCAGAATGACGAAGGCGATCTCGAGGTCTTTCTGGCCGTCACTCGGGTGATAAAAGTCGGCGAGCTGGGGCTCGGGCCCCAGGTGGTCGAAGTTGTGCCCGGTGACCTGCGCATATTCCTGCATTGCAGCGTCAACATCCCGGGACGTCTTAACAGCATGACCTTGCCGGCGAAGTTCACGCCAGAGCTTCTCAAAATGGTAAATAAGTAGTTGGATCCCGAGAACGCAAGGGCGTTCACCAGGGCGCCCCCAACGAGCATTGCAATGCTCGCCATTACTTCATGATATCAGCAGGTATGATCCCCTGTTTAATTAGCAGGTCCTTGGTTCCCATGGCCAGAGCGACATCTAGCACCACCATGCCGACGTCACGGGGGGTGAAGTCAAGCTTCGGGGGGCTGCCCCCATCGCCATATTGCTAAGCCGGGCGTATCCCGTGGCCAAGCCCGAGACTACGGCGCTGTGGTAGAGCGCGTTCACGATCATCTTCCCGTCAGTTGCTGGAGTCGTCATGATTGCTCATTCCATATAAAAGGGGTCTCGAGTCTTTAATTGCTTAGCACCGGGGGCAGACTGCTTGGGCGCGGAGTCAACGGGGACTGCCGCCCCCGACAATGGACTTCTCGTTGGCGCGTTTCGGAGAAACACGAGCGCCCCGCCTGCAAGACAAGCCCCAACGACCCTCGGGGTCCAGTTAGTTAGTCCTTCACGGCGTTCCGGCCGTTTATCCGCGGAAACCGCTGCCGCTTCCTTTGGAGGAATATTGGCAGACGTGCCGTAGCCCGCAGAGGGGGGGGGCGAAATTTTTCCTTGGATGCTCGAAGCTGCTCGAGAAGTCGTTCTTCTTGCTTTGCCTTTCGGGCGGCAGCGCCGGCACGCCTGGCTTCCATTTTTTTTGGATCCTTAACTTTCTCCGTAACTCTTTTCACTGGAGGACTCTGTGCTGGCTCCTCCGCCGTTTCTTGGTTCTCCTGCATCATCTCCTCCATCGTATACTCTAACAGGGCAGCAGTGTCCAAATTGGCAGTGCTTCAAGGTGATCAGAGCAGCGGTTAACGGTGCTAAGAACATGCCGTAGCGGTGGTAGAGCTCGCAGGTAGCACTGCTAAGCGCGTGTCCGACAAACGGGTCGCTCTCGAGGTCTGCGATAAGTCTTGGCTGGTTTTCGATCGGTAGAAACATGGCCGCGATCCCCGCATAAAGCTGGAGCGCCGGAGACCCCAGCGTCTTCGTCATCGCCGCCCCAAGCCTTGCTTCGTAGCGGGCGTAAAGCTTCTCGATTTCGCTATTGTCCAGAGCGTCGATTTGATCGGCGGTGAATGCTTTCCCACGGCTTGGCCTCCCGCCGCGATGGCAGCAGGCCGTTCGCGGTGTTTTTGCACACGTTCATCCTCCTCTGGCGTCGCCGCTGTGGCGGCTGCCGGTGGAGCCCCCTCGGCTAGACCAGCGCCAGCGCCCTGCGGGTCAGCAACTGACATCAGCTCATTGATCAGTTCGTCACAGTCCATTTCTCCTATAACAAGCCGGCGGGCTCGTCTAATATGGATGCGACTCGGCGCAGACACTGTGCGATCTGCCAAGCAACAAAAACCAGCAGTACCAAATGCGTGCCAAGCACGGCGACCAGCAGTCCTTCAGTAACAGGAAGCATTGCTACACAACTATATAAGCAGCAGGCTGATCTCTTTTCAACAGAAGCTTGGCGTGTTTTCTCTCGGCTAGCTGCTGCCGCACCAACGCCCGCTGTTCTCGATTCGGTATCACGTCGTTCTCCCGCAGGCAGTCTGTCGCAATCTTTGCAGTGGAAGAGTGCGACCCAGCGCGTCTGCTCGCGTAAGTCCTTCAGGACTGAGTTGTATTTCTGGGTGAGGACCCAGACGCTTATGTCGGCGTGGCGGCCAGAGAACGCCAACTCTGACCGCATGTCTTTCTTCGTCAGAGCCTTCGTGGCCGAGCAGTCGTCGATTATAAAAAGTGTTGGCTCGCCCTTAAACACCAGGTAGAAGGCCCGCAGGTAATCGTGAAGCGCTCACCGGGGTCAAGAACGTAGACCTCAGGGTCCGTCCAGAGCCAGGGGCACTGCTTGTAAGTCTTGTTGTGCTCTATGGTAGGGCACAGGACCACGATGTGTCGAAAGAACCCCCGGTAGGGGCCTTCTTCGAGCAGAGACAGGATGAAAACGGTTTTCCGCATCCCGTCTGCCCGCAGACAATTGCCAAATGGGCGCCCTTGGGCAGAAGATGATTAATAAACAGCTGAGACGAACCGGCCATCTTTGAGGTTTAGCTGGGCGTCCATCATGATGTAGAGAAGGATGTTTAAAGCGCCGGCCGCCTCTGCCGTCTTAGTCAACTGGATGGTCACTCCTTCGCTCGCATTCTGTATGCGGCGGCCACTGCCATGAAGCCGGTCATCATCGGTTGTCCTGAGGTCAAGCCACAGAGCGAACTTGGAGGTCAATAACTCCCCGAGAGAGACGTCAGCGAGACCAAGGTCTTTCGCCACCACTGCCACCTCGGGGTGGCGTTTCCTGCCGGGTGCAAATAACTTCCTCGCCTCGTCCCATCAAGACCCCCTTCATGCTGCGGGCGGGCACGTTGAGGTTAATATTCCAGAGGGAGTCGCTCTTGTCTCTGCTTATTTTTTGGTGCCTCAGAATCCGGTCATAGAGAATCGCGAGGCGGCCGTTGTACTGATTCGCGATCATGCGAGCCAGCTCTGGCGTGACGATCTCATACTCTAGACTGATGTGTGCAATGTCGTATGAGACGTCGGCATCGCCTGTGGCCCGAATTGCGCGGCTGTAGTCGTTGAAGGTGAGTTCGTACTCCAGCCGGTCTCCAAGCGCGCTTTGGTAGAACGGCATGTGGCCCTCGAGCAGCTCGAAATCGAGCGGGATGTAGAAGCGGTTGCCGAAGGCCGCGACTGTCTCATCTTTGTTTCCGGCACCGATGCGAATCCGCGTTGCGTTTCCTGGCCGTATCGATGCCTTGGTACTGGTCATTTTTCCTCTCCAAGACCGTCTTCCAGAGATCGCTATAACAGTTGAAGACGTCACTATCGTCGATGGACATCACCTCGTTGCCGGAGATCTTGATCACAGTCTTTTTCACGATGGCGCGGCCCAGGTTCTGAACCACGGTCCGGTTCGCATCTTCACTATTCAGCTTGATTCTGAAGGCCAGGATGGCGGTCCCTGGAACGATCACGTCGTGCGCGCCGAGGTTCGGGAATCGAACCAGCAGCTGTTGATTCTGATCAATCGTGCTCGGGTTATTGGTTATCACGACAGACTGCCGCACGCATTTGACCCCCAGGGGCTCGCGGAGGCACCTGTAAGGATTAAGCTTGCGTCCGAATTTGCTCGAAGCCATGGTGTATTTGAAGCCACGCAACAACTTCAAATTAGCATCCACTTTCAACGCCGCGATGGATGACGTCACTTTCGAGAACCCCACGTTCGACCCTGACGGGCCTGGGGAAGACGATGATTTAGACCTCCCCGACCCCCCTGCTATGGAGCCACCGTTTGACGTCCAGCAGCTGCTCAATGCGTCTGGCGACAATTTGCAGGTCTTGCAGGAGGAGTTAAGAGAGGCAAAACTTGAGGCCCAGAAGAAGCGCCGCGTTGACAGTTTCTACAACGAAGTGAGCCCCGAAGGCAGGATCGACTATAGCCAGTTCGGGATCGACCCCGACGGTAAGACACTTTACTGGACACCTGAAGACAGGAAGATCTCCATTGCTGCGTCGAGGGGAAAATTCCGGTTTCTGGGTATAGACAGGCTGACCCGAAGATACGGGGCTGGTGGCACCTATGCACTGCGGAGATCGCTGGGGCTCCCTGATTATAGATCGGGGGCATCTCGGGAGCTCGGCAGAGAGGTCGTGGAGACACTCCAGAGTGCAGAGGAAACCCTCCCAAAAAACATTGAGGCAATCAAGCTGAAGGATTTCTCCGGCGTGGCTGATACCTTAAGTAAAAGCGTAGAAGACGTCGAGACCGCATTGAAGACCATTAATGGTCCGCAAATTGACGTCGCGTGGATCACACAGGCCAGAAGAGAACTGGCCGGAGTTTGGGAGGCCATGACGAGATCGAGGAGCCAGCCCGCTAACAAACTCGCGAAGCTAAGCGCCATCGACGACCGGAAATCCGAAGTCGAAAAGCACTTGGCCAGGGAACGCCGAAAACTGACCGAAACGGACCGCATCGAAATTCAACAAGATATTCGAGACCGAATGGAGAAGCTTAAAGGCGAGCTCTCCGAAATCGAGCTTGAAAGGAAGGCGATTCTCGAAGCCCTCTCCACGAATAGAGCAGCTCTCCGGTCGCAGATCAACAGAATTCGTGAGACCGTCTGGTGGCTCCTCCATGAAGACAAGACGCTGGCTGAGCGAATTCGAACTCTCCGCGAAGAGGGGATAACGATCGCAAGCATCCTTACAGCAATCGGCATGGCGATAAGCACTCTCGTCCTTGCTGTCACTGGCGGAGGAGCGGGGGGTACCACATCGCCGGCTCCAAAGCCATCCGACAAGGGTGGGGTCAAGGAGTGGATAAAAAAGCGGCCCCAGGCCCTTGGGCGTGCCCTGGCCAATTTGGCCGGCAAGGCCGCTGCGGCCCTGCCCGGAATCATAGGTTCAATCGTCTCTTGGCTCCTGAGCACGTTAGGGAAGGCCGCGACGGCTCGCTGACAACGTGTGGGCCTTGGTCATGGGCGTGAGGGCGCTTCTTCTCGTGGCCGCAAGGGACTGGCTAGCGAGACGTCAACCAAAGCGCCACTAGGCCAACCCCGACCCCTGCGGCTATGAGAGCCGTTTTCTGGTCTTCGTGGCTCGGGGCGGCCGCGCGACCAGACGCGTGTTGGTCTTGGCCCCGTTGCTCCGCAACATCAGCAGCATGACCCCGTTGCTCCGCAACATCAGCTGCGGGTTTGCCACTCGGTGGCCCCTTTTGATCAGTCCCGGCCGGTGCTGCGATTTTTCCTTCGAAGGACTTATCGCCTGTCCCGCGTATCTGCTCCGACTCGTTGATTCCTGGGTTGTGGCCGATTGCTGCTTCAGATCCAGCGATCACGATTTCGTTGTTGTAGCCCTGCACATTGCCCAGATGGAGGGCCATGTCGCTTGGGGCGAGGTAGAGCCCAATCCCAAAGACGAAGTCCAGAGGGGTTGATGCATACTGGAGCGTCTTTTGATATCGAGCGATGCTGCTGGGGATGTCGACGGGCGAGGCGATGGCGTCTTCGACGTTGGCCAGGAACTGCTTTTGTGCGTCGAACCCCGTCCCGGCCTTGAGAATGTTCGAACGCGTCTGGGCTTGCACTCCCACAATAGCCCACACATACGTCCTGATCGAGTCGTTGAGGCGCTCCACACCTGCTTGCGTGAAGCCTTCTATCGAGAATGAACATCGTCTACGCCCCTGATATGTCACGGTTATGGCGTATGGCGTCCTTCGGGTGGAAGAAGGGGCCATCGGAGTAGTGCGCATGTCGGTGGGCGCCCGACGGCTCCATATACGTGCTCCAAGATCCGAGGCCTTTGCACCCGTGGTCTAGTTTTTGTCTGCAGTCCGTTTCCGGCGACACGCCGAACTCAGAGTAAAGCCGCTTGTGGGCCCTGGCGTCGAAGGTGTTCAGATACCAAGAATGAGATTTTTCTCCGGGAAGGGCGACTCGCAGCTCCTCAAGAATACGCCTAGTGGTGAAGTAAACATGGAAGCGATACAGACTCGTAAGGAGCGGATCTGTGGCTTGGAGGTTGTCCTCAACCGAGACGTCACATCCGGCGGTGGCGCATCAAACCGCGAAGTTCAGTTGGCACTGCCACCCATCGAAAGGAGTGGTTTTCCAGGAATTCCAAGCCTTGTTTGCCATAGCGATATCCCCCGTGAGTGGGGGGTTCTGGTACTGGGCGAAGATGTCTAGGAAAGAGGCCTGAAAGTCACTCCCTCGTCATCAACCATAATCTTCTGGCTGGCCAGAGACGCCTGCTTCTCTTTGAAATGGCCCCCCGCCCGATATGTTGCATAGCTTTTGAACGAGTAGGCCCTCTTGCCCATGCTTTGGGTCACTATGTACGTCACACTCACCGACATTCAAAATGGGGAACCGGCCTATCTTGCATCTGTTCCCTGAACTGCGTGTGGGGGGCTGGAGATCGCTCTCTGTGAGCTCACGTATTACCACCGCTGGCTCAATATCGGCGCCGAGTTATTGAATAACAAGGTCTCAGATGGGGGCACCGTGTTGGACATACCTGACGGATACTATAACGTCTTTGAGCTGGACAAAAAGGCGTTCCGGCCTTTGGGTGCTGAACTCAGTTTGCATGCCCCCACCGGCCGCTTGCAGCTATCTGCGAAGAAACGTCTGATCTTAAACGGCGGGCTGGCCAAAGTCCTAGGGTTGTCTCGAGAGAGGTTTGAGCCCGGCCAGAGCCACATTGCAGACGAGCCAAATCGTCTGGCAATCCATCCGGAGATCTGCGTGCATCTTGCCGAGGTCAGTACGTCGGAGAACATCCACAACTGTCGCCCCTCCACACTGCTGAAATCCGTCCCCGTCGAGAACGAAAGGTGCGGGGTAGTCGGACAGAGTCATTCCCCGTCTTGCAGTACAAACGGCTGGCATCGGGACCTCTTTCCCAGCTGACGCTCACGATATTAGACACGAGTGGCAGAAATATAGATTTCGACTATTTGAGTGCAGTCCTACACATAAGAAGAAATGGCTGACGCGGGTGGCCCAGGGAGCGCCAGGTAATGCCCTGGAGTGGCTTTAGCCGATCTCGGGGATACCGAGAAATTCGAAAAGGGTGGGGAAGAGGGCCAGCTGTACGCTTTCGAGCTGTCCGACGGGGTGTACAAACGAAAAAAGGTCACCGCCCAAGAGGGAGGTGGGGCGCAGAAGCTCGGAGAGTTGAGCGACGTCGGCGTCTCATATGCCGTCCCCAAGCGGCTTCACACGCTGGCGTTTACTGGGAGCAGGTGGGTCGCCGCGGACCCCGTTCAAGAAACGGGCTGGATGATCGACATTCAAATCTCCTCTCCCTACGTCGCAACGGGGCAGCATCACAAGGTTCGAAAGGTGACGAATAGCGGTACCGGCTGTGTTCCTACGTTCCTGAGACAAAAAAAACGTGGTCATTTCCGAGCAGTACATGCTCAAAACGAGCAGCCGCCAGGAGGGGATTCTAAAAATGGTATCCGAGTTCTCTCCAGCGGGAATCATCGGCGCGGAAATACCAATATCAATAATCCTTCTCGAGGTGATCCTCGGAGACCCGCCCGACGACTTCGTCAAAGTTTTGCCCGGCTTAAAGCTCAAGTGGACCAGCGCGCACGCGCGAAAAGAACGGGGCCTTCATCAGAGCTCAGGAGCGACCTGTGGTGCGCTTTACTTTGGGGGAATCCAGCACGAAGCTGAGCACCGCTTTCTGGATATCAACAAGATTAATGTTGGCCCGGTCGAGCTCAAAAGGCTGAGGTTCACGCCCGCAGGCCTCACTCCAGACCAAAGCTCGGTGGTCCTCGGTGCATTTGAACTTGTCCGACAGTGATGATGTCAGTCCTAAAAGCACGATGGGACTTTACCCACCACTTGAGACGACTGGAGACACAGACTTCAGCAAGTGGCCGATCCGAAAAGGAACGGGACTTCAGAGCCTCGCTCTACAAAAAATACCGGCGGGGGGCGGGGGCAATGTCGTGGACGGACTCGACACCGCGCTTTCAGTGGCCAGCGCGGGCTTGGCTGCATCTGGTGTCAGAGTATTGACGACGATAATCGCGGCGCCAGTCGCCGTTGGCCTCCAAGCTGGGGAGATTACTTGTGGGTGCTGGGAGCTGGCGGGAGATTCATTTGTCGGACGCTTGAATTCCTTTGTCGGAAGCTTGAAGCCAAAGCTAGGAAACATGACCTAATCCGGGTCCTGGCCGTCTCAGCTAAACAATCGCCGACAGGATCTCGGCCGAGGAGGAGTTTCGCCTGATTCTCTCTGAGGTCGACAAGTACAACTAAATGAAGGCTGAGATACGCCGTGGGCGTCAGAAAGAAGGCGGTCTGCCCGAGACCGAAAAAAACCGGCTTATGAACCTCATGAGAGACGAGATGATGCTAACGAACCCTACCAAGCTCTTGGAAGAACTCCAAGCTGCTGGAAACAGTGGCACCTCTCGATAAATATATCTTGTTCGCGGGCTTAAAAAAAGAGAGCAGGCTGCGCAGGCTGGTCCAGCAGCAGACGAGTTTATTAAGTGGAAGAATAAAAAAAAAAAAAAGACCGTCGCCGGGATTCGATCTCACACACAAAAATTCAGCAAAGGCCCCCCGAGGTCCTGGTCATTTTTTCGTTTTTTAAATCTTATCTCTGGGTGGGGGGGGGGGGCTTTTTCTTGACCAGGACCTCTCATACTACTTCCAATGCTCGGTCACTCCTGCCTTCAGTACCTAACTATGATTGGGACGAAAGTCGTTAGAGGTTTACTAGAAGTGCCGGCAGAGGTTATTGGGATGGGAATGGGATCGTAGCGCTTCGTTTAAACCTGTACAGTTCCCCGCAGGGCGATAAATATCTGTAAATTTAACTTATAAAAGCTTGGAGTTTTATTGTGCAATAATAACACGATTCAATAGAGAATCGATACAGGTAAACCTTCACATATTTTATAGATCCCTTACCATGCTTATGGGCAGATTCAGCAGATGCCAGTCCACGGTACTTTAAACCCCGGGAGCTGGGTAGAATTCTTTACACGCACATCCCAGTCCTTGGGGTGAGCCACCTGTCTGTGTCAAATCCTGTTTTTCTGAGAAAAATATATCAATATGTCGTCTGCTGAAATTTTTACTCAGAGCGTTTAAATGTTCATTCAGGGATGAATTTGTAAATACCTCAAGTTGATGTGCACCAGATAAACCGGATAGTTTTTCGTAGACAAATACAGAACATACATGGCAATAAGGGGAAATTATCACCTTTTACGCTGACTCTCGTCTGGGGGGTGGGGAAGTGGATATCCGGATCTTAAAATATGCAAGGAACCATTTCTCCAGGGACATTTTTGAAAGGTAACTCGAGGTTCTGTGCTCAAATAGAAAGTGAGGGACACATTTTATAAGAACCCTTACCATGCTTATGGGCAGATTCAGCAGATACCGGTCCACGGGTACTTTAAACCCCATGGGCCGGGGTTAGAATTCTTAACACCCATATCCCAGTCCTGCGAGGGGGGCGGGGCGAACCGCCTGTGTGTGTGAAACCCTGTTTTCTGAGAGAAATATATCAATATGTCGTCTGCTTGAATTTTTTTACTCAGAGCATTGAAATACACAATCAGGTAAATTACTACTGCGCACTCCAGCGCATATAATCCTATAACAATCATAATGTCGTGGGCACCAGATAAATCGGATATCGGTGAATCAGGTAAGTGCCTCTCTCTTTTTGCGTTCAGAGCCCCAAGGCCTTGCTTCAATTTACTATGGGGTGAAAAGATGGCGAGCGATTTTGAAAAGCTTTAACTTGTAAATGTTAACACTCGTGTGAGAAGCTTCAGCTATCGGACACTTTGGGTCGCTTTCTGCTGAATACTACTTAACAGAGAATCGTAAATAGTGTTCCTTGAAATTAAGCGATAGACACGGTAGAATTCAAACACGGCATTTATTAGAATCAAAGTTGAAATGGGGGACAGAAAGACTATATATATTATATATATATATATATATATATATATAATATATATATATATAATATATATATATATATATACTATATATATATATATATATATATATATATATATATATATACTGTGACGTCAGTGTGCCGTTGAAAAAATGTGTCCATACAATGTATTTTATGTTGTTCTTTTTTTATTTGTTTGTTTGTTTGTTTGTTTGTTTGTTTGTTTGTTTTGTTTTGTTTTGTTTTTTGTTGTTGTTGTTTTGTTTGTTTGTTTTTGTTTTGTTTTGTTTTTTTGTTTTTTGTTTTTTTGTTTGTTTGTTTCTTAAAGTAAATACAATACTGCTAAATAGAACTTAAGCAAAGCCTAAAGAAAAAAAAATATCTATAATTAGGAGAATATAGGGTTTTATTACGGCTTAAAATAAATATTCAACCGTTGCACAGGCAGAATCAATGATTTGCCTTTACATATGCCAAATTAGCACGCGTACGCTTGTGAGTAACCCGCGTACGAAACATTTTTACAATAAAGTGCCATTAACAGAAGATATTTGGTTCTTTACATTAGTGGCTACTCTTAAAGGAAAGAATGTGGGAGCAAATTCTTTCCTATAAGAGTAGCCTCTTGTTTAGAAGTGCTTAAAGGCACACTTTTTCAAGAGTTTTCCTAGATTTGCGTACAAATAATTTTGTGTTAGCTATGCCACTGATAATGCTAAAAATACTTCTAAAATACTAAGACCTTGTTCTACTTCTGTTGTTTATTCAATATGTTGCCGTAAAACATTTGTAAAACATCAATGCGAAATGCCATTAGTAAATACAATATCTAACTCACATGGCAACACATAGCATAGGTATATTTTATTTTAAAATGTTAGACATAAAAGTTCTTATCGAAGACCAATGTATCCGAAGTGTCACATAGCGTTACAGGTAAAATATTGTGACACCACAACTCTTATGAGTTTAAAGCACCAGGATTAAGAGATCAAATGAAAATCTAACTCACTGCCTTTGGAAACAAAGATCGGGGATTCAGTCTTTAGAGAAATTACAAGTGAATTATTCAACTGTTTATCAAGAAAGTTGGCGACTTGATCAACCCACGTATAGATTTGACTCAAGCAGTTAACCCTTAAAGCGCCAAGAAAAACTGCATCTGAAAATGTCGTCTGTTTATGTCGTCTGCTGAATATTCTTGCAGACTTTTCAAACCTATTTTTGCATACAGGCAAACAGTATGGACCCTGATCAGACTGCTCCTAAAGGAGCAGTCTGATCTGGGTCCACACTGTTTGCAAAAATGACTTTTAAAATCACAAGCAGATGATAAAGCAGACGACAATAGTTGTAACTGGCGCTTTAAGGGTTAATAGTCATGATAGTTTGCAAACTAGTCAGTGTACACAATCACCTTATCGATGTTTGCATCGGTAAATAAACGTCCTACAGGTGGTCGTTTGGATATAGTTAATGTAGTTGAGCCTGTGGCAATGTTTTCTTTGAGAATAATATGTAGATGACCAGCTTTACCCTCTCTTTGCATCTGCAATAAAAATCATGACAAAAATTAAGAGACTTGTTACATTTTCAGGAGAGAACTCTGTCAAAAGGTTTTGGTTCCCTTCAAAAAATGGAATTTAATCTAAAAGGAAAGCATTTGTTCTCATTGGGACCATTTGTTTTCCTTTAGAACAAACCCTTTTCAGAGGATGGATATAATGTAGGTATGTGTAGATGGCCTACGTTAGCCATTCTTTGCCTCTGTAATAAAATAATAACATAAATTAAGGAGAGGTGTTACATTTACAAAGGAGAACTCTGTCAAAAAGGTCTTTGCTCCCTTCTGAAAATGGATTCTACCCTAAAAAGAGAACATTTGTTCCCACTTGGAGTAAATTATTTCCCGTTAGAATTAACCCCTTTTCAGAAGGTGAATATAATATGCGCAACGCACGAAAAGGCCATTATGCCATTTTCGGGGAACGAAGGCTCTGATCAGGCTGTGCATTGCGCAGGCTCATCAGGGCCTTCGATGTCCGCCAACAGTGGATACTGGTGCATATTTTGAGCAACAGAAATTGGATATGCATGTTGATCTGGCCGAGTCTGAAACTGAGCAGGCTGAGGAGTTCTATGGTCAGTTTACAGATGTATTCTCGCAAACTTCGGAAAACGAGGTCCCTCAGCTCCGCCTTTGAGCGACATTCACATTTCAAATGAAGGTGTTATAAAATGATGAAAGGTTTAAATCCCTCAAAGGCTTTGGGATCTGATGGACTTCATCCTAGATTCCTTAAAGAACTTTCGGCAGAACTTGGTCCTGTATTTGCTCATTTGTTCCAACAATCTCTTGATAAGGGAGAAATCCCCAAGGAATGGTCTATGGCTAAGATCTGTCCACTTTATAAGAAGGGCGACAGAGCTTTACCATGTAACTATCGTCCAGTGTCCTTGACATGTGTTCCTTGCAAGATGCTTGAACACATAGTATGTACAAATATTATGGCTCATCTTGATGAACACAAGCTTCTGTCAGACAGCCAACATGCTTTCAGGAAGAATCGTAGCTGCGAAACTAAGTTGATCACAGTAATGAATAATTGGGCCAAAATTTTGGATGCTGGAGGTCAAGTAGATACATTTATATTGGACTTCAAGAAGGCCTTTGACACTCCTCCTCATGAACTTTGAAAAGCAAACTCCATGGCTATGGCATAAGTGGAAAAACTTTAGTATGGGTTGATTCATTTCTGTGCAATAGGCAACAAAGGGTTGTAGTCAACGGAGCAAAATCTCAATGGGCACCTGTTTTATCTGGGGTGCCGCAGGGCACTGTTCTCAGTCCTCTGTTGTTTTCCTTGTATATAAATGACATCATGGTTGGAATAGAATAGAATCTGAGATTCGTTTATTCGCTGATGACTGTGTCTGTTATCGTCAGATTGATAGTACTGAAGGCACATCAAAACTCCAAAAGGATATTGACCAACTGGGCAAATACGCAAGAAAATGGGGCATGAGATTTCAGCCCGTGAAATGTAACATTATGCAGCTTAGTAGGAAGCGGATCAAAAAGATCAATGCAGTTTATTCCTTAGAAGGAACAGTCCTCGAAAATGTGGATAATATTAAATACCTTGTCGCAAGATTCACATCACTTGTGAGATCTAGAGACTAGTCTTTGCAATCGTTGGCCCTATTGAATGAATGTCTATTGATGTGTCACCAGTAAAATACATGTATTCTGATTCTGATATGTATCTTTGCTGTTTGCACATAGCATAAGGGCTTTTATCCACGTTGTGCATCCTTATTTACAGTTGACAGCCTACTTTTCCCATGCTTTGCATATGCAATAAATAATGACAGAAATTAAGAATACTTGTAACTTTTATGGAAGAACTCTGTCGAAATGGTCTTTGCTCCCTTCTGAAAAGGACTCTACTCTAAAAGGAAAGAATTTCCTCTCATTGGGAGCAAATTTATTCCCTTTAGAAAATAACTCTTCTCCGAAAGTAGATATAACATGTAAATAACCGACTTTATCCATTCTTTGCATATGCAATGAAATAATAATAGAAAATAAGTGAACTTGTCACAACTTCAAGGGTGATTTCTATCAAATTGGTGTTTACTCCAATCTTAAAAGGGGGTCTAGTCCATAAGTTTGGGAGCAAATTATTTCTCATAAAGTCGACCCCTTTTCACAAAAGAATATGAAAGGTAGATGACCAACTTTTCCCATTCTTTCCATCTGCTATAAAAAAAAAAAAAAAAAAAAAAAAAAAAACAGAAATTAAAGGGCTTTGTTACAACTTTAAAGGAGCATTCTGTTAAAATGCTTTGCTCCCTTCTGGAAAGGGTTCCGCTCTAAAGGCAATATTTTGCTCCCATTTCGGACAAGGGGCCGTCTCATTAGGATCTACACTGTTTGTTTTTCTGCTTTGATTTTTTGACTGAGAATCCTATATGGAACAATGGTTTAGACCAGATCTAGACATGGAAGAATCTACTTCAGAAACTCAGGGATGATAGGGTTAATAGTAAAGGGATAGAAACAGTTCCTGTCTAGTTACCTAAAGACGAAATGTTAATTTACACTCAGAGCATAACATAATATTGTTTGATTGTATTAAACTTTTAGTTCATTAGATATCTTAATAACGTCCTAAAGGTGGTCGCCTTCTATATGGAAATAGTTCCCTTAAATAAATACGAAACAGAAAGAATTAGTTTCATTGTCTGTAGACGAATCAGTCATAGTCCTGATGTTTCACTGATGAGGTAGTGGCCCTATGCGGACCGTTTGTAATTTGGAGCAGCATCAGAATTGCGAGGTTTCACGCAAATTAAAATGGGTAAAGCCGCCCCTTCCCTCCCCCCGACCCCAACCCAGTGCTCGTATTATCCGTGCACGTCCATGAAACTAGGTTATAGCCTCCAGCTGTTTACATTGTCAAGACGGAACTTCTGTTAAAATATAGTAACAAAGATGTCCAGGAAGAGCCACGATCACAAACCTTAGACTACCAAGACACCAAGAAGAATAGTAAACAAACTACAATGGACAGCACACATGTTACAAGCAACAAAAACAAATCAACTGGCTCCCTGTCCCCCAATCAGGAGATCACAGTGCAAAACAATACAAACCAAAAAACGCAACAATAAGAGTACGAGCTACTTGATTTTTTTTATCTTATAAAGCATTTTTCGAGAGGGCACATGACGTTTATACAACGTCGCATTACTCTCGATGAACGTTGTATAATTGTCTTGTGCCCACTGGGTAACTGTTGGAATAAATCTAACTAAACTATTCCACTGGGTTATTGTTGGATTAAATCTAACCAAAATATTTGCCTGTACATCATTCACAAGAATCGGACTCTAAAATTTACAATATCAATCAAGTTTAGAAATTCAAATTATTTGTAGGCTGAACATCGTTTCCGGAAGAAATTTAAACACATTGAGTCAGCCAAGGATAAAACTACAATAAGACTTGTGCTACCAGTGAGAACTGAGATCACCTGCATATGCGCGCAGTCTGAGCAGAGTCTTTGCTAATCGCATGCGCTTCTACAGCCTCTGGGCTATCCAAAGGGAGTAAACCAAGAACTATTGCCATTTTGGATAGATATTCAGACTAACTTGAGTCTTGCTGGTCACACGGGTCTTCTTGTAGATTTTGTCGTGCGCTGGATTAACTGATACAAGAGATAACTGAAACAGGGATGTTTCTATGTGATGACAAATGATGCAAGGTGGACAATCCAATCATGTTTTACAACTTTGCTTCCCTTTTTAGTTGAAAGTCGACTAGCCGGCGTCAGTTGAACGATGATTTCACCATCAGTATGTATCAGATAGCTGCTGTCCGAATCACCTATTACAGTCTACTACACCATTTATGAAGAAAATCATTTCATGTTCTCATGCGAAATTACATGGTTTGTAAGAAAATGTAACACGGATAAAAGGTAAAGCATAAGTTATAAGTCTTTCCTTACAAAAATCAGAATTTTAGATTTTGTAGTTTTGTTGAATGCAATATTACCATTTTCGAAGATTGTCACGTGATTCTATAGATACATGTCATTGCGTCATAACTAGATACTGATGTTCCTACGAGATTACTTGAAAATAGTTAGTTAATACAGAAAACAACATGGGAAACAATTATGTTTGAAATGAGAATAGCCATCAAAAATCAAAAACCATGAAACCTATGCGCCTATCACCGTTATCCCTCATAGTGGGGATGACGGGCTTGCCCCGAGGAATTATATAAATTTTAAATATTGGGTCAAATAACCCTTCTTTGAGTCATTATTATAGTTGAAAACTTCCAGGATGTGCATTTTACCCATTTGGTCCTAAAATATTATTTAGAATCTTACGCCTTCTACATATAGCAGAAGCTCATTTCAAAATATAGGTGTTCAGGTTATTTCTAAAACTATTTAGAAAACGGCTGAACTATTTGCAAACAGTGCAGGTACTTATCAGGCGTCTAATCTGGTCTTTTGCCGTTTGCAAGTGTTCCTATTTAAAATACATTATTTATATCTTGTTTTAAGGAATTGTGGCTTCGGTGTCTAAGGTCCCGCCCCAGAATCTAAGAGTTTTGTCGAATACCTAGATGTCTAGATTTTTTGGCTGTCTAATCCCCATCTTTGAGGAGGGAAACAATCATAGGCGCACTTTAATTAAACAAACTGGAGCCATAATCATAGCTTTAGGCTCGAAGAAACGGAAACCAGTAGAAAAAATAACACAGCTAAAAGTTAAGAGTAACATGATGGAAAAGATAGCTGACAAGAGCACACAAAACCAATGTCATACATATTGGGGGCATCATGTAAAAAGACACGGTTGTTATGATTGTATTAAAATATCCAGCACGTGCAAACAAGTCATGAAACAAAAAAGGAAGAAAGCAATAAGGGGAAAACGTTGCTAGAGACAAACAGGCCATGTCACGTGAAAACGTGCCCTCGAACATGCA
This sequence comes from Anodontia alba, assembly GCA_964016985.1. Lineage (NCBI taxonomy): Eukaryota > Metazoa > Mollusca > Bivalvia > Lucinida > Lucinidae > Anodontia > Anodontia alba. Next base: position 103,594,058 of record OZ024822.1, read on the forward strand.
CGAATTGCGCATGCGCATTGTATCATCCGGGCCTTTGCACTCCATTGTACATTCATACATTCTGAAGTATCCAATAATTTTGTTAGCGGACAGTGAAGGCTATCGCTTTGTATACCAATAAACTTGTTCGACATTTCGTCCACGGTAACTGATAAGTTCTCTCGAATTCCATATATAGAATATTATTCTCAAGGCTTCGTTTCGCGTTCACATGATATGCAATAACCTCATTTAATAACCACAATTGTTCAAGTATTGCATAATTCATAACAATGTGCTGATGATTTTGAGAGGCATGCTTTGATCCAGAATATATGATAAAGGGCCGAAGGCAAATTTGTTGTTGAGCTTAAGCACAATGGTTAAATGAAAGGTATGCATTTTAGTTGAGTACTTTTAGACAAATATTGGTCTTATAAATGATAATTACAAGCAAATGAATACATTGTAAAACTTTTAGGACTTTTCTTCAAGCGTTTTATTTTACATACGAACTGGCAGAGTTTAATTTGTAATATCAGTAAAGTATAAATAGGGAAAACATACGTATATTTTATCTGCCGATGGAACGTCTTTTATTCGTCGGGCAGTGTTCACTCTGTCAAAATCTTCCAATGCCTTCGCACGCCCTCCAGGCTTTAGGAAGACTACATTCAAACCATCTGAATAAATGCGTTTTGTCCCTTGTAACAATATTTGCACTGCTGCATTACCTGAAATAGACAAGACAAAATCCTTCCATTATAGGAGTGAATTTATTAAAGGGTTTATGTTAAGTTTGTGAGTTATTCGCCGGAGTTTGTAGATCGATAAAAATTCAAAAAAATAATACTTCGTTCTTTATAAGTTCAAATTTGTCAAGTGAATTTTCATCATTTACTTGTCCGTGGGCAAGTCATTAAATTTGTTTATTCCACAACCTTGCCCATCTAAATTACTTTCGAAAGTAGATCGAACTAGCAAGTGAAGACTATAAAGATGTTGCAAGAAGAGCTAAGGACCACTACGAGTATATATGAACCGCCAGCTGTCAAAAAGGCTTTTAGGGCATATACGAATGGCAATGCCTCAGACCACTTTGTACAGCTACGCGTCGGGTCAAGTTCCTTGCTGTTACAAATAGTCCTTTATCTTCAACAAGGTCCCTATATTGTGTAGGCGGACAGCGAAGATCCTGACCAGACTGCTCAAATGCGCAGGCTGATAGGGATTTTCGCTGTTTGAATATTTACTAAGGTCCTTTTCTCAGCCGCCGGCAATATAACGTCAGTGCCAACCTTGACCGTGCCTTTGAGCTACTGTGTGATGATTCCACCAGTGCAGTCCTGTGAAAAAGCACCACAGGTAAGTGGTCCAGAACCAACATTGGAATGAGACAGTTGGTTTCTGTCGCCTACACCCTTATCTCTCGAAAGGATATTGTCTTATGCATGTACAAAATGTCAGCACTTGGTGCAGAGTTAGTAATTATCAACATCAGAATCATGAACGTCATTGCTGGAATCAGTAGAGAGACTAAACAGCGCAAACTGAGATCACCTGCATATAGGACCAGACTATCATAAATCCACTAGAACCTGCCACAGAACGAAATGGGCCTGAAAACACAAAATATTGGCGGAAAACAGTCAAATCTGACTTGATATATGAGTGAGTGATTTCAGGTTGAAAAGTTGTTCTTCATGACTGTTCACTTTACACGATAGCTTTACTTATATTTTGAAACACAAAGAGATATAAATACTTATGAGCAACCTTATTTAATGAGCTTTCTACTAGATAATTTATCCAGGAATGCTCTGATAACTTCGACAGTAACCTACTCTAAAGCTAATATGACCCTCCTTAAAACTAAAGCTAATTTCTTCTGATATATTTCTTCTTTTGTGACTTGGCGTACCTCAGACACCGAAACACCGGTTCCGAGTTTAAATTTATCAATATTTAATGACAAAGTCTCAGCTAAGATTTATAATAAAAGGGACGACGTTAATTTTGATATTGTAAATATTCCAGTTTTGCCGATGGCAATGTTCCGCGTGCTACATCCTGTGGTATACCTATTTCTCAGTCAATTCGTTTGCGTGAGCATCTGGGCTTTAAATTCGAACTAAAAGCAAGGGTACCGTTATCATAAACTCCACAAAAAATTTCTAAGTTTTTTCGCAGTTATTCTGCATTTAGGTCCAAACATAAAATATGTTTGAAAGCATTTCTGAAATACGATCCGTCCGAACATGAATTTTATGGCGACTTAGTCCCCAAAGTCAGAAATATGGTTGGCAAAACTGATTTTTCGGTAGAATTTAGAAAGAATTTCACTCGCTACAAATATATAGTTTACACAATGGATATTCTGCGACAAACTGCATACATGGTTGTTAGCCCAATTATGATTGATAACTGTGCTTCCCTTTTTAATTGCACGACGGTGGGTTGGTCCACATACTAGATGACGGCTGCCTCCTCAATTTGGTTCAGGTGATCGGCGCATGACTATCCATGTGAATTAAGGGTGAGGTTTCGCGGGTATTAATCTGAAAAAAGCTCCTTAGTATTCTCCTACTGACCGTTCCGAGGCTGTTTCGCTGTTGCAGTTCTTTAACATGTGTCTGTAGTTTCATATGTGGCGTTTGTGAAGTCTTTATTTGTTCCTCACCTCACCTTCTTTTGATGTTTTGGGAGAGCTGTGCTTCGTGATTTTGGTATTTCCTGGGAATCTTTACTCATATTTTTGGATCCTGATTACAGAGCGCGAGAAAACAATCAAGACCTTAGAAATAAGAAACTGACAAACATATCGTACTCAAAGAATGTACACACGCAAGTGCAGGGTTTCATAGGTGCTCTTGATCGTCTAAAATTTAAATGGTGCGGTTACAATATCATGTCTGGCATGGATAAACACGTCTGTAAGAAACAGTTGAGGTGAAAAGAACAAAGTTGCAGGAAGAAGACAAAATGAGAAGACAACATCAAAATAGGGACCTTTCGTAGTTTCTATGACTCACAAAGAGCAGCTGAACAGAGATGCGTATGGACAAAAACAATTTATGCGTGCTTTACAAAGCAAGGGCAAGGTTTATCTTTATACCGGCTAAGCACAATAGAAACGTTGACGTCGCCAAAACTCATTAGAATTATGCTGCTCTCTAGAGTTAAAATAAAACCATTCAGATTTCGGGATTTCAGTATGGTTCTTAACGCTAGTAAACGTCATATAAGGGGTTAATAGTTCAAGCTATTTTTAACCTTCGCAATATTTATTCCTTCTCGTAACTTTATTCATGAAGGGATTTTATTTATGCTTTATATAGGATTAGTCTGGAGGCGTTTTTAACAGAATTAGGCTACGCCATGCTAAAATAAATGTGTCTTCGGATGTATGCGGACAGCGAAGGCCTAGATCAGCCTACGCATCCGCACTGTCCGTAAACAGAATCATTGGATACAATAGAATGTACCAACGGAGAGCAAATGCCATAAGGAGACTTTGAGCATGTGCATGGTGATGTAAATCCGTAAATTCTGCGTATGCTCGAAGGCAATTTTTTCGCTTGACGCGGTCCAGATATGTTCTTACCTATTCTAAGCAGTGATCGCTTTCTTCTTTCTTCTGCGGTCCAATCTGAAATCATGAAATTATGCATGTCTTTGTACTTTTTGCCTGAGAAAAAAAAACACGAAAGCATCTCGATCGTGTCGGGGCTGGGAGTTATCATGTCGTGGCTCTGCATTCATCCAACTGACAGCATCATTCCTTATCATGGGATACCAGTCCCATCACCATCAGTGCCATTTGTTTGAATCATCTTATGCTTTGATATAGCTCAAAGCAACTTGAAACACTTTGTAGACTTTTCACCATTACCATCAAGGAAATATTTTTGAGACTTCCTTTTTTGTGGAAAGGGAAAATTTTATTTACTATTAGGGTGGACATATATATATGAGCCACTGATACCAACAGTCTCTGATTTTATTAGTATGACAATACAATAAAATTGAACAGTTTATTTCTTTTTTTATTCTTATGTTTGCATATTATGCCTTACACCCTAATATTGAAGCAAGAAAAAGTATATAGAGGACAGAGATAGGCAGTCTTTAAAGATCTTATTTAGCAAATTTGGGAAAACCGAGAGAAACAGCCAATATAATGTTTGCATAACTATTACTGCCTTCATTTGTACCTTCTAGTTTAAGAAATTTCCTTTTAATTAAAACCCCATTATACTTCAAAACCCAAATAGTATTGTTGTTTTTGTTTTATTTATTTTTTTTTTGTTTGTTGCACAATGTGGTCTGAGGAAGAGGAAAAAAGTAAACGTATAGTCATACAGGACAGATCGATTCTCCCTAACAGTACTTATTAGATGTATTGCTACCAAAGTCACAACTGGAAAGGTTGAATTTATCTATATCTAAGTGAGGAATCTAAACTAATGTTACTTATTGTTTAAACAACTTTTAAAAATAAAATCTCCAGATTCCAGAATCCTTCAACCTACATACAATATAAAACATAAACCCAAAGCAAGACCACTAGTTAAACTAGTTATATACTAAATATTGTCCAATACTTCCTTAAATGGCATCCAGGCTTGTAAACATTCCTGCAACTTGTTGTTCTTTAATTCCGTTTCTCTTTGACTTAAAAAAGCGCATGGACATTAATTCTATTTTCCAAGAATTATTTAAAGTTAAAATTGCGTAAATATATTGTGAGTCCTTCTTTTGTTTGAGGATAATATACAGTCTGTATACACTGGTTCTCCAATAAATATATTTGTTTATTCTATTCCTACATTACTTTTGCTATTATGGTACCAGTTATATTACTGTTCATATTTACCTGTTTTTCCCTCTGAAACCTTTTGATACAGTCAACTACTCTATGATATAGGAGAACGTTGTATGTATAGAACTCCTTGGAATAAAAAAACAAATATTATTTAAACGTCCTATTTGATTTACTGCCTTCCAAACCCGAAATTGAATAGCGGTCTGCTATAAAAGAAATAATTTTCTTCCAAAAGTTTAGAGAAGATCCCTTTTCAGAAGGAAGAAACTCAGTTCGACAGGGTTGCCGCCCCTGAAAGTACACATAATTCCTTTAAATGCTTAAATGAACCATGGACCGGATACAAACAGACTCACATCAAGTTCTCAACATCAAAGGGAAAGCCAGACAAATGCAATTTGAACAGCCATAAAAAGTACAGATGGCAAGCAGAGTTGGCAACCATGTCCCAACAAGGTGGCAATTCTGTTACCCAAACTTGAGTAAGTATATCTTAAACTTATAAATTTGATAAAAGAAAAAAGCATTTGTAATTGTAATACTGCAGAACATTTAACAAAAAGTATATAAATGAAATTTTGACGTTTGTATACTATGGCTCGATCATGATGGGCTAGCCTCTTAAAACTGTAAACCATGCTTTCTTATCTTATCATTATGCATATCTTATGTAACACAACTAATTAACTCCTGCAGCAAGGAAACCGATACTGCATCTTTTATTACCTATACGAACTGTGCAAAACTTCATTTCTTGACCAATTTCGACGATTGAAAAATGAAAGTCTATTAACTTTTCTTCTCTTTCTACCTGTAACATTCAAATTGACTTTAAATATGAAATAAAGAAAGACTAAAATATCTACTGTGATGCCGCGGCCAAAAGGAGATGTATCTGATTACAAGTTAATGACCAGGCAACTGACCACCACAGCATGTTGCAGAGCAAGACCTTGATGAAAAGAATGAAAATCACATGTTATCAGCGTGAAGCCTTAAAACCCCATTTCCTTATCATATCCCTATCTCTATCCAAGATACCCCACTTAATTTTATAAGAGCGTTTGTCCAGCATGTTTTAACAATCGACTCAAAAACTTCCATACAGAATTCTAAAACTCTAACTGTACCGTTAATGCAATACTTAAGGTCACTGGATACACTTTACACATGTTTGGCCATTTGTACATGAGAGACAACTTGACTTCCTGTTTACCTTCCTGCAAACCAAGACTTCTCTGAAAAGTGATCTACTCTAAGAGGAAAGAATGTGCGCCAAGTGGGGGAGCACACTCTTTAATTTTTGGGTACGCTCTTTTCAGAAGGGAACAAAACAGTTTTGACAGAGCTTTCTCCCTTTATTGTGCATCAAGTCATTTTTATACTACACACCACCCTCTAGACAGTGTCTTTGCTTTCTAGGTTTCCAGGTTTACTGACCTTTCAAATAAGGATCGCGCAAGCGCATATGTTGATTTGACTGAGGGTGAGGGCTGGCTGACGTTTTCAAAATGCAGCATATAACAGGAACCAATACAAACACTGTTCTAGATAGGTACATCTTAAACATTCTGAAATCAATAAAACAACGTTGTAGTGTAGCTGATACAGTCAAATTTCAGTGGCTCGAGTATTTTTGAACCATAGAAATTTGTTCTAGACATGGCTAGTTTATGCCACTGAGGGTTTATCATAGCACTTGGACAGTAGACAAATTTGGAAAATATTGGGACGCCTTTTCGATCTTCTTTAAAAAATGTATGTTGTGTTTACTCATTTTAATAGTCTCGATGAGACAATTCTAAAGGGTACACATAACCTACAAATTCATGCATGCTAAATTTCTTAGATATTTGTTTTGGAGAATTTCCAAGAGACTCAGAAACGAGTTCGAATCAGCTAAGGTAAACGAGTCATCGGTGTTTGAGTCATTGAAGTTTTACTGTTGTTGGAAAAGGTAGTGGAGTGAATGATAAGAAAATTTACTGTTTCAGGTTCTCAACTTTTGAAAGGCACAGCCAATCTTTCACTTTGCAGCATTTACTACTGCAGGAGAGTCAGACACTGCTACGTGAACTGAAAAACAAAATGTTAACAATTACAACCAGCCCCGGATCGAGCTCACAAACTTCTGCTCTCAGGTCGAATACTAAGCACTAGATCACAACACCTTCTTAAATATATTAGCACTTATCCTATTTATGCAAAGCGAACTTTTCTACCTCATAACATTGGACAGGTCCATCTCCAAGTTAAGGGGCGTCCTGTTAGTTTTATTTATACCCTTTTCATGCGAACAGTGTGCATTCTGATCTGATGCAGCGTTCTGCGGCGTATGATCTGGGTATACACTGTTAGCCAGTGTCACTTTTATGGGCCACTAGACATAAATAAGCTTAACATGGTATAATGCATTACATGATGTGTTATTAAAATAGTGTAAAAGATGTCCAGGAATAGTCATAATCAAAGATCAAAGCTTACCTATGACATCAAGAGAAAGATCATACAAACCATAGCAGACAGTACACAAACCACAGACATAGAAACACTAACATATGGTAAGAATGTCAATATATGCCATTTTTAGGGAGGCTTCAATATGCAACTTTACCAATATTTACTTCCGTATTCCTAAAAACTGTATTACGAGCCTCTGAGAAATACGTTCAATCAGAATATTAATTTCTCAACATGTAACTTGTGCGTTTACATCTAACATGTACCGAAGAGTTAGTTTCAATTCGGATTAAAGCCTAACCTCGATAAACTAAAGTTCACACAAAATGAAAATGAAATTACCAAGGAAATGGCATAATTAAGAAGCATAGCCTTACCGAGGCATCGAAAGAAAAACAGAAGAGGAACAAACGATGACAACACACAAAAGCAAAGTTGTACTAACCGACGTATAGAAAAGTGAGAGCAATCACCATCTTATGCTCAGGGAACTTGATACACTTTCAGGGGAGGTAACCCTTTCAAAATTGTTTTGCCTTCCTTTGGAAACAGAGTTTTACTTTAAAAGGAAAGAACCTGCTTCCACAGGGAGTAAATTCTTTTATTTTAGCGTAGACTCTTTTTCAGAAGGATTCGGTGTGAGGAGGGCAAACAGGTGAGCTACACAAGTTGTCTCCCTCGCAGAATATGTCGGGGAAATATGCCAGGTGGATCAAGTCTCTTTAAACATACATGTATAACAGTGTAAGATATTTGTAAACTGAACTACTTTTTTTGTAACTTGACCTAATCACGTTCCACATGAAATTCGACACCTTCTTTTCTGCACACATTAGTTAAGGGGATTCAATGCATATTCAACTGTGACAACTCTGTTAAATAGTATTTTTCTCCCCGCTGTAAATTGGTTTACTATTAAAGGATAGAATTTGCTCCCCGTGGGAGCAAAGGCTTTCCTTTTAGAGTTAAACCCTTTGCAGAAGGAGATTGGTGTACAGAAAAGCAAAAGGAAGCCTCAAAAGTTGTCTCCTCCATCAAAAATGGCAGAAAACTATCAGGTGCACCCACTCACTTTAAAGAAGTACATTGACTATATAACTCCTCTGTCACATGGGTTTGTCAGAACTTCCCGGGTTGTTCTCAGCCTACATGACGCCTTCCTCAACAATCTATTTTAGGCCAACCACGGACGCTGAGTCGGATGTGCATGCGATTGGTGAACAGGAGGTTACGGGTTCAATCCCCGCTGCGTCCGGCAACACACTTTCGTGGAGATTGATCATGAAAAGTTTCTACGGTTATTCTCTCCCTTCCGCTGATTCAAGAATGGTTGTCAGTTTCTGGCGAAAGAATGTGCACAAGTATTGATTAACCGCTTAGAGGACTAAGCCTGCTCAGGAAAAAGGATAAGGTAAACTGAACGCGCTCGACATGACCATAATGGGTTGGCTGAGCCATAAAATCTCAACACAAACAAATAGCCTGTTTCAAATGGTCGATGCCTGACAAGCAATGTCTGTTGGTAGGCTCATCGTGGTCCTTTATGTAATTTTCTTGTGTTCTGGTTTCAGATCGCCATTGAGACCTTTTTGTTGTTTCATCTCAGTGTTTGTAGTTTATGTATTTCACTGCACATGTTGTTTCTCAGATGAGGTAACGGACCCATATGCGGACCGATAATAGATTTGTAATTTGGAGCCACATCAGAATTATGGGTGAGGTATATGCGAGTAAAACTGGTTTAAGCAATGCAGTAGTTTTCCTACTGACAGTTCCAAGGCAGTTCCTCTGTTAGTTCTTCTGTGTGCGTTTGTAGTTTGATATGTGGCGTTTGTTTGTCATTATTTGTTCATCTTGTGTTTCTGTTTTGGTGCCTCGGGAAGGCTGTGCTTCGTCATTCTGGCATCTCCTGGTCACTTCATTAATATTTCTTTTATATGTTGGTTAGTATATTACAAGTAAAGATTAACAACTTCTAACACATCTTCCAATAATAAATACGAACCGGAACACAGCATTTTCTACAAGATGCGCACATCGAAGACTCAGATCATCAGTTTTCACTGTCTGCCTGAAGACGCTTTCTATTCTTTGCTACCCACACAGTGCTCTATAAAGACTGATTAGACTGCACGGATGCGCAGGCTGATCTTCGCTGGGCGCACATGCAATCTGTAGGAAATGATGTGTACCGGCTCATGCATCATGTGAAATCCTTAATAAAATGGGCCTCAGTTCAGAAGAGGGTTCTCCTAAAAATTAGAAAATATGTTTTGAATCATTTTACAAAACCGTCTGTCTTTGCCAGGCCAAGCAATGTCCGTGCATGTCAAACTCGGTGTCAGTTTTTTTACGGTATTTGTCTGAAAATGCGATTTAGAGATTCCCTATAAATTACTATTACCAGTTATAATTATCCAACAGAATATCACAAAACAATCACGTCTGTTATAATTATATTCTAGTTTGTCTTTTATATTCCTCGATTTCATTTGAAGGCATGTTTTGTTTCAACTTGTAACACATAGAAAATAATTACATGCTTTAGCCGGATTGGTAAACAATTGAAAAGAAATCAGGTGGCATAAACTGAATAACCAAGCACTCAACATCGTTTAATTCTTTTAGTTATATGAGTACAATGGAAGTCTTATGTTGGTAAAACATACAATGCTTTCAATGAAATCGCAGATACAAGAAGCAAATGAATATGTACGCCAACCTTGCTTTGTGACATTACATTGTACAGTTTTGACTAGAAGTATAAACTCATGCAGCGTGACTCTCAAAAGTATTGCATCTTAAGCAAGGAAAATACATTTATTTTGGTGGAGTTGGTTGGCCTGGCAAACACAAAAGGCTTTTGGAAACGACTAAAAAGACGTTTTTTTGTTTTTGTTTTTGTTTGTTTTTTTTGTTTGTTTTTTATTGTTTGTTGTTGTTTTTTTGTTTGTTTGTTTGTTTTGTTTGTTTGTTTGTTTTTGTTGTTGTTTGTTTTTGTTGTTGTTGTTTGTTTGTTTGTTTGTTGTTTTTTTTTTTGTTTGTTTGTTTTTTGGGGTTTTTTGTTGTTGTTTTTTCTTCATTTCCAGGCACAACACGATATTTTGGCAAAGGACTGTATAATCACGGTAATGTTTAGTGTTGAACAGCATTGTGTTTTAGCAAAGGACTGAATAATTACGATTATTGCATTGATGTTGAACAGCACGATGATTTGGCAAGAGACCTAAGAATTATGGTAATTGCTTTGATATTGAACAGAACGATGTTTTGGCAAGGAACTGAATATTCACGGTAAACGCACTGATATTGAATAGCATGATGGTTTGGCAAGAGACTTAAGAATTGTTGTAATCGCTTTGATGTTGAACAGCACTATGTTTTGGCAAAGGACTCAATAATCATGGTAATCGCACTGATGTTCAACAGCATGATATGCATTCAACATCATGCTGTTCAACATCGGTGGGATAACAACTGTGGGGACTGTACGTACTTACTCGCTGTTTCATTATTACTGTATTCATAAACAGAAATCGCCTCCAGATTTTTGCTTCTTTATCAGACGACTTACGGAGTTGAGCCACTTAGTATCCCCCGTCTGTTCATGTATCTTTATTTGTTAACTATTTCATCTAAAATTAGACATTAGGCCTACAACAGAACTCACTATATTACAGTTATAAGACTTAACCTGACCGTCGTCATTTCTAAAACATTAACGTCATTTTTCTGCGGTTCTTATGTAGAGCTTACCTCATTCAAATCAGGTTTCGTTGGTAAGCACTAAACACCCTTTAGAAATATCGCATAACATTTACCGAAAAATACACTCTCTTTCTAGGTTTAGCTTGCACGAAGGAGGATTGGTTCTAGGAATAAATGACGGCTCCCTCCGCAATCTGTTTCAGATGGTCGGCGCACGTCTGTCAATGTCTGTGATCGGGCTCTCACTTTATATTTGTACGTAAGGCTGAGTTACATTTATTGTCTATAACTTTTCAATCATTCCTCGCACACTAGACTTCAGATCGAAAATAGGCCAATGCATTACTACGTGCACATTTACACAAACAGAGTAGAACTTCGATAACTGAAACACTGATAACTCGAATACCCTGGATAACAAGAAGGTGTTCTAGTGTCCTCACTTGTCATTTTTTAGCATAATTCAACCCTCGATAACAGGAGCAACCTATAACTTGGACTATGTTTCATAGTCTCTTGCCTGTTTCAGGTGTCGAAGTTTGAGCTTAGGGTGTGAGGGTGTTAAATACAGCTTAAAAAGAACAAATTCTTTTCGTTTAGATTAAACCTCTTTCCAGAAAGGCAGCAAAACAGTTTTGATAGAATAGTCTCCTCTAAAAGTGTATCCATTCGCCTTAATTTCATTTGTCTTCATTTCCTCGATTCCTCGTAATCTTATTTCTTATTAAACGGATAGTCGGCTAATGATGGGCTACTCTGCTTTAGTCGGTTTGCTGTACAGCCACTTTTGGGAATGGGAAATCTGCCCCCGTTGCAGTTTTTAGAAAATAGCTTTGACATTATTGTCGTCAAAGGTCCGGATTAGACTTACGTACACTGACAGTTTGGTCCGGATCTGCACATTTCTGATATCCTCCGTGACACTTTGGAGCTTGTCACGGCTACATGTATATTCGCAACTCCTCCTACAGTTTAAATTGAATCATATAAAACTTGAATCTTTGGGATGGGTGTTCATATATGGAAATCATAGTACATGGAGTGTGGTTGGACATGAGTTGTCTTGCAGCACTGCTTACAATATCGCATGTGCAGCCAGAGAAAACTCAGCTCATCCTGAGTAACTCAGCTCATCCTGAGTATTCTTCATGCGGAGAACAAAGACTCTTATAAGCCTGCGCAAATGTGCAGGTTGATCTTGGATCCTCGCAGTGTGCACAAGCAATTTTATAGGAAATGCTGTGCCCCGGCTCTTATGTTACAAGTTTATCTGACAGATTATTTGCGGCTTTTTTCACATGATTTTAGGCGGGGACCAGGACTCCTCGAAAAATGTTGTTGCTTATGTCAAGTAAACAGTGTATACATGTTATAGGCCTCTGAGTCAACAGTTTGCCTAAGGTCGCGTTTATGGGCGCTAGGCATTATTGGGTAAATTAGCTTATTAGCTATGAAGAGTCTTTATAGTTGGATGATAAAGAATAGAGTCTAAAAGGAATAAACCTTGAGAGCAGTGAACATACTCATTAATCTGAAAACACTGAAACCAAATATTTGATAATTCATTACCTTGGTCTACCGCTGTGAATATATACTATTAATTCACGGACTTCTCAATAGTAGAAAATTAGATACTGCAGTTATGAATTCCACTAAAGTAAATTTGTAAATCGCAGAGTGCTGTTGGAAATACAGTCAAACTTAAATGGCTGGAACCTCTTTAGAACAAAAAAAATCTGATCTAGACATTTGTAGTTCGAGCTACTAAGCTTTAATCATTGTGCCAAGTCAAAGACAAATTGAGATACTTTAGGGATGTTTCTTCGATCTTCTACAAAATGTTGGTATGTTGAATGTATTTATTAGAATCGTCTCGATGAGGCGATTCTTATGAATACACAACGATATATTATCATGCTAAAATGACACAAATGTCTTTAATATCCCTAAAACAAACTTCAATGGCTCGAACGTCTTTGGGACCATGGCAATTTGTTCGAGAGATGGGTAGTTCGAGCCAATGAGATTTAATCATGGCGCCAGGTCAGGAAGCAAATAGCGATAATTTATGGAAATGTTTTCGATCTTCAAAAAAATAGTGGCATGTTGTGTGTACTCATTAGAATCGCCTCGCCATGGTAAACGAGCCATCGGTTTTTGAGCCATTGAAGTTCGACCGTACTTGCTGTCCCCTGCTATAGTCTTGCCTAGGGACTCAAAAGCCTCGGTAAACGAGCAATCAGTGTTCGACTAATTGAAGTTTATTGTAACAACGCTAGCATATCGTAAAATCTCACTTGATTATGGCATGTAAAACGTTGCAGTATTCTATAGTTTAACAGTTCTATTCGATGTTCTTCTATACATTCATCTCTGTTTATTTCTATAGTTATTGTCATTTTTAATTCAGTCCCTGTACGTTTGTATCGGATGGTTGCCTTTTATATTCTACATTAGATAATTTGTATTCAATACCTGTTCATTACTAATGTATATGTTTTCGTTTCTTTTTTTACATAACTATATTTGTATTGTATAATTGTGGTTCGTATTCGATATTTTCATATTTCTATTGAGTCTTGGTTCATTGCTATTTTGTAAGCGTTTATATATTTTCCATTTTTTACATTTATATTCAATCTTCATCCATTGCTATTCTATATTTTCATATGTGGAGCCAATGTCTAGTCATTTCTATTGCATATCCATTCTTTTGTATTATATAGGTTTTGTTTCTGTTCATAATCTACCATTTGTATTCGATATCTGTTCATTCTATTACATATGTTTCGTTTCGTTTCTATATTACTATTTTTGTATTGTACAGTCTAGACCTTGATTAGATGTCGAATTTTGTGGCGTCTGATCTGGGTCTATACAGTTTGCCACTATCCCTTTTACGAGACGCAAGTATACCCGAAAGAGGCCATAACTGGAAAATAAAACGTTTAATTCTATTGTATTCGTTATTGGATGTACGGTTACTACGTCAACAGTTTTGGTAGTTACTTCCGTTTCAGCTTTCCGTATTCGATTTTGATAGATCGTGAAGGGATCATCAATTTCGAAGGTTTAGCAAACTATTTTTGTTCACGTAGTTTTTTAATCTTTGGGTCATCATAATACTATAAATGATAATTTGAATTCATTATTTTATTGTGTATCACCCAACAAAAAATCGATATATGTGTGTAATGATTGTACCATCTTATATGCAGATTTGTGTATCCACTTTAGAAAAGTCAAAATTAAATAAAGAACATATTCGATCGTATTCTTGGCTGTTTCTCCAATCCGTTTGATTTGTAATCAGCATAACTGCTACGAGTGCGACTCGCCAGGGCGACCCGCAGTTAGGTTTACAGTTGAGTATGGAATCTAATAATGCCGTACAGTTCTGTTATTAAATTTATAATAACCGTTTTTAGCAATATAGAAACACTTCACAAAAGTTGATGCTTTTTAGCCTCTAGTTACTTGTAACTGCGTTTGAAATTCCCTAAACGAAAAATTAAACCCGCCTAATTGAATGTGCTATGTTTAAACCAGCTATAAACAAGCACATTGGTTACGGGATATTACGATACAACTGAACTTAATCAGAATGTGGTGTGCATACAAAAAGTATCTAGCTGCTCAGACTGCTTTTTTCTTGCAACTATAAAGAAAAGCAAAAATCAAAGCTAAGAATTTGTTAAAACTTCTTTTATGTATACCAAGTAATTTAGTGAACTCAGGAACTGATACAGTCAGATCCACATCAAGTTCTCAACAGCAAAGGGCAAGACAGGTAAATAAAATGAAGCATTCACAAAAAAAAAGAAGAAAAAAAGAAAAAAAGACAAGGAAAGTTGGCAACCATTCATCAAAAGAGGCGTCAACTCCGTTACCCAAAGTTAATTGAATATATCTTAAATTTACATAATTGTTCAAAGAAAAAAAGATAACAACATTTGTAAGTAAAACACTTCAGAACATTTAACAAAACGTACCACAATGAAAGTACCGCCTTTGTTGCCAAAGGTAATCTTTTTTACTTTTATTTGAATGGTCAGTGATTACTGGATTAGCTTAACGGGATCCCAAATCTCTCCCATCAGCTTCCATAGTGGTAAAGATATTTGATCGGTCCATGTGGCGGTCCAAGCCTTTTCTAACGTTAACAATTATCGATTTTAGAGATATTTCTAGTTTTGTTCCATTTCGACCAGATAGTGACAACAAAATGTAATTGTTGTTCTTATTATGACACATTCTGAAAACACGCCTATTGAAATATTATGAAAATTTAACAACCGAAAAAGAAACAAATTCAGATAAAAAATTCTGATACTTTTCAAATTTCTCCTTCAAACAGAGACTGTGGGCACTCGTTAGAACCGCTTCAGCGAGGCGCTTCTAACAGCACCCACAATCTATGTTTTTTTTCAGCAAAATAAGAAAAATAACGTATATAACTGTAAATCCCAGTTTTACTAAATAAATGTGGGGTTTAAGGATGAATGGATGGATATTTTATTTATAGACGCCCAACCCTAAAAGGGCATATAGCGTCTAATAAGTTGTATATTATATGATGATTTTATTTAATGAGAAATTAAAAATATCTAGGATTGATGTGTTCATTTTAAAAAGATAAAGTATCAATGATTTTAAATTAAAAATACAGATCATATTTTATTAAAAAGTCCGATCTCTTTCAGAAAGACGAGTATTTTCTGAGTTGGCATATTATTAAAAAGTTCCTTTATATTTTTTTACATTAAAATACTTTGTGCGAATATAATTAAATTCAGCACAAGTGACAAGAAAATGTTTGACCGTAAAAGGTTCATTACAAGGAATGCAGAATGGAGCTTGTTCATTTTTTTAATATGTAAGAATGAGTAATTCTAGTGTGTCCAATTCTACATCTCGTGATTTTTGTTTGTTCTTTTCTGCTGTAATTAGAGAATGTGCATTTGCTGTTAAAATTTGGTTTTATTTCATTTAGTTTATTTTGAGTTTGTGTTTCCCAAACAGACTGACATTTATTGTTAATGTATAGACGGATGTTCGATTTAAAGTCGGCGTGAGGAATTTTAAAATTGGTTATCACTAAGGATAGTGCAGATTTAGCTTCTAAGTCGGCTAATTCATTTCCACGAATATTAACGTGGCTGGGAAGCCAACAAAATACAATTTCTTTTGAAACTGAAAGGTAATAATATTTTTTAAGAATTTGCTGAATTAATGGGTTTCTATGGTGTAAATCTTTAAGAGATTTTAATACAGAAAGAGAATCTGAATAAATGATGAACTATTTTTCAGACTGATCTCTGATATGGTAAAGTGCAATATCAATTGCCTTGGCTTCTGCGGTAAAAATGGAACTATTATCAGGTAATCTGATACTGTCAGTAAAATTTGGACTAATAACAGAACAAGCAACTTTCTCATCTTGTTTCGAACCATCTGTATAAATTGACAGGTAATGTTTATAATTTGATTTGGTTTCTAAAAATTCATTTTTAAAAATATGCGACTCAACTTCTGTTTTTTTTTTATTTTTATGAAGGTCTAATATAACCTTTGGAGGGTTTAACGTCCATGGCTCTTTTGATGGAAAAGAAAAATGCTGAACATTTTTAATATTAATATTGGCCTCTTCAAGTAACGGTTGTATTCTAAGGCCAAGGGGTTTAATAGCCGTTGGTTTATTGTTGTAAAATCTTTCATATTTAGGATTAAAAACACAATCATAGGCTGAATTTCGTGGATTGGCAGCTAATTTAGTAACATATTTAAGAGATAATTTTTCCCTTCTTATATATAGTGATGATTCATTTGATTCAGCGTATAAACTTTCGATGGGGGAAGTACGAAAAGCCCCTAGAGCCAGACGTAAACCTTGGTGATGAATAGTATCCAAAGATTTCAAATAAGATTTTCTAGCGGATCCATAAACTATGGATCCATAATCCAGTTTAGATCGAATTAAAGATCTATAAAGATTTAAAAGAACAGTACGATTTCCTCCCCAGTCGGAACTGGAGAGAACTTTAAGAATATCAAGTGCTTTTAAACATTTAGCTTTTAAAGCTTTGATGTGTGGTATAAAAGATAATTTGTTATCGAACAAAAGACCCAGGAATTTTGCTTCACTGACGACTTGAATGGGACTACCGTATATGGTGAGATGAGGATCTAAATGTAGCTGACGTATTTGACAAAAATGAACGCATTGAGCTTTTGTTTTTGAAAATTTGAAACCATTTTCTGTTGCCCAATCTTCTATATTGTTTAAACATCGTTGTAGTTTGAATTTAATGATTTCCATATTTTTCGATCTAATAAATATTCCAAAATCGTCAACAAAAAGAGAACAATCAAGGTCTTTCACAATATCGTTAATTTTAACGCCAAACAAGGTAGGTGATAAAATGCTTCCCTGCGGTACACCTTGTTCTTGTTTAAATATGTCCGATAACGTATTACCTATTCGAAAATTAAATGTTCGATCTGATAAAAAATTTTGAATAAAAAGTGGTAATCGGCATTTAAGGCCTAATTTATGTTAATCTTTCATGATGCCATGTTTCCAAGTAGTATCGTAAGCTTTTTCAAGGTCAAAAAATACAGCTACGACATGTTCTTTTTTAACAAAGGCATCACGAATAAAAGATTCCAAACGAATCAAATGATCGTTTGTACAGTTATTTTTCCTGAATCCAGCTTGATATTTTGTTATAAGCTGGTTTGATTCCAAGAACCAAACCAGTCATTAATCATTCTCTCCATTGTTTTACATAAACAACTTGTCAAAGCAATAGGTCTGTAGTTAGTAGTTTCAGTATGATCTTTATTTGGTTTTGGTATAGGTATAATCGTTGCTTTACTCCAGTCTTTTGGAAATTTACCAGTGATCCAAATATCATTCAAAATATTTAATAATAAAGTTTTTAAAGCGTTATCGGGTAAATGTTTAAGAATTTGATAATGAAAGTCATCAGGACCAGCAGCTGTATCGTGAGATTTATGAACAGCATCTAATAATTCTGAAGCTGTGAACGGTACATTATATTTTCATGATTTAGTGACGTAAAATTTAGATTCTCTTTCTCTCGTTCCTGTTTTATGTTTTGAAAGGTTTCGGAATAATTTGCACTAGAAGAGTTTTTTCTAAAAATTCTCTCCTAGTGCATTGGAAATATCTTTAGTCGTCGAGGATATATTTCCATTTGATTTAATATGGACATGCTTGTTATTTTTAATTTTGCCAGTAATTTTTCGAATCATGTCCCATATTTTCTTTGCTGGAGTTCTAGAATTAAGTTTGGAGACGTATTGCTGCCAAGATGTTCTTTTAGCCGTTTTTATTGTCTTGCGAGCTTTAGCTCGCATTTGTTTGGCATGGATTATATTTTCTTTTGTTGGCTGCCTATTGAACTTTCGTAAGGCAGATTTTCTTTTATTTATTGAATTTTTAACATCGTTATTAAACCAAGGTCTATTTCTTTTTGAACGTGTCGAGGACTTCGGAATACATTTTTCGGCTACATGAATTAATGTATCAGTAAAAGCTTGTATATCATCTGCTGTTTTAAACATTTCAGGTTTTAATTTTTCATTACATAACTCTATAAAATTCTCCCAGTTTGCTTTATTCAAATTCCATCGAGAATGATGGTCTTCATTTGTCGATTCGATTTCTTCAATTTTAATTGGAAAATGATCGCTCCCATGAAGGTCATCTAGAACTGACCAATCAAAATCTAAGTAAATATTTGGAGATCATATAGACAAATCTAAAGCAAAATAATTTCTTGTAGGAGAATGAAGATAAGTTGGTTGTTTATCGTTAAATAAACATAAATCATTTTCTGCAATAAAATTTTCTATTATTTCTCCTTTGTCATTTGTATCCAGACAACCCCATAGTTTGCTGTGACTATTAAAGTCACCTAATAATAAATAAGGACGAGGTAACTGGTTTATAAGATTTTCTAAATCGTGTTTAGAAAATTTACAGTGTGGAGGAAGATATAGAGAACAAATTGTTATGGATTTAGACAGAGTGACATTTACAGCAACAGCTTGTAAATGACTATTTATATCTATCTGTCTATGAGGAACATTTGATTTTACAAGGATAGATGAACCTCCTGAGGCTTTCTGATTTTCAGTTGCGATATGATTATATAAACTATAATTTTTAAAATTAATATTATCTGTATTTTTAAAAGGGTTTCCTGGAGACAAAAGACAGTTGGAGAAAGTAGTGTTGTTAAAATTAAAATTTCGTTATAATTTGCTTTGAGTCCTCGACAGTTCCACTGAATAATTGATTTTTTATCCATGATAAATGGAGAGATGATTTTAAAATAAGGAACTTAATCCTTTTGTTTTTCTGAGACTGCGAGAACATGGAGGAGTCAATCTCTAACTCCATGTTCTCAAGGGAATCGTACGGATTGACCAACTTGATTGGATCGGCCGACGCCCCTTTACTGTATGGATTCGGTTCTTTATCTTTTTCTTTTCCATTTTTTCCTTTTGTATCGGCTGTCCTGGACCTGGAGTGGGGTTTAAGGAAGTCAAAATTATATAGGCATGTTTTCGTGATGAATTATTTACTTTCAATGAAGTATAGAGAATCAAACTGAACATGCGACAGAAAAATAGAAAAGAAAAGAAAAAAAACAGCCACGATACTATACCATGTAACAAACAAGTATGGTGGCTTGTTGTGCCATTTCGTTGTTTCGCCGCGAATAGCACAAAGTCAAAATTCAATGATGTGCTATCCTCAGTGGCATGAATTGAAGAAATGTTCCATAATTGTATAATTGAGCCGTGGCATGTAATTTTCTACGAAATCGCATGTGGGCCCAGTGCAGTCTCAGATCAGCCGGCGCATTCCCGAAGGCTGAACAGTCTTCGCTGTCTTCCTGAATACCCACAGTAGCCTGCGAAGGACTCTGATTAACCTGCACGGATGCTGATGCGCAGGTTGATCTGTCTTTGCTCGGCGCACATGCAATCTTGTAGGAAATACTTTGGTCCGTCTCAAGTCAGTGATGGTACTATATAGCTGTATTGTTTAGTCTTTATTCGTCATACAAGAAGTATTTACCCTAAGAACTGGGAAAAACAGACATAAGCAAATAGTGTATAGTTTGTATGTCATAGCAAATTTATTAAATAACCATCGTCTATAATGATATATATGTTCCTTTCAAATCGAATAACAATGTGGACATAGCATATTCTAAAACCTGAGAGAGAGATTTACAACCTGCTCCAGTCCAAATAATTCATCGTTGGAACCATCGTACCAAGCTATGCCCATTCTGCATGTTATAAACTTTCTGTTTTGTTTAGTTTTTAACAAATCAGTCTTGTAATGTTCAAAATAACAGAATTTTCATACACAAGCAAATAGCGATTACAATCCAGTTTGTCATTTTTGCATTTTTTGGCGATAAAAAGGAATGCAACACTTTTGAACTACAAAGAAAAGCGCAAAATCAGCTATACATACTACTCCACAATTTCTCTCATATATATTTCATATTGCGGTATAAACGATTTGAATGAGCCGCATCGTCAGAAAACGTACCTTCAGACATGTGCACCCTGCGAAAATTCAGATCAGCCTACGTATTTTCGCAGACTGATCAGAATTTTCACTGTGCGCATTTTGGATAGCCAAGGGTACAAATTTTCTTCATGCGGCCATCGAAGACTCTGATCAGACTGCGTGAATTTGAGTCTTCGTTGTGTGCACATGTCAGACGGTACGTTTTCTCACGGTGCGGCTCAAATATACACTCAGTTGTTAATTTTTATAGTATTACATGGTTTACACACCAGATCAGTTCACAATTATAAGCTATTAGTCTTGTTGCCATTACATTTAGAAGTGTTGCTTGTATTTTTGGGTCAGTATATAAACAGGGTGGTACATGCCAGTCCAAATTTTAGAACGTGGCTTTTGCTTGTCACTCAAACAGTTTTCAATTAATCATTTTTGTATATTATGATGTTCTCTCCAATGGGGTCGGTCTTTTTCGATGGAAATTCACAACAGTTCTTGGTGATTCTAAGTGACGAGGATTTTGTACCTTTGCCTTTCTCGACAACGATTCTCTTGTCTCCAACCACTCCTGTATTTCGAACCTAAAGGGAAATATGAGAACATAGAAGACAAATGCACTCGGTTTGCGTAAGAACGTCAACAGAATATATATTCTAGCTCACGTATAAATGAAGACATTATATCTAATTGGACAAAGTCGAAAAACTGCGACAGTGAATTGCATGTTATGTGGTTGTCATACAGTGACGTATAGCACCAGCGATTGCCGACGTATGAGAACTTTGGCTAAAACGCTAGTGTACGTTGAATAAATTAGGGGTAGGTTTTAAACAAGTTACAAGCACGCTTAAATACAATGGTATAAGTTGTTGTGCGCCGAGTACGGCCCAAACTTTTGAACAGAACAGAACAGAACTTTTATTTCTCTCAAGTTGTAAATACAACGTATGAGGAACTATATACTAATCAAACAATAAACACATATTTCAAGTTGGTGCGTGCCCAGCTTATCTGGGACAATGCCGTAATCATACACAATATATTTGAACCTATTTAAATGTAGACGGAATATGAGAAATAAATTCACTGATTCTCTGCAATAGTCGAATATTAGTACTCGTCATAAGTTTAGTAAATTTATATGTATTGTGATGTACAATATAATATTTTAATAAAAACGTATCATTTCTTTAAAATTTTCACACTCAAATAAATAGTAATATTCATCACTTATTAAATTTCTATCACACAGCTAGCAAAATCTTTGATTTCTATCAATATTTTCCCATCGTCCCTTTTCTATAAGTAGC
Source organism: Anodontia alba (assembly GCA_964016985.1). Classification (NCBI taxonomy): domain Eukaryota; kingdom Metazoa; phylum Mollusca; class Bivalvia; order Lucinida; family Lucinidae; genus Anodontia; species Anodontia alba. The sequence continues at coordinate 103,615,920 of OZ024822.1, forward strand.
CTGTTATTTGTGGTCCTATATCTGGCTCGAGGAATACATAGACTTGACTGCAAGATCATAATGTACTTTTCAAGTACAAAATCGGTCTTATATATCCTATAATTAATACATTTTGAACTGTCAAAAACATTTGTTCGCCAAGTTTGGATGAACTGGCATTCAAGTCTCTCTTTAATCTCTTTACATAACCAATCTACATTATTCACATTATTTTCTATCCATAGATAATTGAAACCAACAGTTTGAAGTATGCTTTCTATAAATGAAATCCACTTACTAGAATGTATATTATTTCTATGTAAGTACAAAAGCACCTTAAAGGATTTATACGAAAACTTATCCATGCTACCAGAAGTAAGATTAAACCAATATTTAATCATACGGACTTTTGCTGCTATCTCAATTGGGAATCGTCCAAATTCCCCATATATCATAACATGTGGTGTACTTTTCTTCATTTTTGAAATGCTTCTTAAAATTCTAAGTGTATTTTTTCAATGGCAAAATAACTTTCATAGCCACATATTTCAGAGCCATACAACAATATAGGCACCATTGTTTGATCAAATAATTTTAACTGACATTCCACTGGTAATTGTAAGTTAAAAATACGTTTTCTTAATAAATACATTGACTTGCATGCTTTTTCAGATATTTGTATATGATGCTGAACAAACCTTCCATTTTGAGTGAACGAAACTCCCAGATATTTAAATTCTTTAACCACTTCGATCTTTTCATTTTCTATTGTAAACAATATATTATTAGACTGCGTATTCCCACCAAAATGATAATTTTTGTTTTGTTAATGTTAATTTGCAGTCTCCATATCTTGCAATAACTAGCAAATCTATTAAGCAAATGTTGAAAGTTATTAACACCATCACTTATCACCGCCGCTTCGTCTGCATAAAAAAATAAAAGTAATTTAACCAATAGTCGAGCAGTTTCATCAGGAATATGAAAATTTACGCCCTTACAGTCATCATTAAAACGATATGTCACAGCGTCATTTAGGTAAATAGAGAACAGCAGAGGCGATAAATTTTCTCCTTGGCATACTCCTTTTTCGCAACTAAAATAACAAGAAGTTTTCCCATTAGCTAAATACATGATTACATCTGCATACGTGTTTTTATTACATTTAATATTTCCCTTGAATACCCTGTTTTAGTAGCTTTTGCCATAATCCTACCCTCCAAACATTATCAAACGCTTTTGTAATGTGTACGAAACAGCAATATAACTTTAACTTTCTACTTTTACAAATTTCTAATAATGCATGCAGAGTAAAGATATTGTCTATAGTTGAATATTGTTTTCTAAAGCCTGCTTGCATTTCAGGTAAAAGTCTATTTTCTTCCAAATACTTTGAGATTCTATTACTTAAAATACTAGTAAACACTTTACCCAAACAGCTAAGCAGGGTAATCGGTCTATAATTAGACGGATCGCGTTTATTTCCTTTATTTTTTTTGTAAATTGGAATTATAGTTCCTTTAGTCCAATCCTCCGGTACAATTCCACTGTCTAAATGCAGTTAAACAATCGTGTATAAATAGGCAACATAAAATGCTTGGTCGATACTATGTATTCGTTTATAATTTGGTCATGTCCGCTAGATTTATTAACTTCAAAAATTTTATCGCTAAAGAAATTTCATCATTAGTGATAGGGTCATTTAGCGTTTCCGACGGTACTGAAAAATCACCATCGTCGAATTCGTTACCGGACTGGTCGTTAATCTGTGCGTTTTGAATTCACGTCTTCAACGTTTAGCGTTTTAAAATAATCTACCAGTGTTTGCATATCTAGCGGAAGCTCCTCTCGCCTCTTATCAATACTATTGATTAACTTCCAACAGTCTTTAGGATTCTCTGTGCAAAGTTTTTTTTTAAGCTTTTGTTGAAAGTTTTGAATATATTGTTTATGAAACTTTTTAACAGTAGATTTATACTTGTTACAGCTGTTTAGTAGTCTTCTTCTCGAAGCATCGTTTCTTTGTATATTATTATTTCTTCGTACCGAGTAAATTTTTTTTTTCTGAGCCTTGTAACATTGCAACCCAAACCAAGTTTTTTTTTTTTTTTTATGTTTTATCTTAGATGAAATAACTGTACGCTTTCTAAAGATATTTTTTGCAATATTTAAAAATAATGGTTTTATATGTGTCACTACATTTTCAATGTGTTCCCTATCACAGTGAACTTTTGTGTATAGTTGGATGTACGCGACAGGTAAATTATACACGTTCACGAACATTACATGTAAGTTACTCATATGTTGACAAACGTCGAAATACGTCGGCAATTAGCAGGGTGACTGTGTAGCGTACGCGTAACTTATTTCTAACCTAAAGGCAACGTACATGTACTTCTAACTTATCTGTAACTAATATCGAACGTTTCCAGAATGTTTACTGACTTATTTAAACTTTGCCTGACGACCTTAGAACTCACTAAACATGTTTAAAACGTGTGTATGCCGCACAGAACGTGCTTACAACTTACAGGCAGCTTATCCACCAGCGTTCTGGGGTTTAGCCATATATATTGGGTACACTGTGTTGGCATTGGAGCCTGCATGAGAGCGACCTTGGCTATAATCGTCTGAAAGGTAGTCGGATGAAGACTGGGACGAGGGTGTGCGTGAAGGGATAAGGGTGGTTTGCTTGGATCGGCCCCTTGCTGCAACTTTCCTTGATTTTTTCGGAAGCATGTTCATCGATCCGCGTCTATTTCAATATTGACTTGGGTTGCTTGCTTGCGTTTCAGATTTTTAACGCTACCAGGCAGCTGAGTCATATAGAGGCAGCGTCTGACCTTGGGTTATAGAGAGCCGCCGCTTTTATATCTGACGTCACGTGATCGTCAAAGTACGCTCCAACATAAGCTCGGCATGTTAGATTAATGTTGTGCATGAGTTCTTCATAAGTCCAAGAACGCTAGAGATACGCAGTGCACACGCTGTCACGTTTGTAAAAGTTAAGTTAATGCTAGGCATAAGTTATAAATAAGTTAGTCATAGGTGAAACATAGGTTATATTTTTGTTCAGCTCGTTATAGCATTACGCTATGTATACTTCCAAAAAGAGGCTTCTTCTTGATTTTTTATGCCTCCACCATTTTCAATGGGGGGCGCATATAATATCATCGCTGTCCGTACGTTCGTCCGTCCGTCCCGTCCGTCCGTCCTGTACGTAACACAAATGGTTTCCGTGCGATATCTTTTGAAAAGATTTTATACACAGGTATATAATCATAAAATGTAGGTCAAGTTCGAATTAGGGTAAAATCCACCAATTATTAGTGGGGTTATGGCCATTTTTCAACTTTGAAAATTTTCAACTTTGAAAAATTGTTTCCGTTCGATATCTTTTGAAAAGATTAGTGTATTGGATTCGAACTTTACACACATGTAATTAATTATAAAATGTCGGTCAAGTTCGATTTAGAGTAAAATCAACCAATTATTTTGGGAGTTATGGCCCTTTTTCAACTTTGCAAAATGGTTTCCGTTCCATAACTTTTGAAAAGATTAGTGTATTGGATTCATATTTTTTACACGAGCATATAATTATAAAAAATATAGGCCAAGTTCGATTTAGGGTAAAAACCACCGATTATTTTTGGTGTTTCGGTCCTTTTTCAACGTTGAAAAATAGTTGGAAAATGGTTTCCGTTCGATATATTTTGAAAAGATTAGTGTATTGGATTCAAATTTTACACACAGGTATATAATCATAAAATGTAGGTCAAGTTAGATTCAGGGTAAAATCCACCAATTATTTTTGGAGTTATGGCCCTTTTTCAACGTTGAAAAATAGTTTCCGTTTGATATCTTTTGAAAACATTAGTGTATTGGATTCATATCTAATACACAGGTATATAATCATAAAATAGAGGTCAAGTTCGATTTAGGGTAAAATCCACCCATTATTATGGGAGTTATGGCCCTTTTTCACCTTCAAAAAATGTTTTCTTTTCGATTTTTTTAAAAGATTGGTGAATTGGATTCATATTTTATAAACTGGATTGGATTCATATTTTATAATCATAAAATATAGGTCAAGTTCGATATAGGGTAAAATCTGCCAATTATTATGTGAGTTATGGCCCTTTTTTCAACTTAAGTTTTTGCAAAATGCCTGCGTGTGGGTGAGGATTGCCCTGGGCGGGGGCATTTTTGTCATATTGACACATTTCTAGTTAATTCAAATTCAGTGTAGGTTAAATAAATTGTTCATACGTCGGAATAAATTGTCTAAAACGTTGTTATGAGACAGGCCCTCGGAGACAGGTCCTTTATATTGACAATATATAAGAATAAATAAGCCTCAACGTCAGAAAACGTTACCATATTATCGCAGTCCGATCAGAATCTTCACTGGGGGCATTTTGATTAGCCGAAGATGTAAACTTTTTGCATGCGGACAACGAAGACTCAGATCAGACTGGGCGGATGCGCAAGCTTATCTGAGTCTTCGTTTGGCGTACATATCAGGAGGTGCGTTTTCTCAAGTTACGTGTCAGATATACCCTCACTTGTTCATTTACACGCACGGTTTACACGTTAGATCAGTTTCACAAATATAAGATATTAGATTTCGTTTCTGTTGCCGTTACATTTAGAAGTATTATGTGTACGAGGTACAATCAAGAAGATCTCGTCCCGATATACTTAGAATAAATAAATTGAAATGAAACCCCAATCAGAATCTTCACTGGACGCATTTTGAATTGCCGAGGATAAATTTTCAGCATGCGGACAACGAAGATCCTGATCAGACTGCGCAGATGCGCAGGCAGATTTGAGTCTTCGTTGGAGGTACATATCAGAATATACGTTTCCTCACTTTGCGTTCATATGATTCACTATCGGACATCCAAACGTATAATTAACGTAATTCAAAATTAATAGTTAAGTTACAGAGTGTACTGCTTCTCATTGTTTCGCAATCATGTCTGTTTAGATTTTCTTTTCTATAACTTTTCCCATTTTATAAAGCAAACGCATAGTCACATACTGTCCGCGAGATATCTGTCAAGAAAAGCTTAGCAAATTATTTATCAGGATGTTTAATGTGGTTTTAGGTCACCTCAAATTATTTTAAACGAAAATGCAGCACTACAAATAAACAGGTTCGCTGCGCCACTATTTTAATGGTTTGTATTATTCGTTGTCTCATTGTTGTATTTGGTGGGTGCTGTCTAGATTAGCTTCTAGACCTTGATGTCATGCTTTATCACTCATTACTATAAGCTTATTAAAATTTATAAATACGTAATACCTTGTAACCAGTCTGATTTTGGTCTCTGATCGCCAAGATAAGTTGTTGCTATCAAAGAAGCACCCACAAGCGGTAGGCAGCGAATGATCTTTAATTCATTATGTGTATTCATATTTATGAGTTATTATAATAATAATTTTGATATGCGACTAGAAACTAGTCCATTGCTCATTCTGTTCTAATACAGTCGAATCTCGTTATCTCGAACTCGCTTATTTCGAATTACCGCTTATCTCGAAGTAAAAATCTGGTCCCTGTTTTAACATGAAACTATGACAACAGGTAACAAAATAATGTGGAAAAGAGGAGAAATTGCTCCTAAAGAGCAATTTCTCCTCTTTTCCACAATATTTTCAGTATATCTCTAGTTTCAGGAGTCAAATTACATATTCATTTGTGAAATGTGGTTGTTTGATTTATCTTTTTTCCTCAATTCTGCAAATCTGATATGTCGAGATACGGATATCTCGGAGTATTTCAGATAGTCCTTTGGACTTCGAGATAAGGAGAGTCGACTGTATTCGAAATAAACTCTTCTAACCCTGTTCAAACGGGAGTCCAGATTCTTACTACTTACAATTCCATGTATATCATGAACGACCTCAATATTTTCGGGATGAACCGCCTTGAAGTCCCGAATTGCCTGTCTGTACCCTCCCGGCTTAGTAAACACACTTATACGGCCAAATGAATATATGGGTTTGGCTCCTGACAAGATATACTTCAAAGCTGTCCGACCTAAAATATATACATAGATAAGCCGAATTATAGTTCCGCGTCAGCTTTTCGACAAGCAACATTGGTCGATCAAACCTGTGTCGCAGTGATTTACTAAATTGTTAAAATAAGAGGCCCATGGGCCACGATTCGCTCACCAGAGTAAACCAGCCATTGCATATCTGCAGATGCCATACAACATTCTTCCAGTATTGCCACAGCAATTAGGACAGAAGTTTGACTATACCGTAAAAAGGTCAAAATTCATCCTAGGACCATCATTTGAACACAATTGATAGATCTTTCGTCCACGATGCTATATACTAAGATTAAGCCTCAAAGCTTTTTTGGTTCTGGAGAAGAAGATTTTTAAGATATAGCATGGTGGTCATCTTGTTAAACAGTACAGAACCATTTGAACAAATTGACAATACCCCTGCGACAGAAAGCCCCATGTGAAACCTGGTGAAAATTTGTCACAGAAAAAAATCACTTAAAGATTGCATAATTTATACATTTATATAGCCCAGATGCAAGGGCAGATAACCCACAGGGGACAACATTTTGATTGTAAATAAAAAGTTCTCCTACTTTAATATACATTGTAAGTTTCAGCCATTAGTCTTAAATACATTATGAGTAAATGACTTTTCAAAAACTTGTGTGGAGACGTAAATTTGACCTTGCCGTAAAAAGGTCAAAGATCATCCTAAGATCATCATCTAAACAAACTAAGTAGACTTTAAGTCCCCGATTCTATATGTTAAGAAATGGCCTCAAAGTTTTCCACGGTGAGGCGATTTTAACAAATATCCAAAACATATCAAAGCATATATTTCTTGAAAAATACAAGAAACGCATACTTTCTGTTTAACTGTCACCTCTTTGGAGAAGGTTTTGTGCCAGTCAAAGTATTCACTGTCGGTATAAAGAGGGTTGAATGTACGTGATATGTTCTGATGATACATGAAGAGTATGGGCACCATGAATGTAAGATTCTGTTAATCACATGACCATTCCGATAACAAATATCCAAAACGTATGTTCTCTAAGAAATAAGACTAAAACAAGGCCTTTCTTACATATTGTTCTGCTAATTAAGGATTCTTTACAACAGCAAATTCATTGCTCACGAAACCAAATGCTATTGTTTTAACGAGGGTTAATTGTATTAGGTTTGCGACTATAAAAGCATTTGCGAATATAAAAGCATTCCTAGTGATTACACCGCCCCTTATGACTTCAAACGTGGTAGCTCGTTACAGAAGAATGCACAATTCCTCTCCATGTCGCAATAAAGTCAACACTTGCCATGCTAAATAAATTAAGATGCTCCGTCCACTTCTAATTTTCAACCAATCAGATTACTCGATGAGAACTAGGGGTACTCAATAACAAACTAAACACTGAATTTCCACTAACAGTGAAAATTATCAAATTTTATCGTCCCAGGAGTATGACACATAAAGGAAGAAATATGACACCTACAAAAAAGGCATTGATAGACAATTTTGTTGATACTTTACCAAATGTGGGTCTTCCATATAAAGTCTTTGGTCTTTTAAGTTAAATATCAAAAATCTAGCTTAATGAAATTAACATTTGTGTAACAAATGTTTTTCTTCCCATTTTTATGTGCTTTCGACATTTTAGAAAGTCGTTTTTTGTTTGGCGCTTTACACGGAAGAGGTAAATTTGGACGGTACAAATTGTTCTAGTCATTGTTTTTTAAAATATCAAATATTTTCCCTTTTTCCCATAGTAAAAATGAATGCAAATTATGCAGTAATTTGTAGGTTAGCTTTGAAGCAGATTTTCAACAAGTTCTGCTTGTTCAATTTTTTTCTGAAATTTTCACAATATTGTTTTGAAACATAGACAATTTAATTTCTGCAAAAAAAGAGTAATAAATATTATCTTAGAAAACAAAATAAAAAACAAATTACTTTACTATAGGAATGGCATAGGTCAGACCAAATTTTGGCCGTAAATTCAGTTATAAGGTAATTATTTGAGAACGAAGGAAAGCAATAGAAAAAGACAAATGGTCTTTGATAAGATATGGTCGATCAGAACAAAATATTTTCGCTTAAAATAAAACACCAAGCAAAAAGCGTCTTTCCAAGTGATGTCGAAAGGATAGTAGTCTAGAGACCCCAAACTGGCAAACAGTGCAAGCCCAGATCAGACGCCGCAGAATGATGATTTCCTATGTGGCATTTGTTTTGTCATTGGTCCTCGTCTCTCCTTCTTTTGGTGTTACGGGGAGACTGCGCGTCGTTATCATGGCATTTCCGGGGTATATTCACTTATATTCTGGCAATAAAAGACACAAAGGTGTGTCATGCTGAATAAATTAAGATGCCACTCCCACTTCTAATTTTCAGCCAATAAAATTGCTTGATCTAGGTTGTTGATACAAATTTATATACTGAATGGCAAACAGTGCAGATCCAGATCAGTTGGCTTCTTCAGAAGCCAACTGATCTGGATCTACACTGTTTGCAAAGGCAGGGTATATCCGGGTTCAGCAGTACAAGGGTTAATGAAAGGTCAGCCGGTAAGGTAATACAGTTAGAAATTACTTACGCATTTGGTACCCACTAAATTTCTATCATGTAATTCCATTAGAACGGAAATCATACGAGCTATAACATGAGAAAACGTACTTTTTGACACCTGTTAAACCACAATTAGGGTGAATGGATACACTTGCTCATTTATGTCGAGTGAATTCTTCAACTTTTACTCTTTGGACAAGTTCATTTCCAATTAGGGGTGTCCGGTTAGTTTTTATTATTGTCATGTTTTATAGAAATGTCTTAATTTAATGCAAACAGTGTAGACCCTGATCAGACGCCGCATTCTGCGGCGTCTGATCTGGGTCTACAGTGTTTGCCAATGTCCCTTTTATGAGGAGCTAGGCTTATATGGGTTGAGAGATTTTCCACAATTATGACAAGGCAGACAGCATTTGTCAATATCTGATGATCGCCCAGTACACCAGTCCCCTTCTACAAAGTGGTCTACTCTTAAAAAGGAGAATTTGCTCCCAAGTGGAGAACTCTTTCTCCTATCAGAGGAGACTCCTTTTCAGAAGGGCGCAAAAAACAACCGGGCTATCTCCCGTGAGAGTGCATCAATTGCCTATAACCTTAACCACACATTGGGCTAATTCAGCAAACGGCAAATAGAGACTTTGCATGAAATGCCAAATCTTAATAAGAAAAAAAAATCAAAATATTGCCTTCTGAAAACTTTCCCAGAGTGCTAAGCGTTTAAGGCGTGTTTTCCTTACCTGCTAATATGGAACCTCGCTTGATTCTTGTGTTAGGCAAAATATCTATGGGAGGAAAACAAGAAAAAGAAAGTTTTAATTCACCAGCAGAATAATTTAACCCTGAGTTTCTGAAGTTGATTCTTCCATTCTTGAATTTGGACATGTTCAATGATGCAATAAGGGTTTCAGTCTACAATAAAAAATGGCAAACAATGTAGATCTGTTGAGACGGGTCATCACGAGCCGTCTCATCTGGCTCTGCACTGTTTGCAACAGTATCGGTATTAGAGTTAAGAAATTTAATATTATACGCTCATAGTTTCCTGTAAAACCTATCATCAAGGAGTTGGATAATTCTTTGAAGCACTCAATTATGTTTAAGAATCAACGTGGTCTTCAGGCAGTGTCGTCTTTTACAGCCTATTCCAGCTTTAACATTGTAAGACATTGGTATGTATATTGCAGGTTGACCATTGGAACTGCGCAATAGGAACGGAGATACATGGTAGATTACATTTTTCGCCATTTTCAGCTATGAGAGACAACCTTTTTGCCCTATTTGTTTTACCGCACGCCAAGCTGTTTCTCAAAACGGGTTTACTCAATAAGGCAAGAATGTGCAGCCTCTTGGAGTAAATTCTTTTCTTTTACAATGAGTAAAAAGTCCTCCAGAGGGCAGAGAAATATATAATTTAATTGAATTCACTCTGTTTTAATATTTTGGCCCTTGGCCTTTATCAGAAACTTGAAATACACAACATAAGACTACATTATTGAAGTCACCATTACTGTTCTCACGGAAATAAACAAACTGAACCGGACGTAACGTCAAACTGCAGCGCTGCGCCCCACGAAAAGGACATTTAGTCTAATAATGTGTAAGCTAGCAGCAAAAGCCACGACGAGTCCGCGCGAACGCGCAGACCAACCCGGCGAGACGGAGAGACAATAATGTCTCACTTTAGGGATACCCACGACGATGGAGATCTACAGTTCAGCGTACTGGAAAAAACATACAATGCCAGTCATATGGAACGGTTACTCAGAGAGGCCATATGTGGATTAAAAGACTTAAAACGGGGAGGCCGCATGGATGCAATGTCAAAGTTGTTTTCCCATTCCAGTTGCGTCGCTAAATGCGGTCGGTGGTTTGGGTGAGCAGCGAGGGCCGCGACGGGGCTGAGCAGGTGCGCGGGTCCGCTCGGCCCCCGCTGTTCGCGGTGGAGGATGCCCGGCGGGGCCGCCCGTGCGCACTGTCTCACCCGGTTCTTTGCTATTGTAGTTGATGGGCCTCGGTCGGGGACTGCGTTGGTGCGTGGAGCCGCCTGGGCTCTACTTCTGGCGGTGGCAGATGTCTGGGCGGGTCCATGCGTGTGCGCAGTCTCGCCCAGATCTTTGCTATTGCAGTTGGTGGGCTTCGGTCGTGGGTGCGCGGGGCCTCGCTTGTGGCGGTAGGTAGTGTCTAGACGGGGCCGCGCGAGTGGCGCGGTCTCGTCCGGATCTTTTCTTTTCGGTTGGGGGCATCGGTTGGGGCTGCGCGGATGCGCGAGGCCGCCCGGGCTCTATTTGTGGTGGTGGCGGATGTCTGGGCGGGGCCGCCCGTGCGCGCGGTCTCGCCTGGATCTTTGGTATTGCGGTCGGTAGCCTTCAGTGGGGCTGCGCGGGTGTTAGGACCCGTCTGGGTCGTGGAGGCGGGGTCCCGGGTGTGGTGCGCGGTCTAGCCCCTGGCTATGCTTAATCGTTTGCTAGGCTTCGGGCGGGCCTGCGCCTCCGCGTGCTCCTACCGGGGTCTTTGTTGTTGCGGTCGGCGGGGGTCGGGGTGGTCTGCGCGTTCGCGCGGACGCGCCGTGGCTTTTGCTGCTAGCTTACACATTATTAGACTAAATGTCCTTTTCGTGGGGCGCAGCGCTGCAGTTTGACGTTACGTCCGGTTCAGTTTGTTTATTTCCGTTAGAACAGTAATGGCGACTTCAATAATGTAGTTCTTTTAGTGTACTTCAAGTTTCTGATGAAGGCCAATAGTCGAAATATTAAAACAGAGTGAATTCAATCAAATTGTCTTTTCTTTTAGATTGAACTCCTTTTCACAAAAGACAAAAACTATTTTGACAGAATTGTCCCCTTTGAAAGCCTATCAATTCTGTAAAGAAATAAATTGCTTATTTTAATTGTTCTTTGTTATACATCAATGCAATGAAGCAGCTCTACTCTCGTTATCTCAAAGTCTAAGGGATTCTTTGAAATACGTAGAACTATCCGTACATCTACATATCAGCTTTGCAGAATTGAGGAAAAAATAAATCGAACATTCACATTCAACAAATGAATATGTATTTTTTGACTCCTGAAGTTAGAGATATATTAAAAATATTGTGGAAGGAGAAATTGCTCCTTAGGAGCAGTTTCTCCTCTTTTCCACAATATTTTTTGACCTGTTGTTAATTTACATGATAAAACAGTGACCAGATTTTCACCTCGAAATAAGCGGTTATTCTAGATAAGCGAAGTCGAGATAACCATTTGTTCACAACACATCGTCCCGAAAATATTATCTATGGTAAAAAAAACGCTAATTATATACCCGGTGGCGTATGATCTCGGTCTACATTGTTTGCTTATGTCCCTTTATGGAACGCTACGCATAAAAGGGTTAAAAGGGCTGCATTTAATAAAGCGGACTTCCCGCAAATGAACGGTTTTGATAAACCCATCCCAAGTGATATCGAATCAGGAGTAGTTGTTATTCCCGTTTATGAGATTGAATATTAGATAAGATGAATTTTGTCAATAATTATCAATTCAATTAGGGCTTGAATATATAATATCAATGCGGTAAACATTTCCATATTTTTATTGCAAACAAGAATATGTAAAGAATATGCTGCCATGTTGATTGTCCCAAAAGATAACTCTAATAAAAGTAAAGGAATTCTAGGGGAATACCATGTGGAGTGCTGTGATGCAGTGATAAAGCGTCGTATTCAAGATCGAGAGTTAACGGGTTCGATCCCAGCGAGCACCAAGTGTTGTGTCCTCGAGCAAGACACATATCTTCATTGCTTAGTACTGGTTCCACCCAGGAGGGCCTGCTAAAAATGCTAAAAAATGCCCGCGAGTGCGTAGGCACTAGTCGGAGCCAAAAAGATAAAAGAAAGTTCGCAGATACTCGCTACCGTGCGCTGAAATCTATCACAATTGAACGGACAGTTTGCAATAGGTCGCAAATGACCGCGAACGTTTTGCTTTAAATAGTGTTACATCTCTGGTGTTCCACGTCGTTAGTCTTTATATAATTCCGCTGGCTACATATAAGCCGCAACGTCTGAAATCGTACCTTCGGACATTTGCGCCCAATGAAGACTCAAATCAGACTGCGAATCCGCACAGTCTGATCAGAGTCTTCGTTGTCTGCATAAGAAACTTTGCATCCTTGGCTAGCCAAAATATGCCCAGTGAGGGTTGTGATCAGAGTGCGCAAACTATATGTTGACCAGAAACAAATAAATTAACATCTCACCACAATAATAGAACAATGACAATTAGATGACAAATTGGATAATATAAGTTAAGATACCCAGGATACGCCACAGTCATGAAGCACGGCCCTCCCGTGGCACCAAAAGAAGGCGGGATGAGGAACAAATGAGGACAAAACAAACGCCGCATATGAAACCATAGACACATAAACAAAGAACTGCAATAGAGAGGAACGGTCAGTAGGAAAACTACAGGGGGATGGGGTGGGCTTAAACCAGTTTTACTCGCACAAAACCTCATTGTTAATTCTGATGCAGCTCCAAATTACAAATATAGTTCAGTCCGCATAAGGAAGTCTCTACCTCATCTGCGAAACATGTATAAATGCAAAACAAAATGTAATCCACTTGTAAAACAACGATGAACCAGACCACATAGGACTAATATCAAGCACAAACTTCTAGAAAAGCCTTTGGATTGAGGCATTTTACTTTGTGCGGCCAGACCTTCCTCTGAGAAAAGGTAGTTAGATTGTTAATCTCAATTGGGTTTAACCCTAAGCATGCAATCTGTCTTTTACCGTCAAGTTTTCCTGTCCTTTTATATTGATTTATAAAATTATAAATTATTGTCTAATTATTCTGTAACAAACAGACTTACGAAGAAATTTCCTACGAGTACACAGTGTCACCATAAATATCTAGGTTTTATCAATACGATGTACCGATGATGAAGTGATGAAATTCCTCATGCTGACATGCCTTTTCATAGCTCGAGATTAGAAGGGTATCCAGATAATATATATATATATATATATATATATATATATATATATATATATATATATATATATATATATATATATATATATATTTCTCTACGAAAATTATATTGTAGGTATTCATTAAAAGTTCCTCACCTCAGCTAGGCGCATCTACTGTGTAACCACAACATATATTTTCAAGGATAAATACGAAAAACATCAGTACTGTTTGGTTGAAACTAGTGCCTTATCTGCATCTATGTGTTCCGACACGATATTCCTTTCTGGTGTCCAGCAGCAAGATATACTTTTTTATTTCAGAACTTAGTAATTAGTTATTGTTAATCAAGAATCAGCCCCATGCTTATCCAAATATCGCCAAAATTAACAAAAGACAAAAATGGACAAGTGCGCATAGCTCGTATCTAGTTTTATGAGAGCTGAAACCTTTATTATTGTTCGCGCCAAATCATGTCCAGAAGGTAAGCCTATGGACGAATATTCATGAATCTGTCCCATGCTCTTCCGAATCGCTGGCACGGACTGAAAAAAAAACTGAATACTGACATGTCAGAGACAGATGCCCAGTAAGCATTCTTTATAAATCTATAGCGGGCCGTTATCGGCCCGTCAGGGTAGCTGACGGGCCGATAACGGCCCGCTATTATATAGAATGCTAGCTGAGTGCCTCCTAACCAAAAGATGAGCGTTATCATTCGTTTTCGCAATACATTGTCTTGATGAACCTACTATAAGATGTTATGATTATATCCAATGTGGTTCATGAGTTATGGCTCTGATTGACAAAGTGACCAGCCATATATCAAGGGCAGATAACTCGTTAAACAAGGAAACAAATTTAACAAGGAAACAAATTTACTTAACCTTATTGTCAAACTGTTGTCTTAATAATACAGTGTATACTGTACGATTTTTTTTCAAAATTACAGAAAAAAGACTTATAGGAATATATCCACCTAATAAGAGCACACTTTGAAGACAGATCAGCAGAGTTCTTCATGAGAGCGTATTTAATATTGAGTATGCGATATTTTTTTTTTTTTTTTTTTTTTTTTTTTTTCAAAATGCAATTCAAATTAGTACTCATAACATATGTTTTTATAAAGAAGTAGGTAAATGTACACGGACTGTAATCTGAAGACTACGAAATTACTTGACTATGCGCTTATATGGGTGTGTGCGGTAATTACGACAAATACGATTCTTGTTTGAGGCATGTCGTTTGGATAAGATAACCTCTGTCAATATTCAGGCGTCTATCCCTGCGCTTTAAATGTGATATGAGCCAGCGCATGACAAAACGAACAAAATGGAGTGTGCACCCATCGAAGAACCAGATCAGCCTGGGCATCCACCCAGTCTTATCAGTCTTCGCTGTACGTTCAATAGGTAGCTTAGGACCCTAGCTTTCTTCATGCAGACAGCAAAGACTCTGATTAGCCTTCCCTGGGCGCACATGCCATTTTGTTGGTTTTGTCATGCACTGGCTCGTATTCCATGATTCACAAACTGATCACAAACATGTAGATGGTAGACATTGTGGCTGCTCGCTGCTGGGCTTTATTCATGTTTTGTTCTGTTCGTTTGCTGGTCGGTTAATGGATCCTGTCTAGCATTGTAATCACCTTGTTAGGGAAGATGGAACTGGATGATTTGTTTTTCTTTGGTCTGTGGCTTGTGTACTATCTGGCATGGTTTATTTGCTCTTCCTCTTGGTGTTATTAGTAGGCTATGATGGGCATCTTCTCTACAATTTTACAGAGCACAAGCCAACGTTAAATGGGTTAAATGGCCAACATTCGACGGACAGTACACTACAAAAGTTGCATTTATTCAGAATCGATGGTTCAAATGCGGAGGTAGAGGGAAGGAAGCTCAAAAAAATGATCAAGCAGTTTACAATATTTACCCTTAATATTAAAACATCTAAACACCTAAACTCCTTGCCATACTTGTTCTAAACTTTGAACAAGTCAATTTTTCTATCTGTTATTGTGTCTGAAAATAGCTTATGAGTGGCATAAAGTGTAGGTCCTGATCAGACGCCGCGTTCCGTGGCATCTAATCTGGATCTGCACTGTTTGTTCAGACCTACTTATCCCAATACAGGTCTGTTACGGTACATAATGTTTAACGAATAACTGTTGGGTACTTACCGGTGATTTTATTGTAGTTTTCGTCACCCCTAAAAAAGTGTCGACCATTAGCTACTGTTTGGCAACATGAAATTACTGTAAGAACAAAAACACTCGCAGTCAGATACATGTCAAATATGAAGTCTATAAATTTAATAAAGGCAAAAGATGTTTGTTTCGATGATTTCCTTTCTGATATCTAATAGCACGACATGCTTTCAGAATCCATTTAATGTTTGAGGAACTTAATCAAAAGCGCATATACTATCATGAAAAACACCTAGTACAGATCGATTACGAAATTGTAAATGATCAGGTAATCATGTTTACTCTAATAAAAACCTTATTCTGTGTACGACCCCAAGTTTCCGATTTAAGCAGACATTTGAAAATAGTACACTTATAGAATTTGTAAGCAAAGCAAAGATGGAAACTGAGTATACGTGTTGTTAGATTTTCATATTTAAACAGGGATCAGATTTTTATTTTGAGATAAGCGGTTATTCGAGATAAGCGAGGTTGAGATAACGAGAGTCGACTGTATATGAGTTCCAATTGAGAACATGTACACTCCACCAGTGAAGACTCCGACCACCCTACTCTCTGCGCAGACTGATCAGTCTGTAGAGAGCCAAGAAACCAAGACTTTTGCAGACAAACATCAAATTCTGATCAAACAATGCATATACACGGGCGTATATGAGTCTTGTCTGGGCGCACATGCCGTACGGTGGTTTTTAACGTTGCGACTTACGACTAGATAGTAGTATGCGCTTGGTAGATTTTCCGCCATTTCGACAAGGAAAACAACTTTTGTTGACTTCCTGTTTGCTTTCCAGCACACCATTTCCGTTCTGACATAAGGGTCTACTCTAAAAGGAAAAGAAATGCTCAAAAGGAAAGCAAATTCTTTCCTTTAAGAGTACTCTTTTCAGAAGGGAGTCAAAACATTTGTACAGAGTCTCCGGCCTAGAAAGCGTTTCAATTCTCTTAAATCGCTGACATTTTATTTTTTGAAAGAGTAATATATGAGTGTGACCAAATTTTCATGGCACTATGGTTTGGCATTTTCTTCCTCGTGATCTAAATATATTATGTAGTTAATTGCCGTGCGAAGATTCCTTAGTCCACGTTGCTAGAATAAAAGGATCTAAAGAATGTAACCCTTAAAATGGGAACGCAAACACTTCAAACCACCATTATCGCCTGAAATTTTCAAGCGACAATGTTCGTTTGATTTTTTTTTATACAAACTACAGTTGACTCAATTTATCTCAAACACTGATATCTCAAACTACTGCTTAAGTCAAACAAATAAAGGGCAATATCGGATTAGTTTGCTGTATGTTCTTTACATGTCAACTCCTTTTTGAGTTTGAGGTAACGAGATTTACTGTATCTGCTGCAATGTTTACAAAGCCTGTTATTATCGCATGTGGTACCGAAGGAGTAAAAAAATGAAGAGAATGTAGCACAATGATAATTCGAAGAATTATTTTGTATTTTTTGTTAAAAGTCTTTTCAAGGACTTTTGTACAACCAAGGTAGTAATGACAAAGGGAACGGAAAATTGTTCTACGGACACAACTTGTCAATTTGTTTTGTCGCTTCTAAAAAGAGGTCTACTCTAAAAGAAAGGCATTTGCTCCCGTTTCAAAAACAGCTAGTGTGCAAGAAAACTCCCCGTACTTCACTGCAGTGTAGTTTATATCTCTGGTCATTTGTAATCATTTAGCCAGTTTCGGGATTTTGACATTTTTTAAGATTCACTGATGAAACCGAATTGCTGAAACTAGCTAGTCCCACCCGGGAAACTTGACACTTCCGTTGCTTTCAGTTTTGTGAGTGTGCTCATTGTTCTCAAGGGTTATTCCGTTTAGAATCTATTTATCTTCACTACAGCTGTCGTATAGCGGCCGTAAAACGTCTCCTCGTACTTTACTATGGGTAGTTTAGTTTATACTTTAGGGTCATTTGTGATCATTCTGCCATTCTTGGATTTTTGAAAATTTTAACAAAAGTCACGGTTGAGGTTTTATTAGCCGAAACTTGCTAATCTGCTGCGAAAATTGGACACTTCCGCCTTTTTAGTTCTGTGAGTTTGTTCATCTCAAGGGTATTTCCTTTTAGAATTTATTCCTCTTGATTCCTCTGTTTCAGTTCTTCTTCTTTGTTCGGTGATTTCATATGTTTCGTTTGTTTTGTCATTGTGTATACCTCATTTCTTCTTCTCTCGGGGAGTCATTAAGGCTGTGCCTCGTGAATGTGGCAAGTCCTTGGTATCTTCACTTATAGTTTTGTAATCGTTGATAAAATAACTGCAAATTCTTTCGTATATTAGAACAGTTACGAAAAATGGCACGTGTTGTTTCTAGACTTTATTCGGCTATGTGTTTTCTCA
Organism: Anodontia alba; assembly: GCA_964016985.1. Classification (NCBI taxonomy): domain Eukaryota; kingdom Metazoa; phylum Mollusca; class Bivalvia; order Lucinida; family Lucinidae; genus Anodontia; species Anodontia alba. The sequence goes on from OZ024822.1 coordinate 103,634,004, forward strand.
GATTACAAGAAGCAGTTTTCGACACCTAAGCTATGTGTATATGCGAGCGGTTTGAAATCTTATCGTTTTTATCGTAATCTTAAACCTTTTGTATGATATAAATATGAGAATTCAACGTCAAGATGAATTTCATTGTTGTTTCTTTAAACCGACTTATTTTCAAAACCGACTTATATAGTTGCCTTATTGACACATTAAAGTCTAGTGTCCCATACACAGGGCATTAACGTACAGTGTAAACCCAGACCAAACGCAAAACGCACTGTTTGCATTAAATGCATGATAACCATAAACTATATTAGTAACTCTTAAACTGAAGACGGGCCTCTTTCAATAGATGTGTAAAACCAAGTGAAGTCTTCTTAATTAGTCTGAAGAGCCGGATTATAAGGGGACTTTCACACTTGATAGAATTTATACTTAATATAAAGACATAAACATTAGATTTGCCCCTGTGTGATCACTGATAAGAGACTGGGCACAACATAACCCAGTACATGTATATTGTTAATAAACAATGAACAGGTAGTGGCCCAGTATGGAAATTTAATACCGGCCATATCAGCCCCTCAAAAATGTATATTACCATTCAGAAGACCTATTTTACCACTCCCTCTTGGATCTCATTATCACCTCTTTATGACACGACTTTGATCTCTTTTGCACAGCGCTAAGGTAGGTGCAATAAAATCTTGAGTGAGTGGTACCACTTTGGGTTTCATTTTAGCTACAGTCGAACCTCAATGGCTCGAACATCTTTGGGACCATGGAAATTCGTTCGAAGCATGGGTAGTTCGAGCCACTGAGGGTTAGTTATGACACCAGTTCAGGAAGCAAATAGCGATAATTTAGGGAAATATTTTCGAGTTTCTACACAACGATTGTATGTTGAGTGTACTCATTAGAATCGCCTCGATGATGCGATTCTAATAAGTACACACAACATACAATTCACTGATAAAATAAGAAAATAATCCCTAAATGTTTGTTTTCTTGAGTTATTGGAAGAATTTTGTAGAGACTGAAAAAAAAAGAGTTCGAATCATCCACGGTAAACGAGCCATCCGTGTTCGAGCCACTGAGGTTATACTGTATGTCGTTAAAGAATTTATACACTTGGTAAAACTTATACAGTCACTACATAAACCGGATTTTAAGGGAACTTATACACTTGGCAGAAACATTATATGCATTATAACCCGGGTTTTAGTGGACTTTTATACTTGGTAGATTTCCGCATTTGTATGGCATACGAATTCCTGTTTGTTATCCTGCACACCAAATCTCTTCTGGAAAGGGGAGCAAATTCGTTCCTTTCAGAACAGATCCCTTCTTAGAAGGGACTTGATATGCAGAAGACAAACATGAAACCACAGTAATTATACCCCTTGTATATTGGCGTTTCATTTAGCTAGTGTATCCAGTCCGTTTAAGACCATGATCAGAATGTGACGATGCATTGGCGGGTCCGAGAAGATAGTTTAAGCGCATAAAACTGATTGCTTGTTTGCAAAATGTAACACGATAATACTTCTATAATTAAGTATGTATGAACCAGTGTTTATTTCTGGCGTTGGAAAGTAGAGATTTATATGTAAACATGTACATTTAAGTATGTATACCATCGGCGACAAGACGCACAGAGGGCGACTTCCAATTTGATAAAGCTCCGGGTTGGGCGATGCCTAACTGTACCACTACACAGAAGACTCTAACAAAGTTAGGATTTTTTACAACTAATTTTTACATATACTATTTACAACATATATAATACAATACAGATAACAATACAATACAAAATTCAAAGCAACTCTCTTCACATTGGCACGGTTGGGGACTTATACTGGTATATTACATGTTAAAGTTTTCGTTAGTTTTTAAGATCTCATTATTTTCTAACCTTACCACCGATTTTATTCATCTTTGGTATGGGTATACATATTTGTCCAAAATTTTGAGCAGTACCATCCCCACCTCCCCAGGTCTTGTCAAGGTCAAGGTCACAGGCTTAGAATTTTCATGTTAAAATTTTATGTCAAAGTTTTTAGAGACTCATTACTTCAAAACTACAGGATGGATTAAGTTCCTATTTGGTATCATGATAGATACTGGTCAAAAGTTTTTATCAGTACCATCAGCACTTATGACCGTGACCCTGAGGTCGACGTCACAGACTTAGAATTTAAATGTTAAAGTTTTCATTAAAGTTTCTAAGACTTCATTTTTTCCTAACCTTATCACCGATTCATTCATCTTTGGTTTGATGATATAATTTGTCCAAACTTTTGCGCAGTACTATCCCCACCACCAAAGGTCATGTCATGGTCAAGGTCACAGACTTAGAATTTTCATGTTAAAATTTTACGTCGAAGTTTTTAGGATCTCATTACTTCTAAACTACATGATTGATTTAGTTCCTATTTGGTATCATGATAGATACTGGTCAAAAGTTTTTATCAGCACAATCAGCACTCATGACCGTGACCTTGAGGTCGAGATCACAGACTTAGAATTTAAATGTTAAAGTTTTTTTTTTTTTTTAAGTTTTTAAGACCTCATTATTTCCTAATCTTATCACCGATTTGATTCATCTTTGGTATGATGATACATATTAGTCCAAAATTTTGCCCAGTTCTATTCTTTCCACCCTAGTTTATTTTAAGGTCAAGGTCACAGTCATGCAAAAATTTTCCTGTTAAAATTTTATGTCAAAGTTTTTAGGACCTTATTACTTCTAAACCAAATGATGGATTTAGTTTATATTTGGTATCATTATATATATTGGTCCAAAGTTTTTATCAGTACCATCAGCAGTCATGATAGTGACCTTGGGGTCGAGGTCACACACTTAGAATTTTAAAAATGTTAAAGATTTTGTTTACGTTTTTAAGACCTTATTATTTCCTAACCTTATCACCGATTGATTCATTTTTGGTTTGATGAATATTTTGCACATTGCAATCCTCCCACCCCCAGCCCATCCCCACCCCACCCCAGGTCATGTCAGAATCAAGGTCACGGACTTAGAATTTTCCAGAAACAAAATGTGCAATATCAGGCGGGCTATTCAGTCTGGCGACAGATCTTGTTATTATTGTGGTTTGAAACTTGCTCTACAGAAATGGCATAGGTTTAGCATATGCATGGATGTCAGAGAACTCTGATCAAACTGTAATTGCAAGAATTACATGCCCTTGATTTTTTAAAATAATTTTGCCTTATAACCATGCCATAGCAGTCATGTTAACTTGCATCATGGCAAGAATACAGGTTGAGTATGTGCATGAAACCCACACGACTCTTAAAATGGTCAAATGATACATCTACAGAGCCGGAGTGTGTGTGGGGAGTGTGGGGTGTGGGAGGCATTCATCCGATTTAGGATTCTTCTAGTTTTTAATTAATTTGTTTGATTTCTTTCTTCCCATTATATCTAAACAAAGTGTAGGATCAAATGTTAGTTTTAATCTGAAGCAAATAGGAAATATGACAACTTTATTTCATTTCAATGCCCCCGCCAGGTAGTGGAGGAGGGCATATAGCTTTACCCTCCGTAATACGTACACCCACGTGGGCAGATGTCTGTCCGTCCGTTTGTCCGTCCGCCACACTTTATAGCATTGCATTGGAATTTAAGATATATACACAATGAAAAGAACCCCTTCAAATTTACACAAACAGTATTTATACATAAACATTTGTCGTATAGCCTGGTAGTCAGGGCAGACAAAGAAAACGAAGACTCTTATAAATCTCGGTTTTAAAAGGTGTCCTACAAATAAAATACACAAACACATAGAACAAGACCTTACACAATATACAAATGTACAGATACAAATACATAGGACACAACCTGCACATCTTGACAGACATGTAATTAAATTTGGTTCTAGCGACCTTAATAGTTAGACATGGGTTTGCTAATGACGGATGGAAGTCATGAATATTTATAGATTATGTATCTTTGTGCATAAATTAAGTGATGAAACTGTGCAGAATTACTCTATTAATGTAATACTAACACCAATGCATATCAATACTATGACCTGATACAGGAAAGCGCATTTCTTCACAAGACGAGGTTTGTTTACATTCAGCACGAAGACGGACATGTATGACAAAGGTGTGTAAAATAATCAATACTGACGGAACGTAAACAAACAACCCTTATCAACATACCTGGCTGTATAATAAATTCATTCTGTGAATATCAGTGAAGATATAAACTTCAGAAGGTGAATGAAAGAAATAATTTCTCCGTTGAATGGAGGATGACCTTCTGCCACTAAGATGGCCACCGGCTGAATGCAAAGAGCGCGCATAAAAATACAGGTGCATAAACAACAGGTACATGCATTGGTTATTTGTGTTAGTAATCACCCTGACGTCACACACACTAAGAATAGAGAGAATTATAGAGTAAGAAAAGTTATCATTGGACTGCGCTATTTACATGCGAGTAAAAATACTACATAGAGGAATCCCGGGTTTCCCTTATGTAGGTGAAGGTTACTTTCACTTTACACTTTAAGGTAGCGTATCACAGATTGTTAAATAGAAACTACCTTAATTTAAGTAAAATAATTATTTGTCATGAAATGACCTGTGTGACATTCTCCCCTGCTAGGGAAAATGTCTCCCGACATTTCCTTAAAACACGGACACAGCTGATTCTATCTATATTACATTTTATGATATCATGTATGTATATTGCTATACACGAAACATCATGTATATGCTTGAAATATTCCACTATATTAGATCACGTATGCATAATGCTATACATGAAACATCATGTATATGCTTACAATACATGACAAACAACTACATTTTACTTCATCTGGTTTTGGACTCACATTGCCATATATGTTTCTCATACATAAACGTTCATGTACATACGTCTCACAATACATGACAAACAATTGATGTACACAATAAAGAATCTCAGACTACAACTTTACACGTGTACATCTTAACTTCCTGTGTATATGCTTTGAAACTATAATAAATGGCATACACACATATAAATCATGAAGAAACAATAATAACACTACTACAATATTGCCATTTTATCAGCTGTAAATGTATTGTCTGAATTATAGGAAAGTATTTTATTTACAATTAAAAACTTCTGTGACATTCTCCCCTGTATAGGTCAAAATAAAATACTGACATTCAGAAAATAAAACAAAGTTAAACATCAAATATAACAGTAGAGTCATCATAGATGAACTCTGGGGACCAATACAATTCTGCCGGCATATCAGCTGTTTGTTGACTGCATACCCAGTCACCATATCTGTCAGGTGGCTTCCGAGCTCGACCTGTTCGACGGGGCGCTTGTACAACATTCGGAGACTCATGGAGAGAAGGCATATTTACGTCTGACTGATACCGAGTACTACGGTCAACACTAGTTGACACAGTAGGTAATACTGAATTACCTGACTCTGTACTGCTAATATTAGCAGTTGGTTCACTGGAATGAACAGAAATATGTTTCCGTGAGGAAATATTGTTACCAGTGGGAACAGAAACATGTCTATTCCTAGTCCGTCTTTGCGGAATAACATATCTGGCTATGCTGTCTGAATCGGTATCAGAATCAGATGTTTCATCAGATTTTGATGATGGAGCTGGAACATGCTTCCTTGTTTGCACCTTTTTCTGAGGTATCTTTTCCTTGTTCGACAACAAAGACTCATTTACCTCAGAAATTGAAGGAATTGAAGAAAATGGAAGAAGCATATTTCTGTGTAAAGTTTTTACAGTGCCATCACCAGATTCCTGTTTCACTTTGAAAACTGGGATATTTTTATCAGGTTTGTCAATGACAATATATGGATGTCTATCCCATTTGTCGGCTAATTTATTTTTACCTTTGAGGCCAACATTTCTGATCAGAACTCTGTCTCCAATATCTAAAGTCGATTCTCTGACTTTAGTATCATAACGAGCTTTATGTCGTTGGGCTGATTTTTGAGCCTCCTTTGAAGCTACTTTATAAGCAAATTGCAACCTTTTTCTCAGTTTGGTTGCATAATGGTCTTTACTTTTGACTGACGCTTCCTCTGATGATTTAAGCCCTAGATATGCATCAACAGCTAGTCTAGGGTGACGTCCAAACATTAAAAAGTATGGAGAATATCCAGTACTGTCATGCCTAGTAGCATTATATGAATGCACTAAAGGTGCTACATATGATTTCCAGTCTTCTTTCTTATGATCTTCAAGAGTCCCTAACATATTTAAAAGTGTCTGATTAAAACGCTCCACCATACCATTCCCCATAGGGTGATATGGCGTAGTACGTGTCTTTTCAACACCAGCCAAAGAACATAATTCCTTTATGACATTGCTTTCAAAATTTCTTCCCTGATCGCTATGTAAACGAGCAGGGAAGCCATAATGAACAATGAAATTGTCAAAAAGAATTCTTGCAGTGGTCTTTGCAAGTTGATTTCTTGTAGGGAAAGCCTGAGCATATCTGGTGAAGTGATCTGTAATCACCAGAATATTCTCAAACCCTCCTTTGGATCTTTCTAAAGACAAGAAATCAATACAGACAAGTTCCATTGGCTCACTGCTTACTATATTTACAAGTTCCGTACTGGTTTTTGGAAAGGTTTTGCGTTTGATACACCTTTCACACGTTTTAACCTTCTTCTCAACATCTTACTCAAAACCTGGCCAAAAGAAACGAGATCTTACTAAAGAAAGAGTTCTATCTTGACCTTGATGGCCAACATTATCATGAAGTTGTTTTAATACAAATTCACGATAAGAATATGGTAAAACTAACTGTTTTACATTCTCACCATTTAAAACTGTATTCCGGTATAAAATACCGTTTTCCAAAGACATACTTTTCCAGTGGCGCAAATATTTGCTAACCTCTGGATGCTCAGCCTTTAACTCTTCTTTCTGTGGACAATATCCACTTTTGACAAAATAAATTACTCTGTCAATAAATTGATCTCTACTTTGTTCTTTGGCCCAGTCTACAGTATTTATATTTGTAGACTCTATGTCTGTTCTAATATCAAGATCAACAGATTCTATATTGGAATCAACAGATTCCGCAAGTTGAGAAGCACTAGTAACAACTAGAGTTTCAGCGTAGGGACATGTCTCTCTTTTGACTGTATAGGCATCACAAATAGCCTTTACAACTTCAGGAAAGAGCTCAGTCTTCTCCTGTGGTCTCCTTGAAAGACCATCCGCATCACAGTTAGATTTTCCTGTCTTGTACTTCAATGTAAAATTGTAAGTACCAAGAGCTGCAAGCCAACGATGACCTGTAGCATCTAACTTTGCTGAAGTAAGTACATATGTAAGCGGATTGTTATCCGTTAAAACTGTAAAATCATTACCATATAGGTAATCGTGAAATTTATCCGTAATAGCCCATTTTAAGCACAAAAATTCAAGTTTGTGGGCAGGATAATTTCTTTCACTTTTACGTAGTCCACGACTAGCATATGCTATCACCCTTTCAATACCATCTTGTTCCTGATATAGCACCGCACCAAGCCCTTCTATAGATGCATCGGTATGTAGGATAAAAGGTTTGTTAAAATCGGCATATGCCAAAACTGGAGGTGTACTCAGTTTTAATTTAAGCATATCGAAAGCATCTTGCTGTGCTTTCCCCCATTGCCAGGGTATACTCTTCTTCTTCTTTTTCTTACCTTCAGGGGTATATCCATTTGTAGAGTGACCAACAAGCAGATCATTCAATGGTTTTACAATCCTGGCATAATCTTTGATATAGCGCCGATAATAACCGGTAAATCCAAGGAATGACCTGAGTGTTTTAACATTATGAGGGACTGGCCATTCGGACAAAGCTTTAATTTTATCCGGGTCCGTTTCCACGCCTCGGTCACTGACTACATGACCAAGGTATGCAACGCTGCTTTTGAAAAACTCACATTTTGACGGCTTGAGTTTGAGGCCATGTTCCTGCAAACGACTGAAAACTGCCTCTATCCTTTTTATATGTTCCTCAAACGTAACAGAAAAAATAAGAATATCATCTAGAAAAATTAAACATTCCTTAAGATTTAACCCGCCCATGCAACGTTCCATCAAACGCTGAAACGTTGCAGGCGCATTAGTCAAACCGAAAGCCATTCTGTTACATTCAAAGAACCCGAGATTACCAACAGTGAAAGCCGTTTTATGTTTATCTTCTTCGCTCATTTCCACCTGCCAGTAACCACTTTTCAAATCTAATTTTGAAAAGTATTTTGCACCTATCAAGGTATCAATGGTATCGTCTATACGTGGGAGTGTATAAGCATCCTTGATAGTGCGATTATTTAACTTTCTGAAGTCAATGCAAAACCTTAAACTACCGTCCTTTTTTCTTACTAACACTACGTTAGAAGAATACGGACTTTGTGAAGGTCTAATAGCATCTGACTCCAGCATTTCCTTCAAATGTTGGCGGACCTCTTCAAACATGGCAGGTGGAATTCTTCTGTACGGTTCCTTGAAGGGAGTGCTGTCAGTTAATTTGATTTCGTGCTTGACAGTATTTGTTTTCCCAAGGTCGGTGGGTCCCTTGGAAAATATATGTGACCATTTACCAAGCACTTCTTTTACTTCCTGAAATTGTTCATGTGATAAATTATTTTTATCAACTGAAATACCCAAGTCTTCAAGTGTAGAAAATGAGGACTTATTACCTGGCTTTTGTGTTAAATCAGGAGTCCAAGAGTCAATAACTGAAACACTGTTAAGGGAGCATAAAATTGATTTGGGTGGTATTTCTATTGTATGTGCTGACAGGTTACACACTCGAACGGGAACACGTGCAGTATTTCCAGGGGATTTTAGGGAAACAACTCTGGGACAAATGGTCAAGTCTCCTGGCAATGAGGTATCCCTATGTTGAGTAACAGCTGTTTCATAATCACCTGTTTTTCTTACTATACCATGTACAATTTTAAATTCATTTGGAGCAATACGTATTGCAAAATTGTTTGTTGTTTTTACAGGTATAGCATCATCACACATGCTATCAAAAGCAGTCTGCCATTCAACCGGCACGTCACTTGTGGGAACACTAGCCTTACAAAGGCGAATCACATTTGTCCCTACAATTATGGGAACATCTTTGTTGTATTCTGTATCAGAAACAACTAACAAAGGTACATTAAAAACACTGTTTGATAAAAATGGAGCTGAAATTTCTGCTTCTATATAACCTTTGTATGGTAACTTTGCTCCACCAGCACTTTGTATTGACAGGCCAAATTCAGTAATATTACGAAGCTCAGGCAAAGGATTTAACGAGTGATAAAAACTCTCAGAAATGGAGGCCATCATAGATCCGGAATCGATCAAACCTGAGGTTTTAACACCATTTATAATAATATAACTTTCATTGGAAGAACCCACCATTCTCTCTAACAAAGTAGGCTTAACAGATTTACTCATGTTTGGGCGATATTCAAAACCAACTTGGTACTCTTCCTCTGTTTGCCCTACAACAGAGGAAGTTAGTGGTTTAAATGCTGAGAGCTATTCCCACGACCTCTAGCACGGTTAGCACCCCGGCCGGTAGTGCCACCGCGATAACTGCCGTAAGTGTTGCCAGCTTTATAACCATCTGAAGATTGGCTCTGATCACTATTACTACTATTACTACTATAGAAATTTCTACCATAATTGCCTCTATTAGGTTGTCTTACATAGCCTCTATTATAACCTCTGCCTCTACCTCGGCTGTACTGTGGTCTAAAGGACTGTTGGACAGAAGCATGGCTATCAGCACCCAAACTGGATTGTTGACTGTCAAACCTCTGTTCCAAAGCTTCCATACGACCCATCAATTCAGACAATTGTTTTAACAATTGTTTATTTGTATCATCTGCTTCTGCTGAAGCTTGGCCTATATGTTGTTGAGCAACTTTCTGCTTTGGGTCAGGTCTGCTATTACTGGCTTCTTCTTGCTCAACCTTTCTAATTTCTTTCAATAATAGCTGAAAATCTTTAATGCTATCATATAAATGCCGTGTTGAATGTTTTAACTGTTGGCTTTTCAGACCTGTCCAAAATTTGCTTCTTAACATGGCATCTTTTGCGACAAAGTCAATGTGTCCATAGCGAACTGCTCTTGATAGAGTTTGTTCTAATCTCGAACCATACTCTACGATAGATTCACTATCTTTTTGATAATCACTATAAAATGTTTGAATGTGAGTCTCACTAGAACTCACATTCCCATAAAAACCATCAAGTTTATTTAATATGTCAGCTACAGTAGCATTTTCCCCTAAAGGGACTAGCATAGCTCTGGCTGACCCTTTAAGTGAGGTTCTAATAGACTGTAGGACCACATGTTCAGGTAACAAGGGATTTTGTTGGAGGCATTTCCCCTCAAAACTCCAAACTTCATATGTTGTTTCACCTTTCTGTGGTTCCTCTGAGCCACTAAAGAAAGGTAACTTTGGGACATTGTAGGGCGGTGCCATAAAGGAGGTGTTATACAACTGGGAATTGTTCAGCTGCAGTCTAGGTGGAACTGGTGACATACCTGGAAATGCAAATGTTGTTTTAGGTTTTGTTCCACCAGTTGCACAAACTGTTTTTGGTGTGCTAGACACAGCACTTGCTGTACCAGCTGAAGTTATAATTTTATCAGGGTTAATACCCAAAAGTACATCATACTCTTCTTTAGTGAGGACTTTGTATTGTTTTTCCTCCAAACATTTAACCATGTTTGAAAGCTTTTCATCAGGGGAACCTTTGTCAGCCATTTTGAACTATTATTAAGACACTAATATTGCAACAACTATTAACTATATCGAATGACAATACACTTGTACTGTCAGAAAAATATATTCACACAAAAATGACTATTTCACAATTAAGTTCTGAATCAAATATACTGAAATATCTGCACTACAATTTAATAACAAGATATGTGGAGCAGCAACACAAGTGAAAGTAGTTAACAATCATACAATGCTATGAAAATGAATCAACACAGGCATCCACCATGATCTAAACCTGGTGTAGCCAGCATCTATCATAACACAACAAAGCATGAATGCTAAACACAATCTACCAAAATGTGTGCTACAATTCTTTTTGTCCAATATCTTGCCAATGTTAGTTTTGGATGTATTCCATCTTTAAAATTTACAAAACTTATTTTGGCTCTCTTGTGATCATCTCCTTTAGATTTGTGAAAACGTATTAAATCCAAATTAAAGCGAGGAGAGATCACAGAGGTAAACTGGTTCACTTCTTTAATATATTCATTCACAAGAGCTATTCTTTCTTTAAGAACAAGATCCTGTGAACGAAAGATGGTCGGATCCCTATGTCCTTTACTTGAATAATTAGCTTCAAGAGAATAGTAAGGAATTTCCAGAAAGATAATAGAAACAGTAGGAAAATTTGCAACAAAGTCAAAATATCTGTCAATTTGAAATTTCAAATAAGAAACTGCTGCATTGTCATCAGCATGGCGTAAATTAATTCTTCTACCTTTTTTATAAGTAAAGTCACATGTGCCAAGCCAAATATATAAAACAATTTGACCAAACTGCCTAACTTTCTTATGCAAATTATTTTTCAACCAAAAATAATAATCAGAAAACCTGGCACCTGGAAAACACTGAAAATCAATTGAATAACCAAACTGCCTTATCAAATCTTCATGTGGCTTGAGATAATTGCCTTTACTGTCAGCAATCAAAATTGGTTGTTTTGTAAGTTTCCCATGGAAATTAAATGGTCTATTGATATACCTGTTTAAAGCAGTCTCATTCATTTGACTATTCTGCACTACTGATGACAATCACTAAGTAATATGCTATATAACTGACTTTTGTTGGTAGGCTGAAAACCCTATATAATCAAGTAACAACAAAAATGGTAAATTAAAGTGCCTACCTCAACACAGGAGCTCTTCAACTGAAACAGCACAACTGTATAGTCACAATATCTTGTCAGGATACTGTACTGTATTTTCAACACAATGACAGCCTAAAATGTTAATAGTAATAACATATTAGATCTTACAGTTTAAGAATATCACAGATTTTCTTTTAAAAGTTATAAAAGTCTCAATTCAAACAGGATCCATTCTGGCTGCTGAAACTAAACAATGTTACTGTTAGTAATGTGACAACATGCAAAAATTTTCTTTCAAAAAAAAAAATTTAGTCCATTACAACTGCATTATATAAGTTTGACTCCATAGTGCCAAATCAAATGCAAAAATAAATGGACCTACAGTGCCAGACTCCACTATTCACATGACAAAAATACACAAGTTAACTAATATGACAGAAAATTGTCAACAAGGGCATACTTTCTCATATATATAACTGAAAATTGTTGATAGTGGACATTATTATATACAATTTCTGCTCCTATGTATGTTTCTATATGCAGTATTTTTCTGAACACAGAAATCTACATAACTATAATGTACATAGTTTATGTCTACAGATTACAGTGTCTGTCTACATAAACAATTGTACGTACCGGTACTATATACTTTTACAACCAATCATATTGTCTATATTCAGCAGCTTATCAACACATATATTCAACAAAACACAAAATAACAAATTATATCAAAAAGCAAAATTATAGTTTGTAATTTCCCATGTCGCGAAGTCGCAGTTTATAAACATCTGTGGAAGTTGACATTCCCCAAGTTTATGAATAATATCTACGCGTTACGCGAAATCCAATAGAATTCTGAATTTCTAATAATTAATAGAAAATAGCAAATAGCAAATAGCAAGCTTGCACACTTTATAATAATTATTTAACACATATGGCCATTTTTAACACGCGTACTGCAGTATAAACACTGATGAAAAACCACAGACACATGTACAAATATCTATGATGATGATGAATGATGAACAGAATCCATGATGATTTCTGTATAGCAGGTATGTGATATAGCCAGGTACACCTATATGCTGGATTCCACCATTAGTTGGGCGCCATTGTCGTATAGCCTGGTAGTCAGGGCAGACAAAGAAAACGAAGACTCTTATAAATCTCGGTTTTAAAAGGTGTCCTACAAATAAAATACACAAACACATAGAACAAGACCTTACACAATATACAAATGTACAGATACAAATACATAGGACACAACCTGCACATCTTGACAGACATGTAATTAAATTTGGTTCTAGCGACCTTAATAGTTAGACATGGGTTTGCTAATGACGGATGCAAGTCATGAATATTTATAGATTATGTATCTTTGTGCATAAATTAAGTGATGAAACTGTGCAGAATTACTCTATTAATGTAATACTAACACCAATGCATATCAATACTATGACCTGATACAGGAAAGCGCATTTCTTCACAAGACGAGGTTTGTTTACATTCAGCACGAAGACGGGCATGTATGACAAAGGTGTGTAAAATAATCAATACTGACGGAACGTAAACAAACAACCCTTATCAACATACCTGGCTGTATAATAAATTCATTCTGTGAATATCAGTGAAGATATAAACTTCAGAAGGTGAATGAAAGAAATAATTTCTCCGTTGAATGGAGGATGACCTTCTGCCACTAAGATGGCCACCGGCTGAATGCAAAGAGCGCGCATAAAAATACAGGTGCATAAACAACAGGTACATGCATTGGTTATTTGTGTTAGTAATCACCCTGACGTCACACACTATGAATAGAGAGAATTATAGAGTAAGAAAAGTTATCATTGGACTGCGCTATTTACATGCGAGTAAAAATACTACATAGAGGAATCCCGGGTTTCCCTTATGTAGGTGAAGGTTACTTTCACTTTACACTTTAAGGTAGCGTATCACAGATTGTTAAATAGAAACTACCTTAATTTAAGTAAAATAATTATTTGTCATGAAATGACCTGTGTGACACATTATACATCAAAATTACCTAAGTATTGGGACAGAGAGGCCTGTGCTAACAGTGTAGCCGCAGATCAGAATGTAGCATCTGATTTGTTTGCCACTACTGAAGCAGTTTTTAGACACATCAGGAAATAGTCAAATGGACTTGTTAATTTTTTAGGACAAATATGGTAAGGAATAAGGGTGTCAAAATATATAGGATAAATACAGTGTGTCACCTGCCTTGGGAGGACTTGGGTCCGTGATTATGGCCTTATTCGTTTTTTTGTTTTTTTGTTTTTGTTTGTTTGTTGTTGTTTTTTTTTTTTTTTTTTTTTTTTTGTTTTTTGTTTTTTTTGTACATTCCAATATATATGCCATCAAACAAATGAAAACTTTAAGAGATAAATTAAGCACGATTTCATTTATTGCAGTTTCCTTGTTCAATTGCTTTTTCACTCGACTGTTACAAATGTAAAGAATGCACACATACAACACAGTAAGATCAGGAATTTCATGAAACATGAAAGATACACATAAAATCTCTGTTTCACTTCTGCACAGATGTTATCAAAACATACATGAACTAAGTGGCCAGTTTGAAAGCAATAAAACTTGTCTCAATGGTGTTAAATTAGACAGGTCAATGATTGCTATGGTTAGCATGTGACACTAACTGTAGTTCTTCCTGGAAGAATGGGGTCCCTCTATAACGTCATATGCAAACTTCATTTCCATACAAACGGCTTTATACTAATTATAATGTCTGAATTACAATCAGGGATATTTACATTTCAAATGTCGCAATCCTAAATGTAACTTACATTACTTTTGTCAAACACACCCCTTTCGAATTATGATCAGAGGGACAGTAGTATTGGATCAACTCCAACTTTTTATTACCACGTGCCCTGATCAGACGAAATCGAAATAGCTTTAAATAGCTTTTAATTACCTTTTTACTTCATATTCTACAGACGGTACAATCGTACAAAATTTGTCTTGCAAGGATAACAGAAATTACATTTTCTTAATATAATTGATTTAAATTAATGTTTAACATAGAAAAACCTTTGCGTATGTATGTGGGTGTGTGCATGCCTGTTTGTGCGTATGTTTACGTGTTGCTCATGCGTATGTAAAACCTAACCTTTCTGCTTACGCGATTCATATGGTACCGCATATTGGTTATTCCGACACTGCACTGTTTTTATTCGTATAAACTAAACAACACCTTTCGCCTGCTGCTACAAAAGGACTGATGTCCGCAGCTGCTCAGTATTCACGATAACAACTACAATTCACGCAACCTGAGAAACCTCGACCAGACCGCTTGCTCGCTATTCCTAAATAACTCAGAAAACATATGCAGAATCGGATTAGCGTGCGCTGCAATATATAGTTTGTGGGTTTCCTGTTCGGACTCGGACACTTTTCCGCTTCTCGGAATTCGAACAGAAAAATCTACAAACAATTAGATAATATTAATATGAAAATGAAGAGTTTTATAAGTAAAACATATTTTAACTAATAATACTTATTCTATAGACAATGTGCTATTCTATTCTGTAGTTCAAACATTCCACAGAAAATACGACAGTCTTAAGAGTCTCAATCCAGAAAGTCGATTAGGCAGTTACCTGTGTGACGTCATTCTTCCTGCTATTTTGATCACGTGTCAGATTTTTTTTTAATTATAAAACAATATAACTGAGCGAAGCGGGGTGGAGGAAGTTTCTTATCTATAGGAATAAGGAATCTATATTATTAGTTAACATATGTTTTACTTGTAAAAACTTCATTTTAACTGCATGATACATTAACATATATATATATATATGATTCCCTTAACTTCTGGTTTAAGACTCAGGGAACTCTCAGAATCAGATACGTTCTATAATACATACTAGGAAATTGGAATGATCTCTCTAGATTCACTTACAGCATATCTCTAAGGTGTTAATACCTTATATGTTAATGATGGATTCTGGAGACTGCCAGTTTCTCAAGCATCAGAGGCCTGAATTCCTGCCACCACCCTACCCTCTTTTTTTGGGACACAACATGTGGTCCCAAAAAAGAAATTGATAAGTTGTTAAGGCATAGCCTTCAAGATTGGTACATTGAAAAGGAAAAAATCAAAACTACTGTTTTATAATGTAGTTGAGAGGAACCTTATCAAAGAAAATGCCCAGGAAAGATAGCTGCCTATCTTTGTGAGCCTTAATTATCATTATTTCAGGTACAAATATGGACTCCCATACCTCTATGCATAGATTGGGAGAATACACATCAAATAGTTCGATGATATATTGAACCACTGCTGTGTTGTCGATAAATCCTTACCACAAGAGTGAAGAATGTATGGCTTTTTGTTCGCATAAAAAAAAATGCCATGTTAGCGTATATGGATCTGGAATTGATATTTCGTCCAGAAAAACATAAAGGATAAAACTTATTATTATTCCTCTGTTCAAAGATAAAAGTGAGTGCCTTATCCAAAATGACTATATTGATGGAAAATAAAAAAGGATGTATTCTCCTTAAACGAAGTGATTGGAGGGTATCCGCTTGACATAAACAGGATGATTATCACTATCGGAACTTGACCATCCTAATAAATTATGTGAGGTTCCCAAGTAAACAACAGACACAGTCAATCAATTTGAAACTTAAGTCTTGTAAACTATTAATGTTGAATTACGTATCAAAACTCTTAATAATACTTCAGTGAATGTATATGTATATACTAGATTATTTAAACCTATAAAAACGAATCGTGAATAGGTCAAAATCTAACTTATTTAATTTTTTGGGATCAATACTAAACTTAACATGATTGATGACAATATTGTGATAGATATTATACTACCGTATATAATATCTTTTAATTTATTGTCTAATAAATTTGGTATGGCTCGTTAACGCAAACCCGTAGCGGTAACATCCATGTTTACTACATGTACTAGTATACGAATTAAGGTACATTCCGAAAATAGTACCGTGAATTTGGAAGATCCAATTGTAAAGCGCAAAGCAAGCACCTTCCTTATTATGGATGACTTAATCCTCTAAGAAGATCCATTAGAATTTTAGAGACAGTCTAGTCTGGCTGTCTTCTTTATGGTGGCGTATAACTGACATTTAAATATTGACATACTAAGTCGATTTTTTCTGCTTTTATGTCGACTTACAATGTATGACTTGATGCTATATCGACTTCCGTTGATAATGGTTATCGCGTCTGCAGGTCGTAATATTGCTCTAATCTGCCTTCAAGAAAACAAAGCATGTTAACATTGTATGACGACATATTTTCTGTTATTTTTTATTATCTCGACTTCCGGTTCTTTTACATGTCATACTTTGCCAGTAGCGTTGGAATACGTTTTCTTAGTCGTGAAAGTTTATTTTTAGACCCAAATCACACATGCAGCGCCAGTCATATTGCAATCGCAGAGTTGTTTACAAGAAACGATAATTATACATCTATATAGCATCAACCAAACACTATATTAAGCCCTCAACTTAATACGTCACATCGTCCCGAATTTAACTATCTCGGCCGGCATAGCCATTATCTGACTATCTGACCTGGTAGCACAGTGCCTTGTTGACCGCGCTGATAATTTGCCTAGTGCCTTGTTGACAGTGTCTGGTCGCCCGGTACCTGGTTGACCATAGCCTGGTGAAGCTGACTGGTGCCTGGTGATAGACTGCCCAGTGACCGGTGCCTGGTTCCTGGTGGATTTATACTATGGGTGCCTCCAGCACCCAATTGTTTCCACCCAGATGGGTCTTACCCCTGCAGTAAAGCCATGCGGGGTGGTGCTCTCATCAAGAAAAGAGTTGTCGTCAGACGCGTCTGAATGGATAACTTTCTTTTCTTAGTCAGTTTCTTCTTCATGGTCGATCTTTTAGCAGAATAAAGTCATCGTTTGTCTACAAGATTTAATGTATTCTAGTCCAGTTATTACAGATTAAACAAGTAGATAACCTGGAACAAGAAGAACAAAGTAAATATTTTGAATGATTATCCACGACGTTTAAAAATGATCACGAACGACTCGAACGATCATTTAGAAAAGTCGCGAAAACGTACGACGTAATTCAACGATCAATAAAAACAAGAAATCAAAAATCGATTTAATGAAAATAACAGAATTTTCCGTGAAAGGAATGATAAAGGAACATAATAAAAAATAGGAAATAAGAATATAGACCAGAAAAAAAAGTATATTAGATTTTTTTTCACCCGGTAAAACATCCTGTTGACTTTCTTTGTTCCACAGAAAAGAAACTGAAACGTGATCAAAATAGCGGGACAAATAAGGTCACAAAAGTAACTGCCTAAGGGACCTTCTGGATTAAGACTCTTACGACATTTGTTTTGTTGTTGTTGTTTTTTTTTTTTTTTGTTGTTTTTTTTTTGTTTTTTTTTTTTTTTTTTTTTTTGGTTGTTGTTTTTTTGTTTGTTTGTTTGTTGTTGTTTTTTTTTTGTTTTTTTTGTTTTGTTTTTTTTTGTTTTTTTGTTTTGTTTTGTTTTTTTTTTTGTTTTTTGTGTTTTTTTTTTTTGTTTTATTTTCTGTGGAAGGTTTGAAATACAAAATAGAATAGCACATTATCTATAGGATAATGTATTATGCAGTTAAGATACCACTCACCGACTGTCCACTGTTCACGGCGCTGTTTCGTTGTCTGATTGTCCTTCATTTGGATAGTGTCAGTGGGTGTAAATATAGTAAGGCTATAATCTTGAAACGCAGCACTTCCACTTAATGCGCATTTCACGCTTTATGCCTTAAGCAATCAGTTTAGCCTTATTAAAGTTGCGTCGCTACTATTAATAAACAAGTAGAAGTAGTAAAGGTCTCGGTACAAATTAATACCATTCATTAGCTTTTCTTTAGTGATTACTTAATTTCTGATTATTTAGAAGAAACCTTTACTTTACTTATCGTATGCATGTTCAGTTTTACTGTAGGGGTAGTAATAATGATGGTTTCGTTGTGAATTAAAATCCTTCGTTAGCTATTCTTCAGTAATGTTTTATTCTGTTTGGTGTTAAGCATACAGTACACGCCATGACAACGGTTCAGTTGTCCGTCTGTACGTCTGAGTAGCTACATATTAAGTTTACAGAGATTGATGGTTACTTCGGGATAGTAATAGTGGAGAAAAAAGATAATAACGAATTTGTGTTTTATGGCAATAGTTCATGTCCGGCTTACCTGTTTGTAAAGCACGCAGGGACTTTGGAATAATTTAATAAAAATGCACTCTACAATAGAAATGTAAGTGAAGATAACCAGGAAATTCCACAACCACGAAGCACGGGGCATCAGAAGAAGGAGAGATGGGGAACAACCAATGACAAAACAAACTCACAAAGAAAAGCTGCAACAAATGGACATCATTGAAACAGGAAGTAGAAAATCTACTTTATGGATCTAAAACCAATCCCTGGACTTTTCTCTTACCTTTTTTACTTAAGCAAACCTCCGTCCTTTAATTTTGATGCAATTTCAAGCCACAAACATGTTTGGCCCGCATTGGGTTCCTCTCACTCATCAGTGAAACTTCACAGAGAAATACATATAATAACAAACGCCATGATGACACAAATCAAAGGCCTCATTTGCGATCTGAAGCCAGAACACATGAACGCTATTAACAGGACCACGAAGAGCACGATCACAGCCATTGATAGACAGGCACCGAACTTCTGAAAAAGATTGATGAAAGATGGTGACGTCATTTAGTCTAATCGTATGTGTCGCGTGCAACACCAAAACAGAATAAAGACGTCTGTTAGTCAAAAAGTATGCGTCTCGTGCAGCAGCGACACAGATTGAAGAGGGAGACGTCATTTAGTCTGAAACGTGCGTGTCGCGTGCAACACCGAAACAGAATGGAGACGTCAGTTAGTCAAAAAGTATATTTGAATCAGCATAAAATGGTTTATATTTTACAAACAAAAAATCCTATCTTTTAGAATGTCTTTCTCTCTTATTTGGCTGATCAGTTATTAGTTTCTGTCGGGTAAGAGAGATGATATGTTAAGACAAAATAGTCAAGGAGGAGTTAATCACTTTTGTTTGATAGAAAAGTAAAACGCATAGCCACGGGCCAGGCTAGATTGCGTTTTGAAATAATTTGATAGAAATGCATCCCGCAACAGAATCATGTGTGGCACTCGACACACTGCTCTGCGTTTTGAAGGAACCCTGTATCCAGCGCCTTGGTGGTAGCTGTGTTACGTGATTGTGACCTTTTTTGGTATCTCCTTGTTTATTTTACGAGGGTGAGTCAATAAGTAACCAGCCTAACTTATTTCCGGTGGACCGAGACGGTCACGATTTTCATGTTTTGTTTCAATATATGTTTTATACATGGGTACAAAATTGCACACGTATCGAGTCATTCTTTAATAAGCTATTGAATGTCAAACATGGCTAGTGATGCAAAGGCATGCCTTTCATCTAAAGTTGAGTACCGTGCTGTAATTCGGTACTTGTATTTAAACGGTAAAACAGGCAAGGAAATATACGGCGAGTTAGCCGATGTTTATGGGTCTTGTGCACCATCTTATGCTCAGGTTAAATTCTGGGTATGGGAATTCAAACGGGGTAGAACGTCTTTAGAAGATGAAGCCAGGTCTGGACGCCCACTGGATGCCACCGACGAAGAAATGTATAAAAAAGTTCGGGATCTGGTATACTCTGATAGGCGAATTCAGGTGGAAGAAATATCGCAGGCATTAGACATTTCACATGCTAGCGTTTCAACAATCTTACATGATCGTTTAGGTATGCGCAAGCTAACAGCCCGTTGGGTCCCCAAATCCCTTAGCGATGAGCAAATGGCAACCAGAGCATCAGTATGCAGCGCCTTGTTGAAGCGTTTTAGGTCAAAAGATGATTTTCTTTTGCGTCTGGTGACTGTAGATGAGACGGGTTCATTATTATGAGCCAAAGAATAAAGCTCAGAGTCGTAAGTGGATAGGGCCTGGGTCCCCGAGGCCAAAGAAGTTCAAGACGCAACCATTTGCTGGCAAGATGATGGCCACAGTATTTTGGGACGCAAAAGGCGTTATTATGTTGGACTTTTTACCCAAGAGAAGTACAATAACTAGAGTGTATTATGCAAACTTGTTACACCAGCTGAGAACCGCCATCCGTGAAAAAAAACGCCGAGGTAAACTCTCTAACGGTGTTTTGCTGCAACAGGACAACGCGAGAGTCCCAACTTGCAAAGTTGCAATGGATGCTGTAGAGCTAAACGGGTATGAATTAATACCACATCCTGCCTATTCGCCTGACCTAGCTCTTAGCGACTTCTTCTTATTCCCAAACTTGAAAAAGGATATCCGTGGACTTCATTTCCAGTTTGATGAAGAAGTCGTGACGGCAGTCGAGGAGTGGGTCAATGGAAAGGATCCTGACTTTTTCAGTTCTGGGCTGAAGGCACTTGAACACCGTTGGTCTAAGTGCATCACACTAGACGGCAATTACATCGAAAAAGAAAAGGTGGGTCTCAACCGGAAATAAGTTAGGCTGGTTACTTATTGACTCACCCTCGTAGTACAATTTGCCTTTATAATGCTATAACAGTTCATGCCTGGTCTGTAACTTCGTAATGAATAAAGGGATTTGAAATTATCTGGCAATTTAGTATTCCACAACATCATATGTCACGCTGAACACCTGGTGCCCTGATTTGAAGGTCAATGTCACATTAAGTTGCACTCAACATGACATGTTTCTTGTTTCCTAGAAAATAGAATCTGACACGCCATACAAATTGTCTGCTTATAGATCTGACACTTCATGCAAATTGTCCCTCAGGAGACAATTTGCGTGACGTGTCAAATCCTATTTTCTAGGAAAAGTATAAAAAACGATATTTGAAAATGTCGTCTGCTGAAAATTTTACCGAGCATGCAGTATGTAAAAAATTTTCATCATGAATGTAGCCCACAAGAAGATCGTGTGCCGTGTATAATACATAGTCCTCAACATGAAGGTCAATGTAACGTATTATCTTTGTACAAAAAGTTTGTAAAACCCTGTGCAGTAGTTCGTATCCGGCTTACATATCTTGATGCATGAATGGATTTTGAAATAATTTGACAAAAATATCCCTGGACAAACTCAGAAGCTTGTTGGTAAGTGTAAGCTTTCAAAACATTTTAGAAGGAATATAAATTGATATAAAAAAGATACAATATAATGTAGATACTGTTATATACAGGGTGTTCAATTATTTTAAGCATCACGTTTACTATGTTTCTGAGCAGACCCATGAAAATCTACGTAGGTATAGCAATAAGACATACGAAGTAGTGATGAGATACATGAACAAACAGCAAATAGTCAGATCGTACAGCGCGGATCCATACAGTTATCCTGGCCTTCGTTTTTCAACCGGAATATTTATCATGTCTGCCACAAGGTAACAACAGCTCTAGATCGCCTGCGCATAATCTAACCCCTAATCACACCCACGTGACTGTCGCGTGGAAATGGCTAACGTGATGGAAGTCATTTCTTTTTTTTTTTTTTTTTTTTTTTTCTCTTGTGGATTTTCAATGAGTATCTCCTGGGCTTGTTTAAAATTAAAATACGGTCCCCATGCCATTTATGTACATAAAATTCGTTTTGACACTGCTGTGTGCATTTACGTTTTGCGGTGGCTTTCTACACTATAGTTCCCGTTTCCGTAACGGAAAAAAAAAACGAAAAAAAAAAGTTACCGAAATTAGAATGTGCCGATAAAAAATTACTTGAAGAAAGCTGTGTTCGAAATTTTAGAAATCCCCTTTTCGCAAAACTGCTACTGTTCGAGATTTTAGGACATTTCCAGAAATTATTTTGGGCAAAAATATTAGGTGTTCGATATTTTAGAGTGTTCGAAATTTTAGGACATTTACCGTACTTGAATAGCCGTGTTTTCGTAATGCATACGGACAGCAAATATTTGATTACAGTTCCTTCCCGCGCAGCAAATCAATTTTCGCTTTGCACAAATGTCAAATGAAATATTTTCTTTCGTTAAACATGCTTAGCGTTCGAAGTAGGTGTATAATAACGAACTTGTGTAGCACAGCGTGAGAAAATGGTCCTTTTGTAACTTCCTACGACACCGGAATTACTTTCTCATCGATTTGACCCTAGAAGCAAACCATTTGTTACTTTAAAAGATAAATGCAGGCTAAACCAAACCAGAAGAGACCATTTTTTGCAAACAGTTGAAACGAAAATTTAAATTATTCAATGACCTTTTATTCGATTTTGTGGAAAATGAATATCACCCTGTTTTACTCCTAAAATGAACTAAGGTATTAATAAGTATCGATTCTACAAGCAATAAATGGTGTTCTTAGAAATCGTGAAGAAACGTACGATCTGACCTGTGCACCCAACGAAGACTCAAGTCACCCTGCGCATCCACGCAGATTGATCAAAGTCTTTGATGTGTGTATGAAGAAACTTTGCATCCATGGCTATCCAAAATGTGCCCAGTGAAGATTCTGATCAGACTGCGCAAATGTTTGACGCTTCGGCTCACATTTCTATATCAAACCCCGAGGTTATAAAACCTTTTTCAATTACAGTCGACTCCCGTTATCTCGTATTCCAAGGGACTCACTGAAACACTTCGAGATATCCGTACTTCGACAAATTAGATGTTGAGAGAGTGAGGAAAACAATAAATTGAACAACCACATTTAACAAATGAATATGTAATTTGACTCCTGAAGTTAGAAATATATATATATAAAATAATGTGGAAAAGAGGAGAAATTGCTCCTGAGGAGCAATTTCTCCTCTTTTCCACATTATTTTTTACCTGTTGTCATAGTTTCATGTTAAAACAGGGACCAGATTTTCACTTCGAGATAAGCGATAATTCGAAATAAGCGAGTTCGAGATAACGAGGTTCGACTGTATTGTTGGCATTTTCATATGATATTAGCAGAGAAAATTCCATGCTCAGCAGAGTTGACTACGAAAAGAGATTTGTGACTTCGTTGGTTTATGTGACAGATCACTTCAAGCAATGAGGCGCACACATGTAAATAATACAGCATTATCATATATTTACTTAAATGCTCATTTTGCATATGTGATACTAACATAGCTTTCAAGCACATATCACTCTGTGGAGCGCAAAAGATGTGATAATGGGTCACGTGGGTGATACGGCTTTTTTGCCCGGGCAAAAAAAAACCCATATCACCACACTCGGAGCACTCGGCGGTCTTGCCTTTAACTCCACATACGATATCAAATACGCAAACTTGTCAGAAAGAAAAATGTATGATAAATAGATTATGATATGGCGATTTTCCGGCCCTCGGGCTGATATGGGTGTCTCGGGTTGATATGGGGTATGATATGAAAATTTCCATATAATAATCTCTATTTATAGCATTATTTAATGCACATCAAGCCAGGAAAATTATCAACAGACGTTTTTATTTTTTTTTTTTATTTTTTTTTTTTTTTTTTTTTTTGTTGTTTTTGTTTTTGTTTTTTCTGTTTTTTTTGTTTTTTTGTTTGTTTTTTTTTGTCTTTTTTTTTTCTTTTAAGATAAGAAAAATATCATCAGTTTGTCGTCTGCTGAATATACTCAGTGAGTAGTAAAGGTAAAATAACTATTAAAGCAATCTACCTCCCCGGAAGTTCGAACACATTGACACAAGATAATTCCCCAACTAAGATGTAGAGCAGTTAATACAAACATTCAGAGGGCCAAACAATTGTGTATTGGTAAATTGGTACTCGACAACACTTTTAGGGGAACTAATACATTTTCAAGGGAGGTTAATGTGTCAAAAATGTTTTGCTTTCCTCCGAAAAGGAGTCTACCCCAAAAGAAAAGAATTTACTCCCCGTGGGAGATTTTTAGGGTAGACTCCTTGACGGAAGAAAACTGGTGCACAGGAAAGCGAACAAGAAGTTACAAAAAGTTACAAAAAGTTTCCCATATCAGAAATGACGGCAACTCGGCCAAATGTATCCACTGGCATCAAGAAAACATCACGATCTTACTGACTTCTGCATGTCAAAAGTTGTTAGGGTATTAATAGTGAAGATTGACCAGACTGAGAGGATGCACAGACTGGACAGAGTCCTTGCTGAGAGCACATGACGTTAAGACAGGAGTCTTTGGCTTTACGGTTTTTGTGTGTGTGTGGTTTTTTGTATTTTTTATTTCATAAATATTCATATTTATTCATACATTATAATGTTAGTTCCTTGAAGATCGTGCTTGGCTTCACTACGAAACTTGGAAGGTTGCTTTTCCACTATAAGTTTTATATTGTCACTTGCTAAATTCCTTTCCAATATAACCCGTTTGTTACCAACGTGACCAGATTTTCTTTCCTGAAAAAGAAAACATGCAATCAATTATCAATTAATGAGCAAAGTACTTAAGACGATCGTCAATGGCTCGAACAGCATTAAGACCATTGAAATTCGTTCTAGAGATGGGTAGTTCGAGTCGCTGACGGTTGATCATGGCGCCAGGTCAGGTGGCAACTGGAGATAAGATCTTCGATAAAATAATGATATGTTGAGTGTATTCATTAGAACAACTTACAATAGGTCTGTTCATGTCTCTTTTGTGAGAAAAAAACAACATGTAATGATGCGGGAAGTAGTCTATGAGAACATTTATGAGACTGCAAAATAATTCACTTGTAACTGACATTGTATCATCAAGCTCTGAGAATAAAATGAGCCAGCGTACGACTAAACCTATCATAAGACGTGCTACTAGCGGAGAGTGCTCAGCTTGTACATCCTATATGGCAAGGATTTTTATTTACCCCTCTTTGGATAGCCGGGAGGCTGTAGAAGACACATGCGATCAGCGAAGACACTCATCAGACTGCGCGGATGCGCAGGCTGATCTCTGGTCGCATGTGTCATAATGTCCGCTGGCTAATATTTATTATTATATTTCAGTGTTATGTACAAAATCATCAGAAAATAATCAACAGTGTTACATTGATATGAATAACTTCTGTTATGAATGCAAAACGAAAAAACGAGTTCGATGGAACGATTTTTACCGAATTTTCGAATCTTCTGGTTGACAGGTTTTCCATATCAATCAATCTATGTTCGGTGCATTATATCCAATCGCACTCTAGTAATCAATTTTTGCTAACCCTAGCATCGGAAAGATATACGATTTATTTCTACACAGAAGAAAGCCTGTACATGTCTGTATATAAAACAATTGTATAGCAGATATGCATACATTGCACAGAGCTCGCACGTTTCTATGGAGGCCCAGTTGATACTCAACAATTACTAAGTATACAAAACCTTATTTATTCAGGTTAAAACCATAGAAAAAATGAAAGAAAGTTTATTTTCTAATGCGATTATGCAAACATGACGTCATTAGTGACGCCTCCGTTGCTTTACGCATTTAAGGGAGATATCCCATTATCCCGACTAATACTTTTTTGTGTTAGTACGATACAGTGTAGAACAGTTGTCTTAAAAGTCACAAAACTCTTTTGAATTGTGGGTATGAACACTAAAAAACGCCGGAAAATGGCAGCGTACTATACATTGAAAGCCTGGGCCCTGGATCATCGATTTTGTTATTGCTGCCATAATAATGTCTTGAGTTTAAAATAAGATTCATGTGTGACAGTTGGCAGAGAACCAATTCACTCGGTTTCATTGGGCGCTGCGAGCAGGTTGATATCAGCAGAATAATTCCCTGATCCTGTATGTATTGGCTTCTCGCTCTAGAGTTTGCTTCCTTAACATTCTCAGCTGACTTTGAGGACAAAGTCAAAAGATGAGGGGAGATATGTGACAAACAGAAACGTATATAGATCACTAATACAGCCTTGCTGTATGAGCCGTTTGTTTTTTTTTATAGCGACGCGGTATAGTGGTCTGGCTTTTCTACGAAGAGGAGCAACGGATTTCTTGGTTAGTACCTGGATGGGTGGGTGACCCTATGTGAGTGGCCATTGCTTAACTTGACAGAGAACCAATTCACTCGGTTTCACTGGGCGCTGCGAGCAGGGTGATAAAGCAGGCTAATTCCCTGACACTGTATGCATCGGCTCCTCGTTCTTGAGTTTGCTTCCTTAGCATTCTCGACTGACTTAGAGGGCGAAGCCAAAGATGAGGGGAGAAATGTGACAGGAAGAAAAGTACATGTATATAGATCATTAATGGAGCCATTATACAATCCGAATGTTTATGTATTTCTGTATTAAGAGTAGCATCGGGACCTTTGGTGAACTTAGTCGACTTTAAAAGTGTTTAACCCCACCCCACCCCCCCACCCCCACCCCTCCCCCCGCCCACACACACACACCTCCTCGTCAATGGTTTATACTGCTGACCGTTCTAAGGCGGTGGACGGTGTTGCTATTATTCTGTGTAGATTTGTGGTTTATTCTTTGAGGTAATTTATATTAAGTCTTGCCTTGTGTTTTTCAGTCCTTTTAGCATTGCGATTATCTCGCTTGGGGAAGAGAGAGCTGTCTGTATGCCTTTTGTGTGTTTGTTTGTTTTGCACTTTTTGGTTTGCGTCTCTTTCCTCTTGGTGTCAGGTTATTGGCTGCGACTTGTGATTGAGGCGCTCCCTGGACTTTTCTTTTTTACCTTTGTGCTGTACTCGTATGAACTGGCTTTTATAGCGACGCGGTATAGTGGTCTGGCTTTTCTACGAAGTTAAATAACGGATTTCTTGGTTAGTACCTGCATGTGTGGCTCTATATGGAAGACAACTGCTTAACTTGGCAGAAATCCAATTTTCTCGGTTTCATTATTAAACAGCAACTAATATACAAGATGTCCAATAATAGCCACAATCACAAGACATAACCCACTAACAGCCCATGACAAACAGTACGCAAGGCACAAACCAAAGAAAAGCAAAATAACCAGCTCCTTCTTCCCAAACAAGGTGATCACAATGCTAAACAGGATCCATAAATATGACATTAAGAAGGATAGACATAAGGAGGAAAGCCCCGCAGCGAGCGGCTACAAGGTCACACATAGAACAAACAACATCAGAACATAAGAACCACCGCCTTAGAACTACCAGGGATTTAAATCAATTTTACTGACGCCAAATCTTCCCCCTACATTCAGATATTGTTTGTTTGTGTTGAGGTTTAACGGCCCAGTCAATCCAATGGCGTCATGTCGAGCGCGGTCAGTTTACCTTACCACACTTTTACTGGGCAGGCTTATTCCTCTAAGCGGTTAACCAGTATTTTGCACATTCTTTTGCCAGAAACTGACAACTGCCCTTCTTGAATCAGCGGAAGGGAGAGAATGACGGTAGAAAATATTTCATGATCAAATCTCCACAAAAGAATGTTGCCGATGCGGCGGGGGTCGAACCCGCAATCTCTTGATCACCAGTCGGACGCGCATCCAAATGAGCCACCGAGGCCGGCTCAGTCATTGTACAACATACATATAAAGGTTCCCCAGCTCAATCTGTGAAACATCGCAGAAAAACGTACTAATCAAATTAACCCATTTAAGTCTAGCGTCTCATAAAAGGGACAATGGCAAACAGTCTAGACCCAGATCAAAAGCCGCAAATCTCGGCGTCTGATCAGGGTCTACACTCTTTGCATTGAAAACAGGATTTCCCATTAAACATGGAAACAATAAAAACTAACCAGACATCCCTTCTAATAGAAATAGACCTGTCCAAAGAGTGCAGGTAGAAGAATCCATTCGGCATAAATTGATTAAAATACTGAGGGCTCTTGGCAAAAAAAGTCAGCAAAATAAACAAGAAAGAAAGAGTGCTAAGACCGACAGGTTAACGTCCCTTCACCCGCCCTAAAACGTTTTACTGCTGTCTGTTGCAGCCCCTCTCTTTTTCATCCATTTAAGCCTGGTGTCTCATTAAAGATACATTAGAAAACAGTGTAGATCCAGATAGGACGCCGCAAAATGCGGCATCTAATAAGGGTCTACATTGTCTAAATTATGTTCAGAAATTTCTACAAAACATGATTATAATAAAGCTAACCAGATACCCATTATATAGGAAATGGACGTGTTCAAAGAGTTGAGGTAGAATGCATTCCGCATAAACGGGTTAAGGAAATTTATTTTGTGTTGTTATAACCTTACTGAACCCTTAAATGGTGCATTTGGAGGGCTATGTTCCGCTATTGCGGTCTGTATCGGGTATTTTCTTATCTCTTGAAAGAATAATTTTTGATGAAGTAACTATAAACAAGTGACGAACTTTAGCATACATACAATACATTAAAATTAAAGGATATGGATACACTGTCAGGGGAAACAACTCTGCCAGAATTGTATTGCATCCCTCATGAAAAGTCGTCTACTCTTAAAGTAAAACATTTGCTCCCCTTTTTTTGGGAGGGGCGCGTTTCCAGGAAAGCGAACAGGAAGTCACAAATGTGTATCCCATGTATAAATGGGCGACAAGATACTACATGTATCAAGTCACTTAAATGAATTCGACGCCTATCGCAAGTAAACGGTGATAATACCATGTGTCCAACAAAATCCATAATAAGCCTGTGCATAAGGACACTTTAAGGCTCCATATTCCTTAAAAGAGACATTTTATTATCCAAGAAAGGTTTAATAAATTGATACATGGTATTAATACAATCATAAATGTGGCACCTGACCGCCTATGATTTCAGATCGTCTCTCGTTCTTGAAACAAAATGATTTTTTTATTCTATCTCTGAATTAATGTTGCCAGCATTACTTCAGAGGTACGATAAAAGAAAATCATTTCATTTTCGATCCAGTTCAAAAACGAGAGTCTAACTGATATTTTACAGGCTGTCAGATGCCTTTTATGATCGTATTAATACTATATATCAATTTATTAAACTTTCTTGGATAAAAAACGTCTATTTTTGAGGAATATGGAGCCTTTAATCATGGCCTGCGTGACCCATAAACAAAGAAGAACCGTCCAAGACTCCATGGCTGCGTAGGTTGATATGTAATTTTGTTTTCTTTTGTTTACATTTATATTTATGTTTATGTTTATGTTTATGTTTTGTTTTGTTTTATTTTATTTGATTTTACTGCTTGCCTGAGGCATTATGACCATTTCGCCAAGTTTGGCATCACAAGCCGTCTGTTTAGGTGAACAGATACACTGTCAGGGAAGGCAACTGTGTCAAAATCATTTTTCCCCTTAAGAAAAGGGGTCTATTCTTAAAGGAAAACATTTGCATTCACTGAACGCACATTCTTTCCTTTTCAAGTACTCATTTTCCCAAGGGGCTTGCTGTGCAGCAAAGCAATTAGAAAGTCACAAAAGGTGTCTCCGTTGTGAACGGAAAACCTACCGAGTGCTTCCAGTGCCCTTAGGCTATCAAGTACTTACTATGCCACCTTTGCGTCTTGCATTTTTGACCTTGATTGGATTGACCGATTCGAAATCTTCTAAGGCTTGAATATATCCACCCTTTTTAGTAAAGATGTTAGTTAGACCATCGGAGTAAATATGCCTTGTTCCCTTTAAGAGAGCCTCCACAGCTGCCTTACCTACAAAAGTTGACACCAGACTATAGCAATATTACCATACTTACCCTTAACATTCTGCCAACATAGCCTTGGTGCAGCTGAACTCGGATATGCCCTGACTTTGCAAACAGTGTAGCTCAAGATCAGTTGGCTTCTAAAGAAAACAACTGATCTGGATCTGCACTGTTTGTCATCAAATATGTGACCTTGCATTAGCAATCTGGATCAATAAATTTGATTGGCTGAAACTTAGAAGTGGGCCTGGCATCTTAATTTATCACTTTGTTGCAACTTAAATGATATGAGCCACGACGTCAGAAAACGTACCTTCGTTCATGTGCGCCAAGCGAAGATTCAGATCAGCATGCGCATACGCACAGTCTGATCAAGCGCTTCACTTGGCGAATTTCGGATAGCCAAGGATGCAAATATTCTTTATACGGACAACAAAGACGGATGCGCAGTCTGATTTACGAGTAATTTTGGCGCATAATTCCGAAGGTACATTTTCTGACATTACGGCTTTCATCATGAGAACAAAAACAATATAATTGGCGCACTGACAAAGGTTTCTTGAACACGTTGGAAGTGTTCGTCTACATAATTTTTCCAAGTATATTTGTCCATATATTGTGGGTACACAACAGAAGCGCCTCAATGAGGCGCTTCTAATCGGTGTCCGCAATATATGTTCCCATAGAGAAAAAAGAAAATTAATATCTGAATATTTCTCTTACCTAGAGCTTTCTAGAGCTACACAGACTACGATCTGAGTTTAATACAGTTTTGTTGAACTATAGAAAGCTTTTGCAATACAGCGGGATGAGTTCACTGCACATGCACTATCTAGATACATATCGGTGAAACTTTCTGGAGATGTCGCTGGTTACATTCACCTACCTATACGCTTGTGAGATATGTGAGACTGATGTGTGTGTATGTGTGCAGCTATGTGAGGATTCTGACTGGGGTGTGTGTGCAGCTATGTGGAGATTCTGACTGGGGTGTGTGTGCAGCTATCGGGGGATTCTGACTGGGGTGTGTGTGCAGCTATGTGGAGATTCTGACTGGGGGGTGTCTGCAGCTATGTGGAGATTCTGACTGGGGGGTGTGTGCAGCTATGTGGAGATTCTGACTGGGGTGTGTATGCAGCTATGTGGGGATTCTGACTGGGGTGTGTGTGCAGCTATGTGGAGATTCTGACTGGGGGTGTGTGCAGCTATGTGGAGATTCTGACTGGGGGGTGTGTGCAGCTATGTGGAGATTCTGACTGGGGGGGTGTGTGCAGCTATGCGGAGATTCTGACTGGGGTGTGTGTGCAGCTATGTGGAGATTCTGACTGGGGGGATGTGTGCAGCTATGTGGAGATTCTGACTGGAGGGGGGTGTGCAGCTATGTGGAGATTCTGACTGGGGTGTGTGTGCAGCTATGTGGAGATTCTGACTGGAGTGTGTGCAGCTATGTGGAGATCCTGACTGGGGGGTGTGTGCAGCTATGTGGAGATTCTGACTGGGATGTGTGTGCAGCTATGTGGAGATTCTGACTGAGGGGTGCAGCTATATGGAGATTCTGACTGGGGGTGTGTGCAGCTATGTGGAGATTCTGACTGGGGGGTGTGTGCAGCTGTGTGGAGATTCTGATTGGGGGTGTGTGTGCAGCTATGTGGAGATTCTGACTGGGTGTGTGTGTGTGTGCAGCTATGTGGAGATTCTGACTGGGGTGTGTGTGCAGCTATGTGGAGATTCTGACTGGGGTGTGTGTGCAGCTATGTGGAGATTCTGACTGGGGGGTGTGTGCAGCTATGTGGAGATACTGACTGGGTGTGTGTGTGTGCGGCTATGTGGAGATTCTGACTGGGGTGTGTGTTCAGCTATGTGGAGATTCTGACTGGGTGTGTGTGTGTGTGTGTGCAGCTATGTGGAGATTCTGACTGGGGTGTGTGTGCAGCTATGTGTAGTTTCACAGAAATAGGATTCGCTATAACATGCAAACTGTCTAATCGTTTGGAATTGCTAAACAAAAAAAAAAGCAAAATCTTTTTAAAAAGTAAACGCCAACCGCCAAATTTGAAGAAATTACTAACATAAGCCAAATTCTCAAACAATCAACCAAAGATATCTGAAATAAAATGTAATGAGCCTAGATATGGACTATGCAAATATATATTATATAATAAAAGAATCCATATATAATTTTAATGGAGTAAACTGTGATATGTCATGTACAGTTAAGAACGTTGTATCTGTCACTGAGTACAGGGACTGCAATTAATATTACATTGGGGAAACAAATAATTTGAAAAAGAGAACAACTTTACATAACCATCATATTAGACACGAACACTTAAGAATGATCGCGCTTAGCGGACATATCGCTTCATGCTCATCAAAAGAACTAAACTACTTCATACTTCCAATTTATACATTACGAAAACACGCCTATTCAAATATATAGAAAATTTCACCTCCAAAAACTAAAACTTTTCAGATAAAAAAACTCTGATATTTCTCATATTTCAGCTCAAAACATAAATTGCGGGTACTCGTTAGAACCGCCTCGGCGAGGTCAAAATTATATAGGCATGTTTTCGTGATGAAGATGAAAACGGACAGTGTCTTTGACAGAGAAGAAAAAAGAAAACTATTTTATACAAAAATATAGAGCGGAATTAAATTCAGCAAAAAAATAAAAAATAAAAGTGGAGACATTAGATATTACTCATCATCCAAACGTTTTTAACTATTTCATACTTCTTTATATGAAATACGTTAACGTCACGTACCGTTAGCTTCCATGGGTACATAATGCAACTATATATTTGTTGACGCTTTACATAAAGGGTTTTGAAAATTGACTTTTGTCATGAAAATTGGTCAGCCAAAAATAAATGTTTTATTGTGCATCAGACTTTTAATTTACACATATACACACCGCACACACACGCACGCACGCACGCACGCGCGCGCGTGCGCGTGTGTGTGTGTGTCTGTGTGTCTGTGTACAATGCATGACATACATTACTAGCTCTAGGCTGGTACTTTCGAAAAAAAGGTGTGATGTGAGTCTAAACAAGAAACGTTTATGATTAGTGTGTCAAATTTAGCATTTTCAGCATCCGTGGATAAAAATATTCATGTGAGTATTCTGTTGGCGTACATGTTTTAGAGGGACTGGATACACTTGAAAGATTTTCCGCCATTTTTACAAGGGACATAACTTTTGCAACTTTTTGATAGCTTTCCAGCACACCAAGCCCTTCCTGAAAATGGGTCTACTCTAAGTGGAAAAAGTACTCCCAAGCCAAGGGAGCCAAACCAATTTAAAAGAGTTGCCTCTCTTGAAAATGTATTTCCCTAAAGTTATATTTCCTCACGCTGCATGTCCATGCAATAATGTGCATGTAGAAATACTCCTAAACTGAACACACGCACACAAAGGTATATCAAACTATATGGGCCTCGCCAAGCAAACTGTGTCTTCGAGCATGCGCAAAATGCACAGATTCAGAGCCATCCAGTGCATGCGCAACGTCTTATCCGAACATTTGCTCACAATTGAAATATTCTATAGTGTCTAATAATTCTGTTAGCAGACAGCAAAAGTCCTGAATAGACTGCGTGGATGCAAAGGCTGATCTGGGCCTTCGCTGTCCTCATATGCCCGAAGAAACATTTCCGTATGGCGCGGCCCATATTATAATGACTTTTCTGGCATGGCTTGGAGGGGAAGGGCATATTGGGATTTTACCGTATTCGAACACCTATTCTCCTCACCATCCTTGTCCCAACATATGAACAAGTCCATTTGACTAGTAGCTGATGTTTCAAAACGATGCTGGATGGGTGGCAGTGTAGATCATGATCACTTTGGGCAAATCGATGTACCTAAAATAATGCTGGATGGATGACAAAAAGTGTCAAAAGAACGCGGCGTCTGAATTGGGTCTGCACTGTTTGCTTAGGCCTGTCTGTCCGAAGACTTAGGATAAATACGGTAGTTGTAATGATGGTCTCTGGATGGCTTCGTGTTTCCACCACCTATGTTCCACCAATTTTGGGGCGGTTGCCAAACTGCCACTGGAATCAACAATTCACTTTTCGACAATCCGTTTCCCTGCTACTACCAAGCTAATAACTGCCTAACAAATAGTTCCCTACTAATGCTGAAAACGCTAAATTACTTCTGCATTCAAACATATTAACCTTATACACCCTGATGCTTATTATTAGTGAATAAATAAACAAAACCATAGACAAATATAAACTTTTGAACAAATTAGATCTTAATCATATTGAGTACATTATCAGCGAAAGAATATGAATACTCCAGTAAAATGACCCCAATCTACAGCGTTGAGTAAAAAGTGTAACCCGACCGCGGTCCTACTAAACACCGATATTGACCGAAAATGGTCTGTCGGGTACCGAAAAGGACTTTATGAATATGATATTACAATTTGCATATGACTTTTGATACTCAAAAGAAGATTTAACACCGAAAAGGGGATATCCAATACCGAAAATGGTTGCATTAATATGGATTGAGCTTGACCTGTCGAAAGTGCTGGTAAAATAATATCTGGTACACGTTTAGAAAACTTTTGTTTTGTCTTGTGCGGATTAATATCTATACCAGGTCACCAAATCTGTAAATGTTAAAAAAGGGTCAGTGGTACATGTCTGGCTTTCTGCTCTCAAATTACATTTTACAAATTTTGTATACTGTTTATGTGTGTTTGTTTTCTTAATTTCAGCTCATATCCTAGTTCTAGAGGCCTATAGAATTTTAGACAACCACTCCCATCAGCACTTTCAGTGTTTTGTCTTACACACACGAGCGTAGTAAAAGAAGTTGTATGTACTTCCGTACCAACTGTAGCAAAGGTAGCTCGCTTGTTTCTTTGTTCCGCTGACATGTCTGAAACTAAAAAAATGAATTAATCATTAATTTTACCGCAACTTCAGAAACTGTATCTTCGAACATGTGCGTCCAGCAAAGATTCAGATCAGCATGCGCATGTGCGACCAATAAAGATGCAGATCAGTCTGTGTATGTGCGCCCAGCAAAGACTTAGATCAGCCTGCGCAGTCTGATCAGAATTTTCACTCGGCACATTTTGGATAGCCAAGGATGCAAAGTTTCTCCATGTGGACAACGGACTGATCAGACTGCGTGGATGCAGTGGCTGATTTGTGTTTCGTTGAGCGCACTTGTCAGAAGATACAGTTGTTTTTTTTTTGTTTTTTTTTTTGGTTTTTTTTTTTGTTTGTTTTTTTCATTTCGCGGCTAAATTAATTTATTAACCAAAGTGAACAGAGAAGGCCCCGTGATCAGATGTACGAGCAGGTGTGGACATTTACGTTCTCGTATTGCACAAAAAAAAAAATTTTTTAAAAAAAATGACCGTGCAATTTACATATTTCAACTACATATCAGGTTTACATTACTCCACCTGTATAACCCCAAAGTATCGGTTTCATATAAGTTATACGACTCGTATCACTACAAAACCCTAACTGCACATGCGCAGTGTGGTCAGCGCATGCACAATTGATATTTTAAGGGGACTGGGTACACACTGAGAATTCTCTTCCACATTTACATGAGTGACAATTTTTGACTTGTTTAATTTCCTGTTTCTGATAAAGTGTGTACGTTAAAAGGGAAGAATGAAAAAGTGGCTCCCCCGGGGAACAAATACTTGGCCTTTAAGATATTTTCCTTTAAAGTAGACACATTTTCAGAGGCAAGGCAAAATCAATTTTAAAACTTATTTCCCCTGAAAGTGTATTCATTCCATTTGAATTCTACTCGATGCAAATATATAAGTGAAGACACCCAGGAAATGCCACAAGCACGAAGCACAGCCCTCCCGAGACGCCAAAAGACGAGGAGATAACAAACAAATAAGTACAAAACAAACGATTAAGATTATCAAGTGCAAAGAGCGTAAAGTCTATGTGTTATCTAAACATCTACATCAAAGTGTACCTTATGCACAAAACGAATCATGCTTAGCTTGTAAATAGACGGAGAATGGATAGAAATAAAAATCGAAGTGAAGACAAATTTCAAAATGGCGGCAATCGCAAAGTTTGTAGGCTGACGTCATAAGTCTCGTAATTCAACCCCTTGCAATTGGAATACTTGGCGTTATTGGCTGTTTTGTTGCTATTATCGGCGCGACCGAAGTGTCAATAGTCTTTGTCAAATCACGGAACGCTTATTGTTTTTCAGGATAAGCACCGAACCACCCAAGCGTTTTTTGGACCATCACATTTTTGATCACACACATCACTGGTCACATCGGTAGTCTATATTGAAAAATAAAGAGCCTGTTAAGCTGAGCAATTTGGTGAAAAATTATGAAAATCGGTTGAGAAATCAGAGAGTTACTCGGCTTTGAATTTCTAGAAAGCTGTCATTTCTTTGAGTTAGTGGCGTCATAACCACTTAATTAAATATATATAAAAAATAAATTACATGTGAAACAATATTTTGTTGTTATGTACCTGTAAACGTGTTGATTTGCAGAGAAACTATAAAGTAGCTCACATTAGCAGCATATTTCTGTCTATAGTTAATTTTATTTGAGTTTTTCATAAGTTAAATGTCTAATTAAATATTCAAAATGGCGGCGTCCATGTTTACAATCATATAAAATATAAACTATAATATCCGCCTTATTTCTTAACCGATTTTATTCAAATTTACGCCAAAACGCTTGTTTTCTAAAGCTGAATAATTTAAAGCAGGCATTGCATTTAGTGGGCCTTTCCCTTTAACCCATTGTAGACTGACTGAACTCCCCCACATTATATATTGGAAGATTCTAATTTCGATTTTAGGTATGTCAGACTATGTGAGTTAGATATTCTGAGAGAAAGCTGGTTGAACTTTTTGCAAACAGTGGAAACCAAGGTCAGACGCTGCGTTCTACGCCGTCTGATCTCGGTCTGCACTGTTTGCCGATTACCTTTTTAGGGATCTCCAGACTCCAATGTGTTAATATGATTTGGTGTTTTACGTTTCCATCGTCTTAATATGGCTGAAATTTTGTTGATAGAGAAATTGTCGTTGTTTAAGAGCTGTTTAATATACAGTTAAACAGCACGTGGTCGAGCGGTGGTGCTCCTGACTTGGACCACAAGATCTTGGGTTCGAATCTCGACAGAGAAGGAATTTGGCTCATGACATCACGGTACTTTACTGCACAAAGCCTTTCATTATTATTCCCTTTATGAAAATAATTTAGAAAAGAAACACGCCCCTGATAAAAGTTGATCAGGAGAATTATACCGACTTCTCAAAAAGGTTTCTGTCTCAAGCTGTATCTGAGTACAGCAGTAATTGGATGTGATTTTCAGCAAGTTCCAGTAAACCTGAAACTATAAGTGTGCGTAAGTCCCACCTTGACACTTTGTCGTCCGCTTAACACACGGTTAAAGGTAAATTATGTATGTCATTCAAAGTCCATATATGTATGTAATCTGCACGGAGAAAATCAAGTCTAAACAACGATTACCATGTAATAATACCCTCTGTTTCACTTTGAATGAACCCAGACCCAAAATGGACTTTTAGAGAAGTCTGGTCTATGTCTAAACTGTATATTCTTGAGTCAGTTATGATGCCACACCCACTTTTTAATTTCAGCCAATCAGTTTACTTGATCCCGGTTGTTGATAAAGTTCACACTGAATTTCAAACATTATAGATCAAGAGAAGCCAACTGATCTGGATCGACACTCTTTTAAAGGCAGGCCATATCTGGCACGAGCAGGCCCAACGTTTAGGGTTTTTTTTTTTCACAAGCAACCGAATGAAACATGTGCAATAACAAAATCGTATAACGACCCTTCAGATGCACGTATCGTGTCCTTTCATAGATGAACAGGTTTTGAAGGCTGTGCATGAATGACAGAACCGAACTTAGTCTCTGCTTAAAAAGTGATAATTTGAGAAGTATTTATCTAATTACAGTAAAGCTATAAACTACATATAAAAATCATTTTCATATGCAGAACTCGGTGGTTGTTCTCCTGAATAACTTTACATCAGAAACATATGTTTCATGAATTTGTATAGGGTAGATCGGCAGAGGACTTCTTCAGTCGCAAGAAAGCATAAACAACTATCTACAGCGCCATCTAGCGCCATATATACGAGGTGTAAGTCTCGGTTGTTTTCGTTGACAGCTTACCAAAATCTACCAACTTTCAATTAAAATAACTTGATAATCTGAATGTTCTCCAAAAACTCCAATAAATCACTTCTAGAAAAGATAGTGTTCTGTACCAGAATGCGGGTCGATTATGAATTTTCTCGGCTCGTTTGTGGGATTTTTTCATCGAAATATGATTAAACCATAAGGATAAAATCCAAAGCATGCACCTCCAAGATAAATCAAGATGGCGGCTGTGACGTCAGCCCGGTCATCCTTATTAAAAAGATATCGCGCAAACTCAAATAAAAAAAAGATAAAAACATCGACATTTTTAAGTTGTATTGTATATTTAAGACAATTAATCTCGATCATCATCTGCCTTACCTTATCGGTACGATTTCTGATATATCTATTGGCATACTTCCTCTTGCCTTGTGTGTATACCATTTACAATAGCAGTGTGGAGTTGAAAATGCAAAATGATTCACTTTGTCGTTATTTTATGGTACTTACACAATCTGTCGACATTCCTCTCGTCATCACTGATCGTTGGTTTACAGAAGTTTGGTAAACAGTTGTACAACAGCATTAATGTAAGAACACTCATTGCATGAAACGCCATGGTCTCCTCATAAATATCCAAATACTAATGAAAACATCGTCGTATGCTTATGCGATTATTTAGGGCAGTATATAAAGATGTATTGTTAGAAAAGGGTCCTTATGACATGTGGGGTCAACCGAGGCCCAGATTAGTATAGTTGTTCAATCTGATCAGGGTTTTCCTTTCTCGCTTGCAGACTGAATCGATGTTGCAGAATATACGGACGAAGATCAAGGGGCCAGTTCAGTCTGAGCATGCGCAGGCTAATGTGGGCTCTTGTTGTTCGCATATGAAATAAATGCCTTTTCTCGTGTTGTACATAATATATAAGATGATCAGAAGAAAATACGGGCCAAACCTGCCAAATAGCAGTCAGTACTATACGTAAATAATCGGAATTATTCACTTGTGACTTAAGAGTGAATGAGTTGTAACTTTAATAAACATACCTTTGGAAACGTTCGCCCTGCAAAGACTAAGATCACAGGCGTTTTTTATTAAGTCCTTAAACCCGTATAAAAAGCCGAACAAGCAGATTTAATATATAGCTTATGGACTGTCTGTACGATTAGGGCATTTTAGGGTTTAGGAACTAAACTGCAAACACCTGAGCCCAGATCGTTGTCAGGCTGATGAATGAAGAAGCCTTGGGTCTTTTGATATTCAAAGAGCGCCTAGCAAAAACATCTGTACAGACTGAACTGATGTTGAAAGATCCGAGTCGTCGCAGGGCAACGTCCGACGGTACATTTTCTCATGCATTTATTCATACATTTCTCACGCGGTTCAAATATCGGGAGCGTTCAATGTGTACCCTGACAATGTGCAATGTTCATACATGTATTAGTATCAGGAGTAATGTTTCACAACAATGCAAATATGTACGGGATAGATGCTCTACGCAAAGAAAGGACACTCATAGCATGAATGCAATAGCAAATGCTCATGTTATATTGCGTATTCGCCCAGGCTGCCAATATTTGTCAATAAGTTCTACATAAACCATACTTTCTGCATGCTGGCTACGAAATTCCTGATCAGAATGCTTAAATCCGCAGGTTAATCGGGACCCCGTTCCATGAAAACTGAATAGGGACCATTTTCTTAGTATTACATTGCATTCTATTTGTCCAAAGAGCATTTTTGTAATTATATCGTATGAGCCCTAATCATTCGGCCAAATATGCCTGGCAATCAGTATAGTCCCAGATCAGACGCCGCTTTACTGGGCCTACACGGATTGTTACTTATCCAGAAATTTTGGAGTAAAACGTGTCTGTTTAAACTTTAAAAACAAATATGGTTTGAAGTTAAAGGGAGTAAATGTTTTGGACAATTTTATTCAAAAGCTGGTCGAACTCATAAGCAATATAGATTATTTGACAAAGCAAAAAATAAAAAATGTACATTCTTACGACAATAAAGTCGTAACAAGGGAATGAAGCATAGCTGAAAAAGAAATTCCCGCCTATCGTGGGATTCGAACCCGATCTTTACTTCCCGTATACAAATCTTATGCCAAAGAGTCGACTCCCTGACACAGTTGTTAGAGATTGAATATACACCTACAAGCTACGCGTAACCTGCCAAGGCAGATAATCGAAGGTAGGAGTGCTAGGTCATAACAATTCCCCTTTTCAAGGAATTCATCATTTATGATGACGCGAAGCCATTTTCGGCGAAAAAAAAAGTCCTATCTCGGACGAGCCCCCATCTAACGACATGAAACTCGCAACAAAGGAATGAAGCATAGCTGAAAAATTTCCCGCCCATTGCGGAATTCGAACTCGGTCTGCTCGGATAAAAATCCAATGCGCTAACCACTGAGCCAAAGAGTCGACTCCCTGACGCAGTTGTCTGAGATTGAATATATACCTACAAGCTATGCGTAATCTGCCAAGGCAGATAGGAGTGCTAGGTCGTAACAACATTTTGTCTACAATCTGGCGTTGCTGCCTTCTAAAAAAACTCAACGCAGATTGACAGTATTTGGTTTGCGTCAATATGGCCAAGACTGACACAACTGGAAATGTAGACACTGTTGAAAATGGTTCTACCATCAATATTTCTGGATGTATTATGTCCCTCCTCCCCACCCTCCAAACCCTACAATCCCCCACTCCCACCCCATCCGTGAAAATTTTGTCACTTTCGTCTATGTCTCCGACCGTCTATCCGTCTTGTCCACTCCATAACTTTAAGGATGGTTAGGCTATTATATGCTTCTGAAAGCATTTATAATTTGCACATTGGTACCTCGTCGGGCTGTCATTACGCTATAACACCGACATGAGGGTTCCTCTCCGTGGTGAGGAGGCTGAAGGTTAAATAAACATGCTATTTATCGATCAAAAATATTCGAGATGTTAAAACGTGAAACGATAATACCACGCCACTATCGTGTGGCAGGCAAAAACTGACGAAATTGGTCCTTTAGCAATGCCAAACGAGATCTCCACAATATCAATGCACATACCAAGTTTGG
Organism: Anodontia alba; assembly: GCA_964016985.1. Lineage (NCBI taxonomy): Eukaryota > Metazoa > Mollusca > Bivalvia > Lucinida > Lucinidae > Anodontia > Anodontia alba. Next base: position 103,675,673 of record OZ024822.1, read on the forward strand.
CGAAATTCTATTGATATGTATTCAAGTTATTGTCCGGAAACGAAAATACGGATGCAAGGAGGGACTGACGGACACACGAACGATCAACGTCAGACCATAATACCATAAGACATATCATTGTACTGTGAAAGACTGTGAAATATGTTGACCATCACCTCCTGACTTAAAAATAAACGTTATAAAAATGGTTTATTTCTTGCCTACTGTCCTGAGCACACTATTGCACGAATGAACAGCAGTAGAAGACTTTCTAGGAGAATCATAGTTTTAAACTTCCAACTCCACACCGAGGTACTGACACGGGGTCCCATTGTCATATGACTCATTATGTCAAAAAACGTACCTTCAGACATGTGCGTCCAACAAAGATTCAGATCAACCTGCGCATCTTCACTGGGTACATTTTGGATGCAAAATGTCTTCATGCAGAAAAAAGAGGACTCTGATCAGATATGAAGCTGCGCTTTGCAAAATCAATTTCCAAAATGAAATGTATGCGTACAAAATTTTCCACAGTGTTTATATTGGTGACAGTTCAAAGCCATTTGCTGCCTAATCAGTGTTAAATTAATTTCTTGCCATACACGATCAATCCTGACCAGTAATGTAAGTGAACCTCCTGAAAAGTGTGCTTTTGCCTTCCAACATTTCATCTAAGGAACATTTAATAAGAAGGAAACTAGACACACTTGATAGATTTTCCATCCACTAAATACAAGGGAGATAACATCTGTCACCGTGAAAAGAGGTCTTATCTGAAAGGAAAGAATTTTCCTCCCGTTCAGTAGGAAGGAAAGCAAAAACAGCAAAAGCATTATAACAGAGTTCCCGCCCTGTAAATTGTGGCGGTTGAAGCCATGCCCTTATACTTTTAAACCATGTAATTTCAACTTTCAAAATTGATTTGATATTTCCAGTAACATAGACTTTTGTAAGCTGGGGTAAGAGCTAAATATATATATATATATATATATATATATATATATATATATATATATATATATATATATATATATATATATATATATATGTGTGTGTGTGTGTGTGTGTGTGTGTGTGTGTGTGTGTGTGTGTGTGTTATTTTTATCTCTATAGTATACGTAATTGGTAGATGAGAATAAAATCGTTACAGTGTCACAATATACACTCATAACATGTACTGGACTTTTTTCAAAAGCTGTGTGTGTGTGTGTGTGTGTGTGTGTGTGTGTGTGTGTGTGTGTGTGTGTGTGTGTGTGTGTGTGTGTGTGTGTGAATGGTAATATATGAGTCGCAACGTCAGAAAACGTACCTTCGGATATGTGTTCCCGATGAAGATTTAGATCAGCCAGCGCATTCGCTCAGTCTGATCAGAATCTTCACTGGGCGCATTTTGGATAGTTTGTTTGTGTTGAGGTTTTATGGTCCAGTCAACACAATGGGGTCATGACGAGCGTGGTCAATTTACCTAACCACACTTTTACTGGGCCGGCTTAGTTCCCTAAGCCGTTAACCAGTATTGTACACATTCTTTCGCCAGAAACTGACAACTACTTTTCCTCTTTCAAAAAGTCTTGGACAAGAACACACTTGTGAGCAGGTCCGTTGTCATGGATAAGACATAGACCACTCAAACCGGTTACTGGTCTACGTTTTTCATGGTGTGCCTTTACTTTTGAGTGTATATGACTGAACCAACTTGAACTTTCAATACCTTTTGAATGACTGAACGGATTACACCGAAATTTCATCCTACTATAGAAAATAGCTTAGCTTCCCCCCCACCTCCTCCCCCAACCCCCCTTGAAATCATCGCAGTTTCCACGTGCTCCTTACAGCCACGCGGTATGGTGGGCCATTAGTGACACAATTAAATGAACGCCCCTCGTACAAGGCCATCACTACTATTTCAAATTAGCAAATACAGTATATCAGGCTCGAAACAACACCCATGCACATATAAGTCAATCAAATGGAATAGGGGACCTTTTATGGATTTGGAAGTATCGATAGCAAAATTAAATAAATCAAATTTGAGCCACCTCATGAATGGATGTGAGCACAGCGAAAACAGATTAACCTTGGCATCGGTCCAGTCTGATTTTAATCACACAAACGTGGGTCGGACCGCAGACACAATGATAGCGCAGTCCTAAATCTTTAATTGATGGCATGTGCCTGATCTTACTCGTCGGTGGTCGGGACCACTGTATTTCTACTAGTGTTTTTTCGTTTGTTTTAATTTTCAGTCGCGCCCTTAACTTAGTTTCATCAAAGTGATGGGAAATTAGTTGTTTGTTTTTTTTGTTGTTTTTTTTTTTTTTTTTTTTTTTTTTTTTTGTTTTGTATTTTTTGTTGTGTTGTTGTTTTTTTTCCTAAAGTTAAGTACTGATTAGTCTAGGTAACATTATGAGGACCGAACAACTATGTGCAGCTGGAGTCGTATCAGGAGTAAGCGCTAGGGTTGAGCACTCGTAAAATTAGTTTTCATTCCTTCTAGAATCTATTAAACCCTATAGCATTTTATTGGTGAAGATCCAATGTTTTGTTTGTTCTGTTTTAGTTAAAGGGCTGTTTTGTGATGTCATTTTTTGCTTTAAAAATCTATAAAGTATTATATTTAATTTGTTTTTATTCTTTTAAATATCATTAGTTTCTTGTTTACTGCAAGTTTCTACAATAACAAGTTGTTTTTATTCCTTTAAGAATTTTCCAGAAGGAATATTCTGAATTGAGCTATTTTTGGTATATCATAGAACATTTAGAATATTCTTGACTAAAACTAGAAAATAACTGATGTCTCTAGCATTTTTTTCTCTAGAATGTTCTTTCATACTATACATGGGGAAAAGATTTTCATATCGGTATCTTTGTATACTTTCATAAGAAATTATTTTAAAGTTTGTTGTTTGTTTTCACTTTCATTTCTTTCTCGTTCTTTCTCCTGGCTCATAACAGATAATATTACATTAAAATAACATACCGTCTTTGATGCCCTGGGGGCTGTGGTTCGTGACTCTAGCCTTTCCTGGACATAACCATATTTATTTCATAAGCCTACTCTCTTTTCAACATCTTTTCCTTTTGTTAAATCAAAAATAAAACGAAACAATCGTAAAATCCTGCCTGACATATTTTTTTTTTTTTTTTTTTTTTTTTTTTTTGTCTTTTTCGATTTTCTATATGACTTTTAATAGTATCAAATACGAATCTCAAAACTTGTTTGAATTCAATTTCGCAGTGCAAAAAAAGACACCGGGTTTTCCGTGACAAAATTCAGGATCATACTGTTTAGAATGTGGAATTTTTCATCTAGTAGAATAAAGATCACATATAAAACGAGGCTAGGATTTCGGAAGGGAATTATATGATTAATGAAACCAAAATAAGCTTATTTTAACAATTGAAACAGTATTGTAAATAAGCAGAAGCTGTAGCACTCCCATTCAAAGACTGGACTATTCTAGAGATGACGTTGCGGAGCAACGACGTCATTTTAAAAACGTCATGTTTAATCAAGGCTGTGAACAATGGAAAAGTCTGACTTCAGAATCGAAGATAAGAATAACTTTTATAACAAGCAATCCAGAGGTCTAAATGAAGGACGACAAAACATATCAAATATGTAAGGCTACAGTTTATTACACATGGATGCTTTGATAAAAATTTTCCCACATGATAAAGTGCTTCCAAACAGTGTCCAAAAGAGAGTAGGTTGAAAATAGTTCTGCAGCTGGGAACATTGGAACCAGAGTTTTATCGTGAGAACTTGTTGGAAAATCCATTTTTAAGAACAAAAACAATATCACCCGTTATCAAAGGGTAGGATATAACCTATAACACGAAATATGCCCAGCAGGCAGCAACCACAAAGTTCTTCTCTATAGTATACAAACAATTAGTGAGTACAAATGAATACAAATCTTGTCGCTGAGCCCACTGCCGTAGCCAGAACTGAATTATTATTATGCACACCCAGAATATTTTTTGAAAGATTCTCCCTAGTATCACTTCCCAAATAGAGGCTTCTCTTAAAGGAAAGAATTTGCTCCCAGAGGGAGCAAATTCTTTCCTTTAAGAGAAGCCCCTATTTTGAAAGTGATAAATTCTTTCCTATAAGAGCAGCATTTATGGTAAGAAGAAAATATATAATGTTAGTCGATGTCTCTTTTGTGCAAATATTTTTCTTATGCATTTTACGCACATTGGTGATGTGCGTAATGAGCAGTACACATATGGAGTCCTCTAATTTGTTATATTTCAATTTTATAATTGTGTTGTTTTACTACGATACTTCGGAACAAAAGATTTTCAGTCGTTACAGAAAGGTAGGTCACAAAATAAATGTTATTCAGCAAACAGCATACATGGTTGCAAACCCTATAATGTTGCTTCCCTCTTTAATCCATTTATGCCGAATGGGCTCTTCTACCTTCACACTTCCGACCGGTCCATTTCCAATATAAGAGGTGTCTGGTTACTTTTCATTGATACCATGTTTTATAGAAATCTTTGTATTTAATACAAACAGCGTAGACCCTGATCAGATCCGCGTTCTGTGGCGGTCTGATCTGGATCTACACTGTTTACCAATGTCCCTTTTATGGGACATTAGGCATAAGTGGGTTAATTGTACGACGATGAGTCGGGCCTCAAGACTGAATGATGACCCCCTTCCTCTATCTATTTTATAAGGCTGACGCCTGACAATTATCTGTGCACGGGCCCATCGTGGTTCAACTTGTGGTTGCCTTTTGCTCTAGCTTCAGATTGCCTGCGAGCTCTTTACTTTATTCACTGAGTTTTGTGATTTTTTTGCGTTTTGAAGTAATATTTTGCTGAAAAGGTTGTGGATACTATGCATACCGAATGCATTTTTATAATTTTGAGCTGCATAAGAAGTAATGGCGAGGTTTTGATCGAGTAAAACTAGTTTGGCCTCTACTGTGCTTTCGACGTCACTTGGAAAGACGTTTTTTTTTGTTTTTGTTTTTTTTTTTTTTTTGTTTTGTTTTGTTTTTTGTTTTTTGATGTTTTTTTTTTTTTTTTGTTGTTTTTTTTTTGCTTGGCGTTTTTATCTTAAACGAAAATATTTTGTTCTAATTGACTTTATCCTATCAGAAGAAACTAATTGTCTTTTCTGTTTCTATGACTTGTTCTCAAATATTTACCCGAAAATCAAATGAATGACCAAACACTGGTCTTTTCTTTGCTGAATTTAAATGTTTGGGGTTTCACAACAATATTGTGAAATTTTCAGAGAAATTGAACAAGCGGAACTTCTGCCTCCAAGTTACCTACCTTACATAGTTTGCATAATTTGCATTCATTTTTACTACGGGAAAGGAAAAAGTGAAAATATTTGATTTTCTTTTAAAAACAATGACTAGAATATTGTTTTTGTGCATAAGTGCATGTAGTTACGACAAATGGTTTGCATTAAATCATGACAAAAGTTTACTTCTTCCGTTTAAAGTGCCAAGCAACCCATGACCTTCTGAAAGATGTCGGAAGCACCGTAGAAGTTGTTTCTGCTGACGCTCCGGGGCGGTTCGTCTGCTGAGGTTCCTGTTTGATATAAAGTCGTACCTCAATGGCTCGAATCTTTGGGACAATGGACATTTGTTCGAGATATGGGTAGTTCAAAGCACTGAGGGTTAATCATAACGCCAGGTCAGGAAGCAAATAGCGATAATTTAGGGAAATCTTTTCGATCTTCTATACAATAATTGTATGTTGAGAGCACCCATAAGACTATCCTCGATGAGGCAATTCAAATGAGTACACACAACATACAATTTTATGATAAAATAAGAAAATTCCCCTAAATATTGTTTTCTTGAGCTATCGGAAGAATTTCGCAGGAACTCAAAACGAGTTCGAATTACCATGGTAAACGAGCCATCGGTGTTCGAGCTACTGAGGTTCGACTGTTTGTCGGTTATTGTAGCGATACCATTGTGTCTTGTCGTGGCTTGTTCTTTGTCTACACTTTTTTCTGTTCATCGGGAAAAGGTAAAAAGAAAAGTCCAGGGGGTGCCACAATCACAAGTCGCAGCCAATCCCTGACACTAAGAGGAAGAGGAAAGAGACACAAACCATCACGCGTAAAACAAACAAACGCATAAAACGCACACAGGCCAGTTCTCTTCCCCATGTTAGCGCAATGCTAAAAGGACTGAAAACACAAGCACAAAACGCAAGACAAGACATTTATATAAATCGCCTCATTGAATAAACCAAAAAGCTACAAATAGTAAGAGCAAGACTGGGAGTGCTTCGTGATTGTGGCCTTTACTGGATAACTTCATTTATATTGTCCCAGTAGTTAGAACGGTAATATGCGTGAAACTCGCACTAAGTTGAATATCATGAATATGATTCGTTTCTAAACACCGTCATCAGATATTTTTTTATGTATTTATTCATTCATTTATCAATTTATTGTATACTGAAAGGAAAAAGAAACGCAGGGTAGAGTTTTTTCCTTCTTATTTTAACCATTTTTTACGGTGTTTACTATAGCCATACACTTTTACAGATTGTCCTGTGAATGTGAACCGCGGGTATACGAGTCTTTGGTCGATGTGCTATCTACCCAGTGTGTGAAATCATTCAACCGTGCACGGACAATACGGAAAGCCAAAATTTCGTGCAAAACAAGCATGTTTAAACCTTCAGCACAAGATTTCCTCACACCATATGGTACACTTCAACGATACACAATGCTCTTCGATTCTTTTACAGATTTTTCTTTTCATTTTTACGCTACTTTGAGCTTTTTTTCAATCATGGTACGGTTGACTGATGTTCAGAAGGGTTAGGGCAATTGCGTTGCTGATGCAGGGTCAGAGGCAACAGCAAGTTGCCAATCATTTTGGGGTTAACGTCTCAACAATTGAACGTCTCGTTAGACGTTTAAGGGAGACAGGGCATTTAGCAGACCGACCGCGGTCTGGGCGTCCACGCGTGACGTCGCGACGTCAAGACAGGACAATCCGTCTGGCACATTTGCGGAATTGTCATCTCACTGCTACCGAAACTGCCCTTAATACAGTAGGTACGCATAATCGACAAATTTCTCCGAAGACTATTGGAAGTCGATTGCGTGAGATTGGTCTTCGAGCTCGTCGTCCATACGTTGGTCTGCCTCTGACCCAGGCACGTAGGTTGCGTCGTATGGCGTGGTTGACGGCGCATGCGCCCAGGCTATTTCCGATGAGGCAGTGGAGACGAGTTCTTTTTACGGACGAGTCTAGGTTCACTCTCTATCGCGCAGATGGTCGACGTCGTGTGTACCGACGTCGCGGGGAACGCTTTGCCGACGCCTGTGTTGTCGAACGGGATCGGTTTGGGGGTGGCTCCGTTATGGTCTGGGGAGGCATTGCTCACGGGATAAAATCACAGTTGATTATTGTTGCGGGCAATATGACCGCAGTAAGGTATAGGGATGAGATCTTGCGTCCTGTTGCAGTCCCGCTTGTGCAACAACGTAATCTGATTCTGCAGCAGGACAATGTCCGACCACATGTTGCCCGAGTTTGTCAGGATTTCCTGGCAAACAATAACATCGCACCACTAGCATGGCCACCGTACAGTCCAGATTTGACCCCAATAGAGCACATGTGGGATGAGCTGGACAGAAGGGTTAGGAAGCGCCGAAATCCCCCCGCAACTCTCGCACAACTAAGGAATGCGTTGATCGATGAATGGAATAACATCCCGATGCGAACTGTCAATGCTTTGGTTAACTCTATCCAAAGGAGAATTAGGGCAGCAACGGCAGCAAGAGGGGGGCACACCCGATATTGATTTTCAGTTTGATTTTGATTTCAAGATTTGGGGGGTAGCTACCAATGAACTTCAATAACTCGAGACTTGTTGATCACAAACCAATGAAATTTGGAACTTTTGTTCCATACATGTACCGTTTTGTAATCATAGTAAAATATTTAACAAACTTTTTCAAACTTGAATGAAATTTAGGAATAAAATTTACCCTGCGTTTCTTTTTCCTTTCAGTATATTTATTTATGCTGATACCAGCATCAAAATCACTGAAGCAACCATTGACTCAATAATACCCAGTGAACTGTCCCAAAGAGCCAATTTTAAATTAAAGAAGTGTCTTAAAGGCTCCATATTCCTAAAAAAAGACATTTTATTATCCAAGAAAGGTTTGATAAAAAGATATATGGTATTAATACAATCATAAAATGTGTCATCTCACAGCATGTAAAATTTCAGTTAGTCTCTCTTTCTTGAACTGGACCAAACGTAAAATGATTTTTATCGTATCTCTGAATTAATGTTGCTAACAATAATTCAGAAATACGATTTAAAAAAAAAAAGAACATTTCATTTTTGATCTGTTTAAAAACGAGAGGATAACTGAAATTTTACAGGCTGTCCGATGTCACATTTTATGATTGTATTTACACCATATATTGATTTATTAAACCTTTCTTGGATAAAAATGTCTACTTTTGAGGAATAAGGAGCCTTTTAATAAGATGCCGAAGTTAGGGATACAGAGAAAACAGTTTAGACTTAGTGAAATGCTTCTTTAGTGCAGTTTGATCACAATACTGTTCGCTCTGGTCTGTTTGCCCGAATAATTTGGGTAAGTATAGTATACGCGTGAAACTTACACCAAATTTAATATCATGAATAAGAATAGTTCTATACAAAAATAAACATCATCATCATTTGTTTTATTTTTTCAGCAATAGGTCACGGATGAAGCAAACATTGAAGACTCGAGACCTCTAAACGGGTGACTGGTAAACAGTGCATACCCATATCAGACACCACAGAATGTGGTGTCTGATCAGTGTCTCCCTGTTTGCAAATAAAATAGTTCAACCATTTTTCTTCAGGAATATCTACATCATATAGCTTGACATACCTAAAATCTAAAATGGGCTCTTCCAATATATAGTGTGGGGCATTTAATTCAGTCTTTATTGGGTTAAACTGAAAATGGACCATTACCAAGTGGACTGTTCTACGAGTACTTCACTTTACATGGGTCATTTTCAAGTAAGGGATCCCTGGTTTATTTTATGTTTTATGTCTTTTCAAGAATTTTTTTTTTATGTGTAATGCTTTAAAACACTTTGGATCCTAATCAAAAAGTGCATCGGATCCAGATCTACACTTTTGTCGTTTGGCCAAGATTGAGACACGAGGCTTTTGATCGGTTAATTTCTTTTGATGCGTAACTCTAGATCTTTTAATTTTCCAAGACAACATATTTTGTGTGAGTATCTACTTTTGAGACCAAGAAGATCTGGTTGAAACTAGTCCGTGTATATTATGACTTTGTCACCAACTTGGTCATACATCGTTCTTAACCGGAAAGTTGATGAGTATCGAGGATGTTTGGTAATTGTTAACGTGGTACTTTTAACAGCTTCGTCCTGCAGTAATATCAGCCTTCGGTTGCCTACATCTCCATACATTTGAACCTGTAATGAAACACACACAAACGAGCCCCAACGTGGAAAAATGAATCTTCTGACACGTGCGCCCTACGAGGACTCAAATCAGCCTGCACATTCGCACAGTCCTTTGTTCCTCATATCTCCTTGTGTTGGTGCCTAGGGAGGGCTGTGATTCGTGATTGTGGCAGTTCTTGGGTATCTTTACTTATATTTTCGTTGTCTGCGTTAAGAAACTTTGCAGTCTTAACTATCCAAAATGCGCTACGTGGAGATTCTGATCAGAGCCTGCGATCTGAATTTTCACTGGGTAAACATGTCCGAAGGTAGGCTTTCTGACATTGCGGCTCAAATCTACAATAGTTACAATAAATTTTAGCTTCAGGTGAAATAAATAGGATCAGTCCGATCATAGTTTTCAGTGTTTGCTAAGCAGACATCACTTATTATATGCATAAGGGGGAGGCAATATGGACCTTTTTAGGAAAACGGATACATTTTCAGGGGAGACATCTCTGTCAAAATGGTTGTGTCCCTTGGTTGCAACTACTTTCTTTTAGAGTAGACAATTTTTCAGAAGATGGGGAGAAAAGTTTCATTTTGGAGTAGACCACTTATCAAAAGAGACTTGGCTGTACTTGAAAGCAAACAAGAAGTAAAAAAGTTGTCTCCCTTGTCAAAATGGCGGAAAATCTACCAAAGGAATCCAGTCCCCTAAGGGAGAAGGTCAAATACAGTAAGCAGTTAGCCTATTTATGCCGAGTGTATTCTTCTACATTAACTCTTTGGACCGTTCCATTTCCAGTAAAATGGGCGTTTTTTATTATTAAACTGTTTTCATGAACTTCCTTTACTTAATGCAAACAGAGGCGCGTCCGACTGGTGATTAAGAGGTTGAGGGTTCGAGCCCCGCCAGGTCGGCAACATTCTTTCGTGGAGATTGAGCATGGAACAGTTTCTACGGTCTCCCTTCCGCTGATTCAAGATTTCTGGCGAAAGATTGTGTGCACTATTAGGCAAACGCCTAGAGGACTAAGCCTGCCCAGTTAAAGTGTGGTTAGATAAACTGACTGCGCTCGACATGACCCAAATGTGTTGAGTGGGTCATAAAACCTCAACACAAACAATAATGCAAACAGTGAAGACCCTGATCAGACTCTGCGTTCTGTGGCGCCTGATCTGGGTCTGCACTGTTTGCCAATGTCCCTGTTATTGGACGCTAGGCATAAATGAGTTAATGTATAAGAATATTTCGGGAAGTTACGATACGTAGCGCTGCATTAGCTATTTGAGTCGCGACAGCAGAAAAATAACCCTCGAACATGTGAGCCCAGCGAAGATTTAGATCAGCCTGCGCTAACGCGCAGTCTCATCAGAATCTTCACTGCGCAGATGCACAGACCGATTCTCATCTTTGCCGGAAGCACATGTCAGAGGGTATGTTTTCTCACGTAGTGGCTCATTTGCTCCTTCAATGGATTTGTGCTTTGTATTTTGACAATGTCTACTGCATTTGTCGTGTCTAACAAAATCACAAACGAATTGGCAAACAAGAAAGATTCTTATGGTCTGTATCTCAGTTTACACCGTAAAAATTCCTGCAGATTTTATGGTAAATACTGGCAACTGGCTGCCAGCAATGTCCTCGTAGGCTGGGTTAAGGATGTCTAAGCTTACGATATGGTGCGGTAGCTCACATCCCTACTCTGTCCTATACGTTATCTACCTTGCCCTACACTGCCCTGCCATGTATAAATTATTACTGTAAATAATCTTAAGGCGCCCGTAAAATTTACGGTTCATGTACTTGCAGCCAGTTGCTAGTATTTACCGTAAAACCGACCGGACCTTTTTACAGTGTGTCTGGAAATGTTTTAGCAATAGGCTCCTAGCAAAATGAACATCGAGGTCAATAATTTAACACAAACACTGGAAATAGCCAAAGTGTGGCAAAGTTTTAGACCAATTAGTAATCCGTTCGAACGAATTGAAAAGGAAAGAAACACATAACCCTTCCTGGGTGCTCGTCAGCCGACCACAGTGTTTTACACAAACGGCTTGAGATTAAGACCTGCTTAAATGCTCAAAACGCAAACAATGACCAATTTGTGTTTTCTAACTTGACCACGCGATGATTAGAACAAATTGATTTTTGGGACGATTGTTTACACTCGAGGCATAGTATATAAACACCAAAATTTCCTTAAGGTAGTTGTCCACGCGATTATTATTGACCAATGTAAATCTAATCAAACTGCGCGTTAGACGAAATCCAGATATTGGTTATTTATAGCCGCGCTGTTCCCGTCGCTGTGACATCAGAGTGCTATCTATAAAACCTGGACTGGTACATTTAAGACATTTGTAAACAGTGCAGATACATATCGGGTGCCGCAGAACGCGGCGTTTGATCAGGGTCTGCACTGTTTGCTAAAATTACAGAAAGTTAAGGCTTGAAGCAAACAGCCTTAAGTCCCCGTTCAGGACCAGCCTGCACTCAGGGACAATCGACTCACCAGTTCTGTCAGTGTTTAGATTATACGGTAAGCTTTAATCGTGGTCTATATCTAACACACACTTGCACTGTGGTCCAGATATATGAGAGAATGGGGGCTAATTGTCTTATTTTCAATCATAAACTGATAGTACTTAGCTGAATGGTATCAGTGAGGATATCTAAATGAAAACCCACAACTATTTTGCTGAAGAAATAGGAAAACTACCATGACACGTTGCATTATCTGGACCTCTAATTCTGAAACAACATCAACACATTTATACAATTTATGGGATATTGTTTCCTGTATATTTTATTTTAGAAAAAAGTTTTAATTATTACTTTTTATTCAGTCATGTTTACCTCTAATTGTAGTTATTGTAAACGTAGAGGATTCAGTCGGAAAAAAGCACTGTCGTTAGTGGTGTTGCATAGTGACCAAAATTTGACACTGCTGGGTGGCCCAGGGACTGTCCAACACAAGCCCAGTACATCTTTTATTTTGTATTCTTTTTACAGCCACATGAGTCCCTTTCGTTCCATGCACCTTTTCCAAAACTAACACTGAACTCCAAAAACCAAACTCTTAACTAAACTAAAACTAAAAACTGCTTCTCGCACCGCTCGCTCTGCTCATATATACCACTATTTTTAGACCATTACGTAGCAGCTCTTCCTGTATCAACATGCCCTTATATAGTATTATGTCCAATGAAACAATGACCAAATTGCTAAATTTAACATCAAAACGTGAGTCAAATAATGACGTAAATACATCTGACCGAGAATTTGTCTATCTTATTTATTAGAAACCAACTGTCAAAAGTGTCTGAGAAGGTTTATCAAATGTCCCGACACCTGGTAAATAAGGTAATAAATAGATCATCATTTCCTAACCCAACCCTGATAAAGCACGTAATTAATCGTTGATAAGAAACAATAAGACTTTGTTTACTTAGTTCTAAGACAACACCCTACTTACTGAAAATGTACTTTCGTTTCTAAGCAAACAGTATTGTCTGAATTTCATTCCTGTAGCATTTTAGACTCGAAAAGCTATTACGTATCAATTGCCCCTTTCACTGGATATTTTGTTAAATCTTATTTAGTTAAACATACTGGATTATTATAAAATTATCCTATATACTATAGGATCAGTTAGGAAAATTAAAAAAATATGCAAGGTAAGTAAATTATATGTTAAGCCTTTATTTTAAAGATGGAAAATTTTAAGTTATAATTCTACTTACCCACTCCTGCGGTTTTCGTGCACATAAAATATACCAGTACATGCACATTTATAATCCAATATATTTATTATTGCCTAAAGTCACTACTTTTTCCACTTTTGTTTTCTTCGGCTCAACACCGTTTCCATAGCCTGCTTCACTAGTTAAATTTGTCAATTTAAGCCCCTATTTCAACCGGTAGGTATACCGGTTCCTCATAATCTTCCTCCTCATCTGCAGATACTTCCAACATGCTGGCGTCTCCTTTGCCTGACTCCTCAGCGTTGTTCTGGGTCTCCCAGCCCGCTGGCCGGAAGACGAGATCCTTCCCTTTCGTCTCCTCCTCTTGTGCCCTCTTGTCGTCCGACGACGGCCATTCTAATGTATCTAGCAGCGTGGCCGCCGCCTCTTTATCCTAGATTTTATATAAAAGGCGTATATCCGGGTCAGTTGGTATGGATACACTTCCTATTGCTGCATTTCCCTCCTGCTCTGCATAGGGCGGGTGATGGCTCCCCAACGGCCCATGAATGATTTCGCAGGCCCGCTGCGACCGGATAACTTGGGCCAATATAACTCTATAACTCATCTTTATTTTCCATTTCAATTTTCCTTTTTGTCTCCTCACTTTGAACACCGACTAAATCCTTCAGTGTCAGGTAACGCCAACAACTCGGCACAAAGTCCTTGTAAGAAGCCATTTTTCTATAGTAACTGTTTGATTTGCTTTTCTTCTGCAACTATTAAGACTGTTAGTAAGATAGCTTTGGTTCTGAATTAGAGTTTAAGAAGAGAAGAATATATATTGGAAATCACTTTTATTAAGTTTCAGTTCGGTTTCATCTTCTTATTCCTGCCATTTGCACTTGATGTTGTCTGGCACATTTGATAAAGGCTGAGTTTTATTTCCTGATTGTTATTTGTTAATTAGGTATCCGTGGTTTATCTCCACTAATAATCCAAAAATACGGTTATTAACAGCTTTTGTCTGGAATAAAGTCTAAAGGTAAATTAATTACACCTTATCAAATTTCTGACTGTATTTCTCCAAAAATCGTTGTTTCTTAGGAAACACAATGTTTGTTACAGAAGCAAAGTTTCAAAGTATAAAAAGGACCTGCTCCACACAGAATCTGACCATCGTCCGTGCGTCTGACTACTTAAGGATTGTCTCATAAGGGCATAATACTAGTATATGCATGGGTCTCTAGCCACTAAATTATCTATTTCTTTCTATTTACAATTTCGCAGCACACCATAATTGTTGTAAAGATTGTCACTTTACTTAGCCACTCTTGGTAAACTTGGGTAAAAGTGCCTTAAGAAAGAGTCCGACGTAACCACTCCGTTTGGTGGGACAGACTGATCTCTGTCCGGAAGTATATTCACCTCTTCCATCTCTTTGGTGTAGGACACCGACATGGATACGTGGCTCGCCTTTGTCCACTTTATCTCCGCCTCCACAAAGAATAAATAATCAAGCGCAGCAGCCAGGGTTTTCAAAATTCGGGGTTTTCTCACTTTTCCTATAAATTATGTACAAGAAAACTAGCGCCCCACCCAAGATGCATATCCCGCCGTTAATTATGATGTAAACCCACATCGGCCAAGATTCGTCTTTAATTTCGAATCTGTCATAGGAATTTGCTTAAGGGCTGTTAAATTTGATAGTTCAAGTTTCGTAAAATTCGGAAGGGTTTCTTCTAAGTGATCCCAAATTCGAAACTTCGATTTATTCCTTAGTTTGATCAAGTTGCTAAAAGGATCCTTAAGGGTAGCATAGTCTTCAAATTGATAATAGTTTGGTAAATTCAACAAGTTGCTAGACCCTGAGCATCCAGGCTCTAACTTTATTACATCTAAAGGAGGTTTTATGGTTTTAGTTTGTTAGGCAGTTATTGACCGTTGACCCCTATTTTCTGTACATACAACCAGAAACGTAGGCGACTACCCATTGTCCAACGGATAGGTATTTGGCTTGTGGTAACATTGCATTCGGAGTAACAATTTTCCGATAATTTGTATCTACCTCTGCATTTTGCTTAAAGAATAAAGCAAGTTCGCAGTGCCGATGCAAATTGACAGGGAGGACTGCATTTCTGGGTGTACAGTATCGCATGACGACATTACTGCAGGCATGTGCTTCATCCACTTCCAACAGAGCATACCTATTTCGTTCTTTATTTATTAACAGACCTGTATACTGCACATCATAAGTTGCAACCATGTTCGGCAATTTTGTATAGACGAAGCTTGAATCCAAGGAAGTGGTAAGGTATGTATTCCAAATACCCCATATACCCTCTTCTGATCACGGAGGAGTAGGTTAATGATATTTAGCAATTTATCATTATCCAAAGCCGTTTTACAGATCAAAGTCCGGTAAAAGTACCAGATGTTAGTGGCAGGGTCTTCAGGAAGCTTCAGCGAAAATGGTAATTTAGTTTTTACCGTCAGCAAAAGGTGTTTCATATTTTGAGGAATGATTAAACTAGGACTTAAATGACTAAGAGATAACATATTAAGTTCCAGCCGTAAATTCTCTAGATAAAAGATGGCTCGCAAGATGGCATAAGTTCCATTTGTGCGTAGACATTCACAAATGTCTCCACTTTTTCAAATCTTAGCTTCAGTGTTCTCTTATTCGAATATCAAAGAGGTTTATACTTCTTAACAAGATCCAGTATTGCCAAACGGTTTTCGTTGATTTGTACCCTAGAAACATTTAGTATTGACATCTTTTTTTCGAGCAAGTGCAAGATGTCAAGTTGATTTTTTCATTGTACATCGATTGTGCGACGCACATCTTCCAGCTGTGATTCTGGAACAGTGCCAAACATAAAAGACATTACTTTTCCTACGATTCGCCTTTGACCCTAAAGATTTATAGTCTGCATAATTTTCGAAAATTCCCTCGTAACACTCCATTCAGGGATTCAATTTCGTTACGTAAATTTTTCAGTGTGTAATTAAAGCTTTGTTGTCGGGACCCACTATAGTGGTCCAGCATAACCTCAGTTACCTTAGTTATCTGTTCAATGTCTGCAGCAACACGTGATAAAAAGAATCTGAATGGTTGTAGCTTGCTCAAAAGTTATAAGCCATTCAGCGCGCGTAGATGTAATATCGTTTACAACATTTTCATGTATAACTACCCCTTCGGCAAAGCCAATAAGTGAAAGGAGAATAAGGAGACACAGGAAACCGTTTTATTGTCCAGCTGGTTCTTAAGTACATATGTCACTGGAGATTTTTGTTCAATGATCTTCTAGTATGGTGGCCAACGACCCTCTATTTTCATTCGAATGTGCTTTTTGTTAAAATACAGGATCCCCTATATATTATTGGTCACGTCTTTATGCTTCTTATTTCCATATTTGGCCTGTTTACGTTGTTGTTTCCTGAGGCGACCATGTAACTTTGTGCTGCTTTTGGAGGACAATTTGATGCATGTCTTCCCCCTGATATTTTAACCGAGGTTTCAATTTATTGTCTAGGGGCAAAACCACATCGCGGCCATACAATAAATAGTATGGTGTGTACTCGGTTGCTTCACTAACATTAAAGCGTACGGCAGCAAGGACCTGATTTAAATGAAGATCCAAAGAATCTTGATCTTCCTGCAGTCTTTTTGAAAAAATATCATGAAAGGTTCGATGGAATCGTTCAACTTTGTTATTGCTACAGGAGTAATAGAAAGAAGTACCATGATGGATATTTAAGTTCCCAAGGGTTTCTCTTACCACCCTATTGACATTTTCAGACCCACTGTCTGTTACAAGTTTTAATATACAGCCAAAACGTGGGAATATTTCCTCTATGATTAAATGAGCCACTGTCTCAGCAGTCTTGTCAGGTACTGCGAAGGCTTCAGGCCAGCCACTGTACCAGTCAACAAACGCAATAATATATTTGTTCCCAGACAGGGTCTTCGGATATGGGCCCGACAGATCAAGACTTAACTTAGCCATTGGGTATGGAGCGATATAAGTGTTTTGTAGTAACGGTTTCACATTTTGACTAGCTCTGGCTTGACACGGAACACATTTCGGTACATACTCATAAAGTTCTTGAAACAAATTAGGCCAAAAGTAATTTTGCCTGATTGCGTCATAGGTCTTTTGGACGCCCATATGGCCATTCCCAGTCAGCATTCTACGTAAATCTATATCGGGCCGTCATCGGCCCGTCAGGGTAGCTGACGGGCCGATGACGGCCCGATGTAGATTTACGTAGAATGCTAGCTGGGTTGTTATCATGATATTGGGTGACGACCAACTGCCTTAAATTTCCCGG
This sequence comes from Anodontia alba, assembly GCA_964016985.1. Lineage (NCBI taxonomy): Eukaryota > Metazoa > Mollusca > Bivalvia > Lucinida > Lucinidae > Anodontia > Anodontia alba. Next base: position 103,693,117 of record OZ024822.1, read on the forward strand.
TATAAACAAGCGAAGGATTGTCATCTGGGTTGGATAAATAATAAAGTAAGCCATTTTCCAACCTATATCTACGTTTCACAGCCTTACTGGGTTCCCCTTGTTCTAACTGTATTTTAAGATCTATTATGTTTTTATCTTTACCCTGCTCAAGGGCCATATCGAGCTCATTGAAGTCAGTCTGGGACTTCTTCTTTTGTCGGCATATTGCAACCAGCAAAGTCTTTCGGATTAAACTGATTTGAGTTTATTTGCCTACTTCAAATGTGTTGTCATTGATGTCAGGTTCAAACAATTCTTTCTCGTCAGGGCTGTCATTTGTATCTGGTTTTCTTGACAGCAAGTCAGCACATATAGTTTCAATCCCAGCAAAGTATTCAATAATACAAATATACCCGGAAATTCCCAATGCTCATAATTGAATTTTCTTATTCTGCATCTGAGACTCGAGCAGATATTTGAGTGGTTTATGATCTGTCTTGATTGTAAATTTAGCATTGTGGAGGTAATAATCAAGCTTCTGCAAAGAAAAGTGAATTGCAAATGCCTCTTTCTCAATGGTTGACCATTTACACTGTGTTTTGCTTAACTTATGGGGAAGATAATAAATTGTTTCTTGTTGTTGTTTTTTTTTTTTCATTCTTTACATTTGGCAAGTAAGTGTCTTCGTCATCCGTCTCTTGAGTCAGACATGCCTCTATACAAGAGTTACTGGCATCTGTGTAAAGGGTGTAAGGCATACTGGGATCAGAGTAGGCCAATAAAGGCACAACTGTAAGGCTTTGTTTCTAGTTTTGACATTGCTCTGACCATTTAAATTATGCGTACTTCCTTGTGAGGGCAATAATGGGCTCTGCTATCTCAGAGAAATTTGGAATAAAACGGCGATATATGGACACATGCCAATGAAAGAACGCACCTCCCGTACACATGTTGGTGTGGGAAGTGACCTAAAACTTTCTACTTTCAAAGGGTCTGGACTTATCCCCTCTTGAATTTATAATAAAATCAAGATAATGCGTCTCCAATTGCATTTCTTCAATTTTAGATTCAGACAATGTTGGCGTAACCTGTTAAACACTGTTTCTAAATGTGACAAATGTTCCTCTAACGTTTCACTAAATATTAAGATGTCATCAAGATATGCTGTTGCAAAGTGACTTAGATCTTGCAAAACTATTGCCATGAGTTCTTGGAAAATTGCTGGAGCATTTGATAAATCAAAAGGCATGACGTTAAATTTAAAAAGCCAACGATGGCAGCCAAATGCAGTCTTTTCCTTATCTGTCTCATCCATGAGCACCTGCCAGTAGCTAGATTTTAAATCTAAAAAAAAATGAAATATTTCCTAAGAGTGCTAAAATGTCATCAATCAAAGGAAGCGGATAGGAATTAGACTTGGTGATTTGATTTGATTTTCTGAACTCTACACATAATCTTTTTGACCAATCCTTCTTTTCAACTTTAACTATTGGGAAACTCCAAGGAGATTTTGACCTACGGATTACACTTGCATCGAGCATTTCGTCAACTGCCTTTTCAATCACCGCCCTGTTTTGTATGGGTGTCCTATACGGCCCTAGTTTTATGGGCTGATGTTCTCCCGTATCTATTCTCATTTTCACTGTATCAGTGTGGCCCAATTCAGAGTCTTTAATTGCAAAAAGATCTTGATACTTTTTCTGGTACGTCAACGTCTGATGTCCAGTCCTTTTTGTCCGTTTGAAATGACTGCGTTTTGATATTGTCCAGACTGTTTACTTGTTTACAGTCTGTTGCTTCAATTTTCGCAATGGTACATCCCCTTTTCATCCGTATGGTTTTATTTGTATGATTGACTATCATTATTGGTAGGGCCCGGTATTTAGTTAGCTTTGCAACTGAATTGGAAACAATGTCCAGGCTCCCCACCTACAAAATGTTTCTGTCGCTGTAACTGTAACTGTTTGCAGTTTTTGAACGGTTGTTGACCTCACGCGCACAAGTGATGCAATATGTATATCTTCTTCAAAAGGTACCTTGGTCTCCCCGATTTTTAAAAATCCAAAGTCGAAATATAACCTAACACCATTTGAACGAGCCAGTCCCTGCCCAATATAAAATTCCTATTTATAGAAGGCAACACATAAAATGGTTGAGTAATTTCGGTATCCCCGATCTTAAATATGAGCATAACGTACCCATTAGTTTTTAAGCATGCACCACTGACCGACTGCAATTGTGCATTTTTCTTTATTAATGGCGGCTTTTTTTTCTCAATGCTTCGTAAACACGCGTATGCATCAAAGATACTTCAGCTCCGGAGTCTACCAATGACCTATATTAATTTTTCCTACTTGTATCAGACATGAATTTGGACAACCTGCTAAAGCTATGTCAAACTTTGGAGTGTCTTTTGCAAATTTTCCTCTCCTTCCGTGGGCTTCCTTCCGGAATGAGAATCCTAGTTTTCCTGACTAGTTTGATTTTCCAGCGGCTGGGGATTATTACTTCCCCTGCCCTGCTTGGTTTGCCGTTTCCTATATTCCCTCTTGAAGTGCCCCTTTTTGCCAAAGTAACAGCATAGCATGCCCCTTTTCCAGTCATTTCCCATCGGCTGGTTAGTATTCGTTGCAGCATTGACATGGCCCTTTGACCTACAGTCTTTACTTTTGTGTCCTACTCGGTGACACTTAAAACACCGCGGCGCAGGTCGGTAATGATCAACCTCCATTCGGTCTTCGTCTGGGACCTCACGATGACGCGTTCGCAGATTGAAACGTCTGTAAAGATTTTGTTCATTGGTGGCAGTTGTTATCGCGGCCTCTAAATTTGCAGGGCTCTCCCTGAGGATCTTTAGTTTCAATGAGTCCTCTAATAACCCGTCTACAAAAATATCAATCAGCTGTCTCTGAGTAGCATGACCCTGCTGATTGCCAAACGTGTCCTCAATGTAATTAGCCTTTCGGCATAGACCTGTACGGTCCCCCCTTCTTTTTGGTGAACCTTGCGCAGCAATGAGAATGCATGTTGCGCACCGGTTACTTCAGAAAACCTATTACTATGTTCTTTCTTAAGCTCATTCCCGGTGCTTATGGATGATTATCGGAATACCTACAAATGACATCACTAACAGGACCACTACTGGCTTGATATGTCACCAGTTTAATTCTTTCTTGCCCCAGGTTCGTTAGAACGGCATATTTTTCTATGGAGTTGACCCACTCCTTAAACTTTTTTGGCTCCCCCTCAAATGACTAGACTATCTGATTAAATCCTTCAGCACCCAAGGCAGTCAAAACATTGCCCATTTCAGCAGCAAGATTTTGAAACACCTGCACTACATCCGCATAAACCATCTCTGCAGTCTAAGATAACAAGGTAGACTTTTTGAGGCTGGAGTTGAGCTGGAGGAAAAGTCCATCCTGGTCACGGCACCAAAATCAATGATCAGTGGTGTTGCGTAGTGACCATCACTTGACCACTGCTGGGTGGCCCAGAAACAGTCCAACACAAGCCCATTACAATTTCTAACATCTTTTATTTAGTGTTCTTTTTACAGCCGCAAGAGTCCCTTTCGTTCCATGCACCTTTTCCAAAACTAACAAACCAAACTCTTTACTAAACTAAAACTTAAAACTGCTTTTCGCACCGCTCGCTCTGCTCTTATATACCACTTCCAAACTACTATTCTTAGACCATTCCGTAGCAGCTCTTCCTGCATCAACATGCCCTTATATAGTATTTTGTCCAAGGAAACAATGACCAAAGTTATACATCAAAGAGTGAGTCAAATGATGATGTAAATACATTTGACCGAGAATTTGCCTTATTTTATTTATAAGAAACCAACTGTCAAAAGTGTCTGGTAAGGTTCATCAAATGTCCCGACACCTGTTAAATAAGGTAATAAATAGATCATCATTTTCTAACCCAACCCTGATAAAGCACATAATTAATCGTTAATAAGAAACAATTAGGCTTTGTTTACTTAGTTCTAAGACAACACCCTACTTACTGAAAATGTACTTTCGTTTTTAAGCAAAAGTGTTTTCTGAATTTCATTCCTGTAGGATTTTAGACCCGAAAAGCTACTACGTGTCATTATTTCATTCCGCCGACGATTTTTCATCGGTTAATTTTCTAGACAATTTGGGTTTGTTCGTCAGTCTTTGGTCATCTATCTGTCTTCTATCACGTAATAATCTTCCTTCTAACATGTGAGTTTCTGCTTCAGGAACGCACAAATCGCACTGGCAACTTATTATGTTTACTTTAAGCTGAACGACATTTAATGGACTGTGTGCTAAATAACGTACAGTCGAACATCAATGGCTCGAATATCTTTGGAACCATGGCCATTTACTCTAGATATTGGCAGTTCGAGCCACCGAGGTTTAATCATAGAGCTAGGTCAGGTCTTAAATTGGAAAACTTTAGGAATTCGCATCTTCTATAAATTGTATGTTGAATATTATCATTATAATCGCCTGGATGAGGCGATTCTAGTAAATACACACAACACAAATTTTCACACACATTGTAATGGTAAAATAAGAAAAATTCCCAAAAATATCTTTATTTATTTGTTTTCTTTAGCTATCAGAATAGGATTATGTAGGGACTCCGTAACGGTAAACAAGCCGTCGGTATTTGTAGTCATTGAAGTTTTGTTGTATTGATCAAATAATATATTATTTATCTTATGACATTCGCATTGCTAGACTTTTTGTTTCTTTGGAACAAAAAAATATTTTCTACAGACCATCTGTACAAATACTTTTCAAGATCCGGGTAATCATGAAAATTTCTCCAGTTCTTTCACTCTAGTAGACTATTCTTCTTCATAATACCCGAAAATCAAGACACCGTTTTAGCAAAATATTGCAAACGGACTAAAGTAATACTATTGTTACTTACCATGCTGCCTTTAAGTTTTGATTGTTTTACATTCACAGGATTAACAGAGAAGAAATCGTCCATTGCTCGCATAGAACCTCCGTGTTTCAAAAAATAAGTGTCAAGGCCATTGGAATAAAGTAAATTTGCTCCTTTTAAGAGACCTTTTAAAGCCGCATCTGCAAACATGTCGTAATTTCAAATTATCCATGCAATCATGTAATAAGTGAGACATTGTTGTTCTTAAATTATGAATTTAAGCCATCTTCCTAAATTTATGTGGCATTAAACACTTGTATATTTTCCTCAATTTGTGAAAGGAAAATAACTTTTTACCACATCTTGTTTGCTTTCCTGCACACCGTCCTAAAAAGGGGTCTACTTTAAAGGGAAAGAATATTTCCCAAAGGAAGCAAATTCTTTACTTTTATAGTAGATTCCTTTTCAGAAGGGAGTCAAAAATGCTGTGCTTTTTGATTGTGAATTTCATAAGTATCTTTACTTACGAGTTTTACAACTAAGTATGTTCCAATGGCATAACGTCTGCATTATATCCTATCGTTTTGTATCGAATGATATGCATTTTGCATTGTCCTGGAGAAGTCAGACCAGCCAACAACTCTTGCATTCCGATTTATAGATTCTAAAAGATAAGTCTTAAGTTGCAGTTCCTCTTTGCTCTTGTGTCGGTGGCTTTATATTTGACGTATGTTTTGTCATTGCATGTTCCTTATTCATCCTTTTTTTGGTGCCTCGGAAAGGCTGTGCTCCATGATTCAGGCAATACCTGGGTATTTTCACTTCTAAAATTTGAGAAACGTGCTGCTGAGCTTTAGTCTACCATCTCTGACCTTAGTTGTCTGTCCCTACTACCAAAAACATAATTATTATTATCATTAATGTTTTCTCTGTGTGTGTGTGTGTGTGTGTGTGTGTGTGTGTGTGTGTGTGTGTGTGTGTGTGTGTGTGTGTGTGTGTGTGTGTGTTTCTTATTAATTGATATTATTATTATTATTATCATTACTGTTTGCCTTGTCATATTTTAGATTAGTATGATTTAGTTTGGTCAGTGTATATGGGTGTTTAACAGTGCAAATGGCGCGGATATTTAAGATAATAGTGCCACCCTCTTAAAATATTCCATAAGTAAAAGAAAATCAATAATTATGATACCATTCTACCAGAGTGCTGCTTTCGACTTTCGGTCAGAAATCTTCCTCTTTTCTTTGTCCGTGAAAGGTCTGTTTTATGGCCACTGAGGCTGTTCGACGAACGCTTGATATGCGAAAGTTTCTAGTATGAAAATATGTACAAACAATTATCTGTTGCAGCATCACTATTTTGGTTGCCATAACAACAGCTATTTTGTTTTTAATTTTCTCTCTCCCCCACAACAAATTTAATAAAACAATAACAAGATCAAAGGCAAAGATTTCTGACCGTTCCACGGCGGTTCGTCTGTTGCAATTCTTCTTTGTTTGTACAAGATGTCGGTTATTGCCACTGTGCCGTTGTGACGTCATCATTTGTTCATCGTGTCGGCTTCTCGCGGTGCCTAGGGAAGGTTTGTGTCGTGAGTGTGGCCTTTCTTAGGTAAGATTATAATTTTCAGGTTATTGCAGATGTCTGTGCGCAGAACCTTGCGATGGCCCAAATCTTTTACATAGACTTAAATGATACGTACCTAAAACTAGGCGTCCTATGGATGACCTTCTGTTTCTTTCTTCCGTCAGTATTCCTAAAATTAGACAGAAATTGGTACTATGTTGTAATAGCTATGTGAGGTAGTACTATGTGTCACATTTGTGTCGAAAATCAGATTGAAACGTCCACTCTAGAAAATCGGGTGCTGAAAGGGCTGAATCATTAAGTACTTGTTCTAATAACAGCATAATTATCAGAAATGATTACATCTGAAAGAATCATTGCAACTCTGAGCCTGCCCTCACTTACGTACTAAACCCTATAAATGTGAAAGGTTTCATCAACCCTGGTCCTGCTGAACCCGGATATGCCCTGCTTCTGCAAACAGTGTAGATCCAGATCATTTGGCTTCTTCAGAGCCAACTGATCTGGATTTGCACTGTTTGTCATTCAGTAAGTGAATTTGTAGCAACAACCTGGATCAAGTCATCTGACTTGGCTGACAGTTAGAAGTAGGCGTGGCATCTTAATTTATTCAGCATGACAAGCAAGGCTTAACAGACGCTTGATAGACTTTGACAATTCCAAGGCGGTATTTCTCTAGCAGTTCCTCTTCGTATGCTCCTTCTATTTTCATTAGCGTGTTATTTTGTGATATCGTTCATTCAAAACGATTCAAAGGCGCAAAGTACATTTGTCGTCTGTTTTTTTTTTTGTTTTTTTTTTTGTTTTTTTTTTTGTTTTGTTTTTTTTTTGTTTGTTTTTTTTTTTGTTTGTTTGTTTTTTTTTTGTTTTTTGTTTTTTGTTTTTTTTTTTTTTGTTTTTTTTTTTGTTGTTGTTGTTGTTTTTTGTTTTTGTTTTTTGTTTTTTGTTTTTTGTTGTTGTTTTTTTGTTGGTTTTTTTTTTGTTTTTTTTGTTTTTTTTTTTTTTTTTTGTTTTTTTTTTTTTTTTTAATAAAACTTTCGCTTGGAGAGAAGTTTATATGTAAAGTTGAAAGGCTAAATGTCAAACAGCGTAGATCCAGATGAGCTCATTATGATCCGTCTCATCTGGAACTATGTTGTTTGCAAACGCCTATCATTATCGCATGTGGCAGTGAAAGAGTAAATAAAGTTACGCAGGAAAGAAAACAATCACGAAGCACAGCCTTCCCTAGGCACCAAAAAAGGAGAGATGATAAACAAACAATTACAAGACAGCAACACAGTTTGCAATAACTGACATACAAAAGGAACTGCAACAGACGGCTAGCAGAAACAATCACTTGGGAACATATAGTAGTTTTAGGTGATCGAAACTTCTCTTATCTCCCGAAGCCGCTCTAGACGTTAACAAAATGCGAAATAAATGAAAGTAACAACATAAATAAAACAGAAAACCAACATCATCCAGTGCCTTTGGAGGACTATTTCGTGATCGTTGCCTTTCCTGAGTTTCTCAATATATTCTGAGAAAACAATCACGAAGCACAGCCTTCCCTACTCCGCTTCATTATCCCGGTATTGAGAGTATACTTTTCTGAAAATCCATTCCAAATCCTGTGGAATAAAACATGTTACAAATGTAACACTGGGGCCGACAGGGCTCAACCACTGGTGAACTGTTGAATACTTTACCTATAAGATTTTACAGCAATATATAGATTCCCTTTAAGAATAAAATGGAATAGATTTCATCAGTACAAAATGTCAACAACCCATGCGTACATCATATTATTAACATAACATTTTAACATATAGTCAATGATGATCAAAGGCCGCAAACTATATATTAATGAACTAAAACGATAGTCTCACTCATCAACAAATAAACCACTTGTGGTTCTTTATCTAAAGGGATAATATCATATATAACTTAGTAGTAATGTTCTGAGCTCTGTTTTCCTTAACAAAGATAAGACTATTACTACTAAATAATAATGCTGCCAACTCACTCAGTCGTATATTTTAGAGAGAGTTACTGAATTTAGATAATATTAAATATGTTAGAGGTTTGAAAAAAAAAAATGTTCCTAATAATATGTTTTCTTTCGATATCAGTAAAACTGATAACGTATATTACTAATATAAGAGTGCGTTGGACGCAAAGAATCTGAAACAAATGAGTTTTTCACTCAAATGTACACAAAACATCTGAGATCGATTTGCTCTGTGTACTATACTGAGCTTAAACTGTTTTTAAACGTATGGAGAATAGCATATAACAAGAGTGGCGATATTCTCACACGCTAAAAGAAAATGTACATTAAAAACCTTTTAGGGCAATGGGGTCCCTGTAGGCAAGTTTTGTGAGGTCTGTTAGCTGTGCCAGACTTTAACAATCGATTACAATCATAGATTAGAAAGGCTGCCTCAGCATAACTACATGCATTTCCATCAGAGTGCATCACTATCAGAGTGCACCAGCACTCAGATAGTGATGCACTCTGATGGAACTGGTTATGTAATAAGCATGCTTTCTTGAAACTGCATCTACTACTACTGCTATGTAATACGCAAAGACTGTTGGAGACTAATATCAATAATTCAAATGAAGGTTTGGCTTCAGTAGAGTACAATTATTAGACTCTGTTATAGATTGGTTTATTTGCATTTCTTCAGTGCAAATATCCTTTTTTTATTTTATTAGCTTTTACGTTACTTAAGTTAAATATGTTGTCATTGTGGCTGTAAACTGTGCATAAACATTAACATAATTTTACAATCCGTAACGCTGGTGAACTCTATTCAGTTGCCGGACAAATGCTGGCATGAGGGAAACAGGGAAAACCATATAGGACACAGAAAAAATCAAAGTGACAATTAAAAGTTATCTCTAAATTAAATATACAATATCCGTCAATGCCGACATAAAGCGTTAATATTCCCCATTATGACCTATATAATCAATATTGTGCTCTTTTGTATTTTAAGGATGACATTTAGTAACATTACAAAAGTGAAAAAGATAAAATAATGACACATTATGCTCTGAATGCATATTTGAGTGTGCATATGGCCTGAATAATGAATGAGATCCTACTGTCTCTCATAAACTGGTATCTGTTCCATTAGACCAATTAGAAGAACACTTAGAGTAGTTAAATACAGCTGAATAAAGTATACTGTTCTATTAAGTAGAGTAGTTAAATACAGCTGAATAAAGTACACTTTTCTATTAAGTAGAGTAGTTAAATACAGCTGAATAAAGTACACTTTTCTATTAAGTAGAGTAGTTAAATACAGCTGAATAAAGTACACTTTTCTATTAAGTTACAAACATAAATATAATTGTTTTAGATTGATAACCAGGTACCGTCTAACAAATAAAACATATTAACAATTTGTGCTCTTACATTTGTTATTTATACTGCTCTGCTGGCTTCCAGGCAACAACTTTCTGATGAAAGTATAATGATCTGTTATAATGTAGAAAAAAAAGGTAAGAGAAAAGTCCAGGGAGTGCCACAATCACAAACCGCAGCCCTTCCCCAGACACCAAGAGGAAGAGGAAACCGACAAATCTAAACAAGCACAAACCGAACAAACGTACGAAAAGCACTAAGATTAGCTCTCTCTTCCCCAAGCGAGGTAATCGCAATACTAAAAGGACTGAAAAACACAAGAACAAAATGACACACGGAAAAACATACCGTAGAATAAACCACAAAGCAACAAAGAGTAAGACTAACACCGGGACCACCGCCTTAGAACGGTCGGTAGAGCAAACCACCGGGGGGTTAAAAGCACTTTTACAGCTAGCTAACTTCACCCTGGGTCCCGACGCTACTCTTAATACAGAAATACATAAATATTCGGTTCGCATAAAGGCTCCCAACTCAGTCAATGCATCAAAGCGAAAACATAAAAATCAAATCAATCACTATAATAAACAAAGACGAGTACTCATGGCTAATTCTACTGTATGCCAGAGTAAATGAAAACCAATAGTTGAACCACGGCGGGCCAAGCCAAAGACATATCGTCAAGCCCCAACCCACTGGTTAAAGTTTTACGAAGAGGCCGTCATTGAGTCTGAGACCCGAACCGCCGTCGTGCAATTAAAGAGTGAAGCATAGCCATCAACAATGATTGGGTTGACTACTAGGCATGCAGTCTGCCGCATAATATCCAGGCTATAGCCAATTCATTTATAACGGTTAATAAGTTTTCTGAATTGCTCCGAAAAGTTAGATTTACCTACAATTTTTCTAAATCTGTACACTAAGTCACCGTAAAATTCAGGTTCCGATATACCTTGTCGCAACAGTGTTTTCAGACTGACGCTATATTTTTCTAACAAGGCACTGTGTCTGCGATAAAATTTCGAAACGCCTTACGAAGTTTAAAATAACGATAGCTCTGCCTAAGAAGTTTGGCAGTAAGGGCTTCATTACGGTAGTTAAAGTCATTAAGATTTGAAGAAGCTCTGGCGAATCTTATAAGTTGAGAAAACTCAGTCTAATGGATAATGTATCAATGGTTCTATATTACGGACCTGTCATGTGTATAATATATACTTGACTCATCTAAATGCTTCTATTAGATTGGTACATTCAACCTTTGGCAGAATTGTTGTTGTTGTTGTTGTTGTTGTTGTTGTTGTTGTTGTTTTGTTTGATTGTTGTTGTTTTTTGTTTTTTGTTTTATTGTTGTTGTTTTTTGTTGTTGTTGTTGTTTTGTTGTTGCTTTTTTTTTTTGTTTGTTTGTTTGTTTTTTGTTGTTGTTTTTTGTTTTTTGCTGTTTTTTTTTTTTTTTGTTTTTTGTTTTTTGTTGTTGTTTTTTTCTTTCAAATGTACATTTATTATCCAACTTCTGTTGACTGTAATTCTGTTGACTGTAATTATGTACTAGACATATGGCCGCGCCATGCGAAACCTTGTCTTAAGGCATATGCGGACAGCGAAGGCCCAGATCAGCCTCAGCATCCGCGCAGTCTGATCAAGACCTACACTCTCCGCTAACAAAATCACTGGATACTACAGATTGTATAAATAGAAGCAAAGACCTGGATGATTCTTTGCACAGGAAGATCTGAATCTGTGCATTTTGCGCATTTTCGGAGGCACTTTTTTCGCTTGACGCGGCCAATATTATGTCAGATATTCCCGGATATTTTCATCTGCACTTATTATATATATTGGAACATTTTTAATTGTTCCAGTGCAGCTTTCGACTGTCGGAAAGATTTAAGTTCTTGTATGATAAAGTCTAGTTTTGGTTAAACTCGTTTGTTTTACAAAACACAACACTGCTGATTTGAAATATCCTTAATGCATGTCTTATTAGAAAACTTCTACAAATCACACAGGGTAACAAGTTGCTTGTTTGATGCATAAGTAAACAGAACATCTAATCAGGCTGATCCGAGTTCATTTGTTGATTAACAAAATATTTGTGTATTACATGACATATTAGATTAAGATTCTTTCTACTGGTGGACCAATCTTAGTGTTTTGCATGTGCAATAACATGTTTTACTTAATAAAGCTAATACAATATGCGATATAACGTAGGTTGCCACAACATTATAAGAAACATGTAAACCATCCTGAAAAAGTATGATTTTGTTTATTTTCGTTTATTTCGTAATAATATGGAATAAAAAAGTAGAATATAAAATTATGAAGATTTATAAATTAAGGCAAAACTTCCGTCAAGTAACATTAAACATATATAACAGACAGAAGCCCCAACGGCCGGTGAGATAACCAGTTTCGTATGACAGCATTTTTCATGGGCATATAAAATAGTATATCCACTAAACATCCCCTTCGTATGCGTACCGTAGGGTGAGGTTACAGACAGCTAAAAGTCTATTTATTAGATATATAGTATCAAAAATATGAAAAGCGGGGTAACATACAGTTTATTGTGAGAGTAAGGATGCTCGTAGAAAGCGCAGGCATTCATACAAAGGACTCAGATTGTAGTTTAGACAAATGCAAATTTCACTGCGATATTATTTTATATTACCATACATCAAAATTGACAAGAGATGAAACCCAAGTTATATAAGGGGCAATCTATGTTACCTATTTCAAAGCTCCATAATCCTCAAAAATAGACATTTCATTATCCAAGAAAGGTTTAATAAAGAGATACGTGGTATTAAAACAATCATAAAATGTGGCACCTGACAGCCTGTAAAATTTCAAGTAGTCTCTCGTTCTTGAAACAAAATGATTTTTATCGTACCTGAAATATTGTTGCCAACATTAATTCAGAGATACGATAAAAAAATCATTCCATTTGTTATCCAGTTCAAAAACTAGAGATTAACTGAAATTTTACAGGCTGTCAGATGCCACATTTTATGATCGTATGAATACTATATATCAATTTATTAAACCTTTCTTGGATAAAACATGTCGATTTTTGAGGAATATAGAGCCTTTGACCAGAGCTTTCGAATTTTCTTCAAATTGATCAAATTAGAAAGATACACATTTCGTCTGAAAACTTTTGTACAAATAATTCTAAGTTTCACACATACTGGTCATAATTTTTAGCATTTCACTGAGTCATGATTTTAGAAATTAAAAAATAAAGTCTTAGTAACATATTTGATTTATTATAGAACGGTACTGCTCGAACGATTGCTAATATGTTTCATTTGGTACGTACCTTAGGGTAGAGACTTTCAGAAAATATGTGTTTGAAATTACCCGGGATGGTACAGTCTGAGCAAATACTGTCTTACAGCCTCTGAAAAGTTTCGACTTTGTTCAGGAAAAAAGTAGGTTATATGGGTAAATGGACAAACGGAATGATTCCCATAATTATATCCCCTTCACCTGTCGGCATTGAATATAAGTAGATTGCATGTGTAAAACAAACTGGAAAGGCATCACCTACTAGAAGGAAAAAGCTCCTTTCTTCAGAGGAGAGCAACCTATCAGGGTTTGTTACTAGTTAACAAACTAAATGGATACTGCAGTATATGTTGATCAAGGGAGAAGCACTTGACCGGACTGTGCGGGGTGTGTAGCCCGATCTTGACAATCCTTTTTGCATATGATAAAAGAAACCGTTTGCTAGCATTACATATCATATGATTTGCCTGCTATAATTATCTATTCTTCAAGACTGAGTCGGCCCGAACTGTTTATAAACAATAAACTACTTCAAAGGGAGTACACATGCTATACTCGTATAGTATTATGGAGGTACAACTGTAAAATATGTCTTTCATTTCCTCGGTATCTTCAGCTATATTTTAGGTGAGTGCAAGTACAGTTTTCACTACAAAAACAACACCCACGAGTTATTGTGTTGTTTTTCTTTCTGTTGTGGCATACATACTACCTTTGTAATATCACAGAGAATTGGTGTTCTTAAAATCTTTTAATTTTTTGCTTGTACAAGCTTGATGAAACGTGGTTGTTCGATTTTCTTTACCTTTCCTTTACCCTAGGGGACCTTATACACTGGTAGTTGTTCCGCCATTCGACAAAGGACACAACTTTTGCGACTTCCTATTTGCTTTCTAGCACATTAAGTGCCCTCTGAAAAGGCGTCTGTCCTAAAAGTAAAGAATTTGCTGTCATAGGAAGTAATTCCTTCTTTTCGGAGTAGAATCCTTTTCAGAAACAATTTTGAAAGAGTTGCCTCTATTTCCTTTAATGCATTTCAAACGTAATGGTGGAATGACAAACGATCTAAAACCTATTAAACTGGTATTTAAGGGCCAGCTTTTATCGTGATCAGGCTCTCCGTTCTGGTGTATTGTGGGTAAAAACAACTAATCATCTAACCTCCCTTTCCGCTGCCAATGATGCTACCTGGTATCTGTGGTCTGGTCAAGGCCGACAATCCGTAGCTTGAAACCACTAGTAGTATCACCAAGAAAATTACATTGGCTGTAATCATAATGGCCTGGTGAGTATGTTGTCAACCTGCAGCTAGGTCTGCTGTGACGCTCTCGTGACGTTCTTGTGGTGTAAGTTCTTATAATAATATTAAAGCGCTTGAATATAAAACAATAAAGCGTAAATACCGCTTATGTCGCCATTTAGATGTTTCCATTTAAATATTTAACCTCTGTACAACACCGCTTACAGTGTGAGATCCCTTCATCAAGTTACAATGAAATTGATCCTCCTAAATAAAACGGGTCGTATCATGATAAAAGGTATCTTTGAAGCAATTGCGATCGGTAAAAGCCCAGATCGGCCAGCGAACCAATACAGTCTAATCAGGGACTTTGATTCACGCCGTTCCCTAAAATTATGTAGGCGGACACTGAAGGCCCTGATCAGACTGCGCAGATGCGCAAGCTGAAGTGGTCCTCAACTGCCCGCATATGACCGACTGTCATTTTCTCACGTGAAGCGGCTTAGCTGTAATTAAATAGTTCTGCGATATGATATAACATATACTAACCAACATAAATTTCAAAGATGCATTACACAAATATATTTCCAGAACTATTGCCTTTGTTTCACATTCACAACTCTATGGGTAAATTCAGCAGACGACAAATTGATTATATTTTTTCAAGAAAATAGGCCTTGATATTGCATGTAAATTGTCTTCTTTGGAGACAGTGTGCATCAAATTGTCACCTTACGACTTAGAATATAATTTGCATGAAATGTCAATGCCAATTGTCTGAGGAAAATAAGAAAAATATTTCAAACTGTCGTCTGCTGAAATGTTTTACCCAGCATACGAAGCCTTAAAAGCTATTTGAACATTCCCGACATCGCGTCACAGCAATGAGGAGAAGTGCTCATCGTCTAGGTCCTTCTCTGTGGCCTCTTTCCGGCATACAAGTCGCCCTCAAATAAAATTATGCTTCAGCAAGTACGAGAATTCGTCAAAATATGAAAGGAACAGCTTATAAAGGATTGGTGATTTCAGTCCTGGAATAACCCTGTAGCAGAAGCGCTATCAAGCCAACGCTATATGTTCAATTAAGAAATCGTCGATGAAAGATGACAGAGACAACCTGAATCTGTCCGGTAACTTAACCCTGCAGACCAAAGATAAAGCAGATACTTAAGCAAATAGCTCGTTACGAGCCATCTCATCGGGATCTACACTGTTTGCCATTCTCGTTTATATTTTTGCTGATTTCCCCATTAGAAATAATGGATGTGTCTAAATTCAAAAATGGAAGAATCGATTTTAGAAACATAGTTGCTTTATTTTTTCTGAAAAACATTGGCTATTTCAATGTTCAATTGTCCAATAAACGTAAACAACAACATTCTGCCAACCATACCATGCTAGAACCTAGTCTCCTTTAAAGACCGAGGGGTATTGATTCTATTGTATGACGTAGTGTTTAAAGTAGTCTGTAAAATGCCACTTCCGGTATGTCTTAGACAGTATCTTGAGACAAATAATGGAAACCGCACTATTTTTTTTTTTTTTTTTTTTTTTTTTTTTTTTGTGAAGTATACATACTTTGGATGAGCCCTACATGCCCTTATGCCTATTTTGCACATTATTAAACAGATGCTGGACATAAAGATTTTCGCTTCACTTTCCGATTCTACTCGATGCTTCATATGCGGTCTGTGCTTTGTTTCATCATAGTAATTATGATTATAAGAGTTTAACTCTGCTGTTTCACATATTAGGTAGCGGACCCTTAGGCAGACCAAAGTTGTATTTTGGAGCTGCATTAAAATTAAGGGCGGAGTTTCGGTCGAGGAAAAGTAGTTTATACCCCCTCTCACGTCGCCCCGCCCCTTCCGCATGGTACGTTTTACTGACGTTTGTTCCATGGCAGATTTTACGATAAAGGTCCTCTTTGACCATCCCAAGGCGGTTCTTTTGCTCCAGTTCGTTGTTTGTACGTCGGTTAGCTATGTATAACTGTACCGCTTTGTTTGGTCTTAGCTTGTTGCTCGTTTCTTCTTCTCTTGTTGCCTCGTGAAGGCTGTGGTTCGTGATAGTGACATTTTCCGTGTAACTTCATTTATAATGTTTTCATTTCGACAGTATCAGTTGAAATGAACATACCGTATATACCTTACAACTTTAGACACCTTAGCTTTCTAATCCTCAAATTTGAACAATGCCATTTGACGACCCGTTGTGTGTCTAAATCCTGTTGGATGGGTAACAAATTGTGTAGACCTTATCAGACGCGGTGTTCTGTAGTGTCTTATCGGTGTTCTGTAGTGTCTTATCTGTGTCTACCCTGTTTTTATACCAGCCCGTCCAAATATTTAGGATAAATATGGTATATAAGTGTTATGGAAGAGCCGGATTCAAAGGATAATTTCTTGAACCGCTCAGGTATAAGAATAAAAATCACCAGTCTAAGAGTTCCGAGCTCAGAGATGTTGAATATTAATGACAATGTTTATGTAATTCATGCGTTACGAATCTCGTCAAACTAGTATAAGTATTATTATTATTATTATTATTATTATTGTTGTATATATTCGGACAGACATGTCTGAGCAAACAGTGTAGACACAGATGAGACGCCGCAGAACGAGGCGTCTCATCAGGGTCTACACTGTTTGCCATTCATCCAGCAATATTTAGATACAACATCGGATAGTAAATTGCACTTGTTCAAAATTTAGAATAAGTAAGGTAAGGAGTCGAGGAGCCCGAATGCGGTAAATACGGTATATCAGTTATAATTACACTAGGAAAATATCCTATTTTTCACCAAGAAATATGTAAGCCGCAACGTAAGATAATGTACCTTAGGGCATGTGTGTTCCGCTAAGATTTAAATCAGCCATTTTGCATCTGCAGTCTGATATACATCCACTGGTGGCTTTTGGCTAGACAAAGATTCAAATTTAGTTAATACAGTTGACTAAAATATTGTCCATGGTAATGTTTTAGTTCAAAAGTTAAAGTTAAAGCTGGTTTGAACGGTAAGGTGTTAGTAAGTCTGGGCCAGGTTCATTTCGAGGAGTTGGGAGTTTCAAGTTAAGTATGGACCAGCCTTTTTATGAATGGTTCAGAGTTAAGTCTGGGCTAGCCTTTGTTCGGAGAGGTCAGAGTTCGTAATTAAGTATGGGTTATCTTTCGTCAGTTGGTTCAGGGTTCGGAGTTATCCGGGCCAGCTATGTTTCAAATGATTTGCAGTTCAGAGTTTAGTCTGTGCCAAGCTTGGATCGGATGGTTCGGAGTCGCTATCTTTCAAATGATTTGCAGTTCAGAGTTTAGTCTGTGCCAAGCTTGGATCGGATGGTTCGGAGTCAAGCCTGTGCCAGCCTTGGTGCGAATGGTTCAGCGTTAAACTTGGCCAGTCCTTATTGGAACAGATTGGATGTCTGAGTTGTCTTTGCTAGCCTCGGTTCTAGCCTTTCGACGCAGAGCTAATAATGCAGCTTTAGAATCATTACCTGCGTTAAGCTCAACCGTAAGTTTAACCCATTTATGCCTTGCGTCCCATAAAAGGGACACTGACAAACAGTGTTGGCCCAGATCAGACTACTACATGGGGTGGGGGAGGGGAAGGGGCTTAAACCAGTTTTACGCGCACAAAACTTTGACCTTGAAACGACGCTTTGAACAACTGGGCCCTGATTTACTAAAGGTCACAACTCAAACCCACAATAGAAACCTGAGATCAACTGAAAACGCCTCCCGAACTCTTCCAAAAGTAAAGACAGGTCTTTACTATGGTTCATTTTCATGCTGAGCCCAAACACTCTGGAATACTCTACCTACAACAATTAGACTCTCTTCATCATTGAATTCATTTAAGAAAAACGTGAAAGAACCTGTAACATAATTCATGTCCTTTCTATTTTTTTAAGATTTTAAAGAATTTTAAACATTTTTATTACATATAAAACGTTTTATACACCTATTTTAGTCGCTTTCAGAGAAGCGCTTATAACAGATAACTATAACTCAATATAAAGTTCCTGTGATATTTCGTTGATGGCAGATTGTTTAATTGGCAGTGTTACCTGTTACTTGTACATATGTATATATTTAGAATAGTTATGTTCATGCTTTATGTTGCATTGCATGTATAGAGGGCCAACTGATAGACTGGCCATTGAGTCAAATGTGTTTTTACCCTCTTAAAAAATGGTATAAATTAAGAAAAAAACTAAAATATTTCTGTGATGTTGCGCTGATTGAGTCGGGACTCTATGACTTTCTTTATATTGAGGAGATCTAGTTTGGCTTGTTAAATGGCAAATTTTGTCAATTTTTGACAGAGTTACCTGCCCTCCCCCCACCCCTCACCCCCAACAAACACACACACACACATACACACAATATTAGCGGGTTATTATATTTTGCGTTTTTGTTAACAACATTGGAACATGTTGAAGCTAGGGTAAAGATTTCGCAAAATCGATTGAAACTCCCGGTAGTTTTTACTACTGAGGTTTCTAAGGCGGTGGTTCTCCCAGTAAGCATTCTACATAAATCTGTAGCGGGTCATTATCGGCCTGTTAGGGTAGCTGAGGGGCCGATAACGGCCCGCTATAGATTCATAAAGAATATTAGCTGGGCTGGTGTTGCGTGTTCTCTATATGACCTTGTGCTTGTTCGCTGCGGGACATTTTTCATCTTTTGTCTTGTTCGTTGTCTTATTGTTGTTTTTGATGGATCTTGTCTTGCTTTGTTATCATTTCGCTGGGGAAGAGGGAGATTTGTTTTTCTGTCGTTTATGGCATGTATACTAACTGCTATGGTTTGTTTGCTCTTCCTCTTTGTGTCATTTATAGGCTTTGTTCTGTGCTTGTGGCTCTTCTATACCATTTTAGCCAAAACCTACAAAATGGCATGTGCGCCAAGCGAAGACACAGATCAGCCTGGGCATCCGCCAAGCCTGATCATAGTCATTGCTGTGCGCTCAATTGGTAGCTAAGCACTCAAGCTTTCCTCATGCGGACAGCGAAGACTCTGATCAGACTGGGCGGATGCCCAGGCTGATCTGAGTCTTCACTGGGCGCACATGCCATTTTGTTGGTTTTGTCGTGCGCTGGCTCATTTTACAAAAATAGTGTAGCAATTGCCAGGTAGGTTACCGGAATTGTTCTGATGCTATATTACGTCAAACATTGTGTCAACCGGCTTGAAAAAAACTATTCAACTTTTAAACAGGAAAACATGGAGCAACTTTTAATTTGCATGCCCTTTTTGTGTTCTCCCTTACACATGCTGAGTTTCTTGTCGTGTTATTCTGCTCGCACATTTCACAAAACGATTGCCTTTAGGTATGGAGAAGTGACGTTTTGACGATGTTGATCTGGATTTTTCGAGGTTTTATTTCAAAAACACAACCTGCTGACACGGGGAGGGGAGGGGGAGAGGGGGGGCAGGTCGGTGGTGCTGATTTAAAACTTAATACGCTACATCTCAGATTAATTACGATAGCCCTATGTAAAATTTATACTTTACAAAACATCAAGCAAGTTTTCCCAATTCCTTGGTTCAGAAACTCAGTTTGAGCACGTCATTGACCGTTCTGCTGCTTATACATGTAAACTGCTCGCTTTTTTGACTATATAAATGAGCTTAGTACAAAGCTTTCTTAAAAGTCGATGTTTTGGATCAAATGCCTTTTCATCGTTTTTTGCCATATTTCAAAAAAATGACCGTTATAGTAAATTAATAGTCAGCCTTCTTTATACCGACACTCCATACGACGACAAATTTTCTTATAATGATAGTTTGACCGGCACGAAGCCTTCGCTCAGGACGTGAAAAGTAATCAGAAATTATTCAAGAGCATTGCACTAACTGAGGCGATTCTAACAAATATCCAAAACGTGTTATATGAGGAAATAAGAATAAAACTATGTCTTTCTTGAATATCGTTCTGCTCACTAAGGATTCTTTACAACAGTATTCAATTTAATGTCAACATCTATAGGAACAAATGATGTCGTTGTAACGAGGGTTCACTGTAATTCGTTTAAACGAAATAAGAATGAATGTAGCATATCGCTTCTCGGGCTCCTTACTAAATAATATTTCATACATGTTTATATTTCCTTCCTTACTTCTGTTCACGAATTTGT
This sequence comes from Anodontia alba, assembly GCA_964016985.1. Taxonomy (NCBI): domain Eukaryota; kingdom Metazoa; phylum Mollusca; class Bivalvia; order Lucinida; family Lucinidae; genus Anodontia; species Anodontia alba. The sequence continues at coordinate 103,713,587 of OZ024822.1, forward strand.
CAAAGACCAATGCTTAAATATCTAGGAAGACCATGTTACTTAAAGACCTTCGAAAACAAAAACATGCAAATAAAATGTTCGGTGATATTTGATAATTTTACATTCTCATTATTTGTTATTACTCTTGCATATTATTAATTTTACGTTCTCATTGTTTGTTGTTGTTCAAGTTTATTTTCATTATTATTATGGTCGCATCTGCGTTAGCTTGGGCGACTTAGGCGAGCAAGATTCCATTCGTTCTTCCGTGTACTTACGTCTACCCTGGCGTCTACCCTAACGTTCACCCTAAATGAAGTAAAACTATACAGTTAATTTCGCTTCACTGATTGTTTTATTTCACTGAGCTAAATAAGGATAACTCGTACTCTTCTTGTGGTTCTTTACACATTTAGTACGCAGGTGCGACATAAACTTCAAAGAATTTCGTTATATTTATTACAATTATTATAATATTTTCAGCAACATACCTCAGTATAATCCTCATGGTGAGTGCTCTCTCAGTCATCTTCACAATCTTCGTATTAGACCTACATTGCAGAGCTGAGAAAGAAATTAAGGTACCCAGATGGGTGCAATCTTTCACACGCGCAGTCCTCGCGCGAGTCACGTGTTGGAATGTCACATGTTTTGGTAAAGGAACAGTATCACCAGTTCCGGAAAATCAGATGAATATTACAAAACAGATAGCCTCTGCAGCTTTGAACGAGAAAACAGAACTCGATGAATCTAGAGACGAAAATAAAGAGAATTATGTCAGCGAAAGAGAAATCCTACAGAACTAGTATGAGTTTAATGATCACGTGGTCTACAGTTGGAAAGAAATAGATGTTTTATGCATATATTTATAATTCTGGTTGTGATAGTCTGTTACATGTCTTGCACTTCTTGCGTCACCACACGATTTTTAACCGATTTTTGTGTCCTAGCGTCCAGTAAATGGGACATTGGCAAACAGTATAGACCCAGATCAGACGCCGCAGGACGCGTCGTCTGATCAGGGTCTACACCGTTTGCATTAATCAAAGGCATTTCAATAAAACATGGTAATAATGAAAACTGACCAGACCCCTATTAAACAGGAAATGGACGGGTCCAAAGAATTCAGGTAGAAGAGTCCACTCGGCATAAATGGGTTACTTCTCTCATTTATAAAAGGGACTGGATACACTTAATAGGTTTTTCTGCTATTTTTACAAGGGAGACAACTTTTGTGACAACCATGTTTTCTTTCCTGCACACTTATTTCCCTCTGAAAGTGGGTCTACTATAAAACGAAAGTAGAGCAAATTCTTTCCTTTTTAGAGTGCACTAAAATTCAGAAGGTAAAAGACAATTTGGACCCAGTTACTTCTCTCACACACACACACACACACACACACACACACACACATACCGTGGCACACACACACGCACACACACACACACACACACACACACACACCTGAAAGTGTATCAATTCTAATTTGATCTTGCTTCCATTTGTCCATGATTTCAAAAAGGTTTTTGACAAAGTTATGTCGGAGTAATTTTCAACAAAAAGCGATAAGTAATTTACCTTATGAACTATATAAGCCGGGTCAAAGCATTTCCTACAAGATAAAATGTGCGTCAACTGAAGATTCAGATCAGCCTGCGCATCCGCGCAGTCTGATCAGAATCTTCGCAATCCGCCTGAAGACGTATTGGATCCATGGCTACCCTCAGTGTGCCCTGTGAAGACTGATCAGATACATGGATGCGCAGACTGATCTGAGTCTTCGCTGGGCGCGCATGCATTTTAGTAGGAAATCCTGTGTCCCGTCTACTACATCAATTTCATGTTTTCACCATGAGGTTATAAAACATGGACAGTACACATAAATTTTAATGTGGGCTCGAAATGATCGGGCATCCTGCTTATTTTTAACGCCTGCAGATCTATATGTGAAATAATTGACTATGTTACTGACATCATTATGCTTCCTATTAAAAACAGAAACATGTATGTAGGACGTTTAACTGTTTACAACATCTTTAGCATTTAAATACAATATATTCTGAAAGGAGTTGGACACTAAAAGTCAGAAACTCTGTTAAAGGAAATATTTGAATATTTTCCAGGATACAGACAAAATATGTTAGAATACAGAAAGGTAAAAATCTTTTTTTTTTAATTAACAATATAAAGTTTTGACAGGGTGTACCAAAACTTATGAAAAGACATGACAGATATAAAACTAATGGCAATATATATACATAGCCGGAGCACAGCATTGCCTACAATACTGCATGTGCGCCCAGCGAAGACTTAGATCAGCCTGCGCATCTGCAAAGTCTTATCACAGTCTTCGCATGGCACTTTGTGGGTATCCATTGATCCCAAGCTACTTCAAGCAGACAGCAAAGACTCAGATCAGATCAGCTTCATGGATAAGCAGGCTGATCTGAATCTTCGTTGTGCGCCCATTCAGTCTTTTATGAATTGCTGTGCCCAGGTTCATATGTATGTAAAAACTGCCATAAGCCAACGCATGAAAAAAACCTACAAAATGGTATATGCACCTAGCGAAGACTCAGATCAGCCTGGGCATCCGCTCAGTCTGATCAGAGTTTTTGCTGTCCGCATGCTTGGGTCCTTAGCTATCCACTGAACGCAATGCAAAGACTCTTATCAGACTGGGCGGATGCCTAGGCTGATCTGATTCTTCACTTGGCACACATGCCATTTTGTTGATTTTGTCATGCGCTGGATCATATTTTATTGATGTCTGCATTATTCAACTGACCTTTATGTAACTTAACCTTTACCATTCCGAGGGTATATTCAGCAGATGATGATATTTTATTTTTCCTAGAAAAAAGAATTTGACATTTCATGCAAATTGTTCCTATTGGAGATAATTTGTATGAAATGTCAAATCCTGGTAAAACTAAGAAAAATATTTCAACATGTCGTCTGCTGAAAAATTTACCCAGAGTACTGAGCGTTAAATATGTGTCAGTTTTGTCAGACATCATGTGATTAGATTGAACTAAACTGTATTTATATCACAGATGTGCCCCAACTACCATTGACCTTAGAAAAGGCCATTATGTACGTGACAACTTATTCATCCATGTCTCCGAATTCCGACCCTAGAAAATGCCATTATCTACGTGACAATACGAGGAGCAAATTATTTCCTTATAGAGTAGACCCATTTTCAGAAGGGGTCTAAAACGTTGACAGAGTTGTCCCCTCTAAAAGTGTATCAGTTCCACTTAAGAATGGCAAAGAATAATGGTCTACAGATATCTACAGTAATTACAGCATGTGTCAATCGGCGTTTCGGTATATGATAGTCTCGATAGTTCCGGCCCGTAATGGACCCGCTTGATTTTTTATCAAGTAAACTGTAGGATTGCCAAGCCAGCCATCTTCCTTGATAGTGATTTTTCTGTCACCAACATCCCCCGTCTTCATATCCTATAAAACAATAATAGTAATATAAACGTCACAAGAGCCCTTCAAGCGAAACTTTCGGAGAGATGGTACTGCCATCACTGGTTACCACTGGCACTGACCATCACTGGCTTTGGGCAAAAGGTTCTTGCCTCTCTTGAAGCAAGTTCAGTGGATTGGGACCTTTTTCTTAGCTATCCAATTCTTCTTTTCTGTCTCTCTTCCGAAGGAAGAGAGTTCAACATAACTGAAATATTGATCTTTAAATCCCAACTCATTCAATCAATAAAACGTTATTAGAAAGTATATATTTCTGAAACTTATTGTTTTCTCCTGTATGTATGTTTAACAAAACAGTTATTGATAAAATTAATTACATTGGAATTTAACCCTTAAAGCGCCAATCACAACAATTGTCGTCTGCTTTGTCTTCTGCTTGTGATTTTAAAAGTCATTTCTGCAAACAGTGTGGACCCAGATCAGACTGCTCCTTTAGGAGCAGTCTGATCAGGGTCCACACTGTTTGCCTATACGCAAAAAGTTTGTTTGAAAAGTTTGCAAGAAGATGCAGCAGACGACATAAGCAGACGACATTTTCAGATGCAGATTTTCTTGGCGCTTTAAGGGTTAAGTAGAATCATACACGTTCAGTCGGAAATACTCCAACAGTCGACCCGTTTTCCAAACAGGTCTTGGTGTACAAAAAAGCAAAGAGGAAGTCACAAACTTCGTCACCCTTAAATAACATGGCTGAGAATCTACCGTGTATCTAGACCCATAAGTACCGGAGACACATACTGTAAATCGTGTTTCCATATTAGACTAATGTACACATCTGCGCAAGTGTGGCGGTTCATCATGGGTTTCCACTTTTTTTTCTTCAAAACTGATATAAATGATATAATCCAAGTACTAACAGCACTGGTGGATCGATTGTCTCTGAGAGTAGGCTGGGCTGGACATTTTCATCATTTTTTGTTTGTATTTTTCAGCGAAAATAAAGCTTGACATTTTATTTGAATTGTCTGCCATGCAAACTATTCACATGGAATTTCATGTCTTATTTTCTCTGAATTATATAAAACCATGAAAATGTCGTCTGATGCAATTGTCGGTAGCGCTTTAAGGATATATATATATATATATATATATATATATATATATATATATATATATATATATATATATATATATATATATATATATATATATATATATATATATATATATATATATTCCAAGATGTGCAAGACAGTAACCGATAAAATGTTACCAGGACAAGACGGAAATCGTCTTGCAGCTATCCAAGCTGAAATGTTTCCCAGGGATAATCAGAGAATTTCCTAGCACACATTCCGGGCTAGCAAGTCATGCAATGATTTCATTTGGTGAATAATTTGCAAAATAAATACTGTGTGCTTCATTATTTTTTTTTTTTTCTCGTTTATTTTGAGATTATAAAAGTTATGACACGTCAACCTTTTAGCCCTGCAGACTAAAACATGAGTCTTCTTTTGTGGATCTGCGCTGTTTGCCGTTCTGTTTTGATTTTTACTGAGACTTCTGTGTGAAATAATGGTTCTGACCAGATTCAAAGATGAAAGAGCCAACTTCAGAAATTCAGGGATGAAAGAGTTAATCGTGTTTATCTGTGGAACGTTTGTTGATAACGTTTGTAGGGGCGTAGCGAAAACGGTATCATTTTAACGCACACCCAGATAAAAACAAATCTTGAAAACTTCTCCCTAGTACCGCTTCCGAAATAGGGGCTTCTCTTAAAAGCTCCTACAGGGAGCAAATCCTTTCCTTTAAGAGAAGCCCCTATTTTGGAAGCGATGTTTATTTTTGGTTTGTTTGTTTGTTTGTTTTTCTTTAATAGAAACCTCTACGGTAAAGAAGCAAAATATTTTATTAGTTGATGTCTCTTTATTGAAATAATAATCATTTTCTTACGTATGTTATGCAAATGGGTAATGTGCGTAATGGTCGCAACGCCTATATATGGTTATCTGTGCGCCCTCTTGGCCTCTCACGAAATCAGTGGAACGTTTGTTGGCAACATTTGTTTGATACTGCATTTAAACTGAATATTTCATACAGGCAGACCTGAATAAACAGTGTAGACCTAGATCTGACGCAACATAACGCAGCGTCTGATCAGCGTGTTTACTATTTGCCACTAAACCTGGAATTTAAACACATCAACATGTTATGAAGCCGGCCTCGATGGCCCAGTTGGATGCGCGTCCGACTGGTGATCAGGAGGTTGCCGGTTCGTCCCCGCCGGGTCGGCAACATTCTTTCGTGGAGATTTGATCATGACATATTTTCTACTGTCATTCTCTCCCTTTCGCTGGTTCAAGAAGGGCAGTTGTCAGCTTCTGGCGAAAGAATGTGCACAATACTGGTTAACCGCTTAGAGGACTAAGCCAGCTGCACAGTAAAAGTGTGGTTAGGTAAACTGACCGAGCTCAACATGACCCCATGGGGTTGACTGGGCCGTAAAACATTACAAACAAACAAGTAGTGAAATGAACTTATTTAATAATGAGTTAAGGTGTAAATATGTTACTGGGCCCAGGTGTTCAAAGCGTCGCTAGCTTAACGAGCTCGTTAGTGGTCAAAATATTAACTGTTCTAGTAAGTACAATATCTAATTCACAGGTATTTCTGCTAAAAAAATGCGAATGCAAAAGCTACTCACATTTTATCAGCTAAAATAATAGCGTATATGCCATATTTAATGATCAAAGTTTTAACGATACGTTAACTAACGACATCGTTAGTTTTGAACAACTGGGCCCTGGTCTCCAACCGAGAAGCTTTACTCTCATTAAAACCTCATGGAGACTGGCTACATTTGGTAGATTGTCTGCCATTTTTACAAAGGAGCCAACTTTTCTTACTTTGTTGGCTTTCTTGCACACCAAGTGCCTTCTGCAAAGGAAATACATTGCTCTAAGGTGGAGCAAATTCTTTCTTTCATAAGTCGACCCCATTTCAGAAAGGAGGAACAACAGTTTTGACTTAGTTGCCTTCCCTTTCGAAAATGTATCAACTTCCCATAAAAGACAGCTAAGTTCTCCGTACATAACAACTTCCACATGGATGCGGTTGTTACCTTAGACAAACATTGAAAAAAAAACAGTGTAAATTAGTGTGGAATGTGTGTTTATCCTTTGCTGTTAAATTTTCAAAGGCGCCTTCGCTTTCATTGGTTGTCGGGCGGCAGTCAATTTACAAAAGGAACCACAATCTAGGAGACAACAGACATCACTTCATTACGAAAACACGCCTATTCAAATTTATTGAAAATTATACCACCAAAAACTGAAGGTTTTCAGATAAAAATTCGGATATTTTTCATATTTCTGCTCAAAACACAGATTGTGGGTACTCGTTAGAACCGCCTAGTCGAGGCGGTTCTAACGAGTACCCGCAATCTATGTTTTGAGCAGAAATAAGAAAAATAATGTATACCCCTGTAAACCCCAGTTTTGCTATATAAAAGTGGTGTTTAAGGGGGTCAAAATTATATAGGCATGTTTTCGTGATGTGGATACAGAAGTACTTTAATGACTTACCGTATGGGATGGATCTTGTTGTACATTTCTTGGTTTGGTGGAATCAAAATCCTTTAATGCTTCCTTGAAACCCCCTGGTTTTTCGTATATTCTACCGCTTGGGCTGAAGAATATTTGTTTTGCGTCCTGTAATAGCATTCTCGCGACTCTCATGCCCTCGAATGTAGCTGCGCCTGATGAAAGACGTCATTAATGAATAATTAATCCAGCTAGCATTCTACATAACCCGTTCATCCCGGAGTTTCTGAAGTGGAATCTTCCATTCTTGAATTTGGACAGGTCCACTGATGCAAAAAGGGGGTTTCAGTCTAAAATCAAACATCCTGGAGACAACTCGTTCGTTTCGAGCCGTCTCATCTGTTCCTACACTGTTTGCACAAGTATCTGTTTTGGTCGAAAAGTATTAAATCTATATATACTCGTTATCGCCCCGGCAGGAATCCTGTCGGGCCGATAACGGTCCGATATAGATTTAAGTGGAACGCTAGCTGGGTAAACTGTCAGGAATTCTACACATATCTTTTGCAGACTAACTCCGAAAATCCTGATCAACACGCACATGAGTTCTAACACCCTCCCATTCTTTGCCTTTTGTTAATATATATAGTGGTGATTTGCGCGTATTGCCTGGATTGTGAATATACGAATCCGTATTGGCTGGATTGTGAATAAATGAGGTATTTCTTTTTATAGTATTTTTTAAACCTCAGAAATATTTTTATGAAACTTTTTGTTTATTACATTGTAAGCCATCAGAAATAACCGAGGAAAAGAAGTGGCGCTTAACTGCGCAAACACGTTAGAAAGGTTTCGAAGTTGAAAGCTTTAACTTTATCCTGCTCACTATAAATATAAGCAGATGACATTTAAAATGTTTATTTTATCTTATTCTTCGCAAATAATAAGATTTTACATTTGTTTCAAAACAAGTATTATTTTCTATGAAAAAGTAAGAAAAATATCTGTAATTTTCATTTGATTATTTAGTCGTTTGCTGAAGTGATTTTCAGCATGCTTGGCGTTAAATGAATTCAGGTTAAAATTCAATAAGGCATTACGATGCCTAACTATTTAGAGTTATTGCAGAAAAAAAAACTGATAATATGGATAAAGATCTAAGTTCTTCGTTTATTTTTGTTTTATATTGCATTCCTTTGAACAGTGTATCGTTTGTTTTTGGATGAGTTTGTTTGTATGTGCATACTATAGTGCTTGTTTCTTTCAAACTAAAACTTCCTTATTTGGTTTAAACAATAGTTTATTAAATATAATGAGTACAACACAAACTTACAAAAATGACATAGAGGATCAGATAACAAGCTAATTAAAGCTTATGTGAAATCTTCCTTATTTCACACTCAGTGTTGTAGAAATGTGCATAAGCATGATCTTTACTGAAAGTTTAAGTGGAATACATACACTTTCATGGGCCTTATGAAGAGGGGTCTTCTCTAAAAGGCCCCTTAGGAGCAAATTCATTTCTTTCAAAGTAGATCCCTTTTCTTCTTAAAGGACTTGGTGTATGGAAAAGTAAACAGGAAGCCACAAAATTTACCTCATTGGTACAAAATGGCGGAAATTCTACCAAATGTATTCAGTCCCTATATTTCCAAGCATGCACTTTTAATGGCGGCTTGTGGTCGGTTTTTTTTTTTTTTTTTTTTTTTTGGTCGATTGTTTGTCATTTGACCTAAAGTTAAATGACACTGCTGATGTCCAAGTGACTACCACTGACAAATAAACTTTAACCGCACACAGTACACTGTTTAATCCTTTACTGACCAATAGATTCATCGACCCATTAGCGTCAGGCTTATTTTATTCATTACGAGTTTTACATCGATTTCCTTACTTTAAGCAAACAGTGAAGACCCTGATCAGACGCCGCGTTCTGCGGCGGCTTATCAGGGTCTTAAGTGTTTGCCAATGCCCCATGTTTGGACCACGAGGCATACATGAGCTAATAAGCAGCGCAATGGAAATAAAGCTGCCGCAAATACCGGAAAGGGTAATAACGGAAATTGTTTCAATACTGAACAATCGATCGAAGTCCAAGTTCAAGACCATTTTTCCAATCTACACTCAGAAACAATCGGCCCCCAAAGCTGTCAGGGCTTTGATTTTACACTAGGGACTTGATGACTATCCTTAGTATGAATACATTGAAATGAACCTAAATACCATAAACATTCGTAGAGACATACCAAAAATATTCGCCAGTCGTTTTCGTCTTTCAACACTAGAGTGGTCTGAAAAATAAATATGCAGCGAATATATTCCCCTTTAGATCGTAGACTGATAAACCTCACAGGGCCCTGGTGTTTGCCTCTTGACCAGGTCCTTTTTACATGTTTCGATGCAAGAATTAGAAAAATTAGAAGAAAAAATGGTACAATTCAGATTAGTCTGCGATAGATGTGAACAAATGCATGTCTTAAATGGTTGCTTTGAAAATAAAACCATCATACGGAAAACAAACTGGTCTTGCATCGATCAAGACCTCAGAAACAATATGTGTCAGCCAAAAATTTCAAGACACACAAACTTTATTTTTGATATGACACCTTTTCTTATTTTGGGCCTTTTCAGAGGGACTGCTGTCAGGTATAATTTTTTTGTAGAACAAAACAAATCTGTGCGGCCCAGAGCATTTGCAGAAATGTATTAAATATATATTGAAAATCAAGCATTCTGTAGCCAATTATAATACAAGTATTAGCTTTCATAAAATGTTTGGTCTACGCTTAGCACACAATCAATGTTAAAACTAATTGAAGATTGATAAAGGGCAAAGTGACTTAGATATCAGCGTTATATTTCTTGGTCCAGTCACTGGTCATTATATTTTTGGAGACTACATAGTGAATAAACTTGACATTTTGCTGTCAGTCAGCTTTTAATAAAATTTATTGTGTCCTAAGCATAGACCAAGCTTTTTGTGTGAGTGAATAGTTGATTCTCTGAATCTTCCAGATACACAAAGTAATGGCTCCAGTTTGATGTGTGAGATTTTACAATGATACCTTTTACATCATTTCCGCTTTTAGAAGATCGGCTGGGAATAACTTGTTTGCTGGTCACCGAGCAACATAATGTCACAGCGACAACTAAGAAAAACATGGAGGGAAACATCTATATTTCTGCAAGAGAAACTGAAAGTGAGTCACTCAAAGGATAATCCCAATAAATAAAAAAAACAATGTACAGCAACATCTCACCGCAGAACGCAGAAAAAAATGAAATAATGCGCGACATTTCTTGTTTCATATTTACTAAAAACAAAAAAGTAGCTATCCATAAGCTGTTGCATAACATTTTCAGATTTTTCCCTTACTTGAGGTAATGCTTCTCAAAGTGAAAAATTGCTTGATTTACCTTTTTGCGCGATCAAATGCGAAACCGAATGTCGCTCAAATCGGTTTGCTTATTACGCATCGGCTGCAAGAGAAACTGAAAGTGAGTCACTCAAAGGATAATCCCAATAAATAAAAAAAACAATGTACAGCAACATCTCACCGCAGAACGCAGAAAAAAATGAAATAATGCGCGACATTTCTTGTTTCATATTTACTAAAAACAAAAAAGTAGCTATCCATAAGCTGTTGCATAACATTTTCAGATTTTCCCTTACTTGAGGTAATGCTTCTCAAAGTGAAAAATTGCTTGATTTACCTTTTTGCGCGATCAAATGCGAAACCGAATGTCGCTCAAATCGGTTTGCTTATTACGCATCGGTTCGGTTGGTAGGCGTGATGGACGCCTTTTTACACAAAAGTTGCACAGTGGCAAAACAGTTCATTTGGGTCCATTCACCTTAAAAATGATAACAGACTTTTTGGGATAAAAGCGGCGAAGCAATAAAACTGAGGCCTTAAAATGTCAATTAACCCATTGTAGTCTAGAGACCCCTAAAAGGGTATTTGACAAACAACGCAGACCCAGATCAGACGCCGCAGAACGCGGCGTCTGAACAGGGTCTCCATTGTTTGCAAATAGTGCAACCTTTTCTAAATCTCATAGCCGGACATACCTAAAATTGAAATTGGACTCTTCCATTATAAAGTGTGGATGAGTTCATTCAGTCTACAATGGTTTCAAGGGAGTTGTATACACTTGGTTGAATTTCCGCTGTATTTTTACGAGCAGGGGCGGGGGGGGGGGGGAGCATTTTTTTGCGATTTCTCGTTTGCTTTCCTGCTTTCCTGCACCGTGATACAGTCCTTTCTGAAAAGGAGTCTACTCTACAAGGGATCCCTTTTCAGAATGGAAAAAAGCATTTTGACAGAGTACGCGTTCCCCTTAAATAGTCAAATAAGTATTATTTTAGTAAAGTCAGTATGGGTTTGCTGCTGCGGAATGTTCTATTTGTTTGTTTACACTGAGAGCACCATCATGAATGGTATTAACCCATTTTAGCCTAGCGTCCTATAAAAGGGACATAAGCAAAAAGTGTAGACCCAGATCAGACGCCGCAGAACGCGGCGTCTGATCAGGGTCTGCATTGTTTGCATTTAGTTCAGAAATTTCTACAAAACATGATGATGATAAAAATACTGTGCTTTCGACTTCTTTCAGAAAGTCGTTTTTTGCTTGGCGTTTTACACAGAAGTAAATTTGCAAAATTTTTGTCATAATTTAATGCAAAACCATTTGTCGTAACTACCTAAACAAAAATATTCTAGTTATTCTTTTTAAGAATCAAACATTTTCACTTTTCTCATAGTAAAAATAAATGCAAATTATGCAGAATTCTGTAGGGTAAGTAACTTGGAGTCAGATTCTTAACAAGTTTCGTTTTGTTCAATTTTTTAAAATTTTCACAATATTGTTGTTAAACATTAATAATTCATATTCAGCAAAAAAAATTACTTTAGAGATTGCACAAGTCAGAACAATGTTTCAAAATACATTTAATTTTAGGGTAAATATATGAGAACAAAACACAGAAACGGGAAAGACAAATGGTTTCTGATAAGATATGGTGAATCTGAACAAAATATTTTCATTTAAGATAAAACGCCAAGCCTAAAACGTCTTTCCGAGTGATGTCGAAAGGATAGTATGCAGACACTCCTTATATAGATAATGGACCTGTCCAAAGATTTGAGTTAGAAGAGTCCACTCGGCATAAATGCGTTAACAACAACGAGACTGGTAGTATAAGAAGATATTTGAGCCGCAACGTGAAAGAAAAAAAAAAAAAAAAAAAAAAAACATGCCTTCAGACATGTGCGCCCAACGAAGACTCTAATCAGACTGCGCATCCGCGCAGTCTGATCAGAGTCTTTGTTGTCCGCATGAAGAAACTTTGTATCCTTGGCTATCCAAAATGCGCCAAGTTTAGATTCTGATCAGACTGTGCGAATGCGCAGGCTGATCTGAATCTGCGCTGGGCGCACATGTCCGGAGGTACTTTTTTTTTACTTTGCGCCTCATTTTATTTCTTTACTTACAACGTCGCTCTTAAGCCAATTTACCGGTCAAAAAGACACTTTTTAGTTCTAAATTATTCTAAGAACACCTGTTCGACATGTTGTCCGAAGCATTTTCACAAATAAATAAATTGAAATGTCATCATCTTGTGTAAAGGATTCAGCAAGATTTATAGACTAGTAGGGCAATATGACAGTGAGTTGCAATCCAATGCGGTATCTTGTGACAAATCTTACTAAACAGATGGATATTATTACGTTCTTCATTTCTCAAAACAAATGCGCTTAGATACATATACACAGGCTGTATCCCCACCCCCACCCCCACCCCCACCCCACCCCCGGTCCCATTTCATGATGTGTGTAGACTGACTGAATCTGTTAACGTTATCCTCTGATGAGTTTTGACGAAGCCGACTCAGATATTAAGCTGACACTAAGACTGGCACAATTAATCGGATAATCGATTAACTGATCGATAAATTCCACAAAAATGATTATCGTTACAGATTTGCTAATAAACCATCATTTGATTTCTGTGTCTGTTACTTTACCCTTAGTATTCGGTCACCTCAACTCCTTACCATACTTTATCTAAAATTTGAACAAGTACAATTTACTACCCACTGTTTGTCTATACTTAGCTGAATGAGTGGGAAACAGTGTAGACCCTGATGAGACGCCGTGTTTTGCGATGTCTCATCTGGGTCTACACTGTTTGCTCAGGCCAAATATGTACAGTAAAGTATTACATATGGTAAGAGTCATGCTCAGACAGACAAATAAAATTATGACCAAATCTTCAGTGATTACTATCGATTATCGATCATAATGGCAGGACTGATAATCGATTATCTTTTCAGCTCTGATTAGCCAGCCTTAATTGACACAGATATCTATCATGCAATTCATCCAGTTTGCTTTTTAATACATCATTGTGGGGGGGTTGGGGGGGGGGGGGCGGGAAAGACGGTGGGTGGGAGCTGTTCTATGTTTTGAAAAAAAAAAACTGACAGGTATACGACTCGTATCAATGACAAACAAGACAAAATATTTAGACGTAAACGTTTAAGTACCGGCGCAAATTTTGTTCATCTTTACATAGAGATATGGGACAAGAGCATACTAAAGTTTAATAAATTTTCAGTGTAATAGGTAAAAAGGAACAACAATGTGATTACTTTTATTAAGTTTTATGAATTTTCATGATCAAGCAATATGCGAATCCCAGTCATACTTGGATCTCCACGAGATTTAGTTTGTACATTATTTAAAAAAAAAAAAAAAAAAAAAAAAAAAAAACATGCCACAGCTTAAATAAGTTACTAGAGCTTATCTAGAAGCTTATTTTAGCATGCGTCAGATATGAATATGTTTGAACTTTTTAAGTATGGACCAGAGGTCATAGTCAAACTTACCAATGATTGACTGCAGGTCATATTCAAACTTACCAAACTGGGCTCTGCGCTAATCGAACACTTCTCCATGCATAAAAACCCAAAGCTATGTTAAGAGACAGGCGCGATTCGCGCGCCTGCCAGTGAATATAGAGAGGCGTTATCTTAAAAAATACAGACAGCACCAAATGTGCATGAATTATGCATCTGATTCAAACTGCATTATATCGCAAAATGTAGAACTAGGTCAGACATTGCAAAAATAAACATGGAGATACCCAGGAATGGCCACAGTCAGGTAACACACACGGCCGAAAACAGAAAGAACAACCGAAGAGATGGCCAACAGCAAAACATCTGGGGGTTCAAACTAGGCCCCATGGACATTTTCAACCTTTGGTCTTAATCCAGAAAAAGCCACAACGGCATACGAGGGTCCTGCAAAAAGTTTTGTCACTGGGTTCGGATAACTTCAGTGCTACGTTTTATCAAACATATTTTTATTACAAACCTTCAAAGTATTCCTCCTTTACTGAAACACATTTTGTAACCCTTTTACCCAGTCGCGAAAAGCAGATAAATAGTCTTCTTTTGGTATCTGTTGGAGACACTCATAAATAGCGCTGCCAAGAGAACTTCTAGACGTATGCTTATTTCCAGAAAGCATTTTCTTAAGCCTTGGAAATAAAAAGAAGTCACAGGGACTCAGGTCAGGTGAATAAGGTGGATGGTTTAAAACTTTCACCGTTTCAGAAGCCAAAAAAGACTTAACAACCTCACACTTATGAGAAGAGGCGTTGTCATGTAAAAGGTGGACTCCTGACCATCCTTTGCTTGGTCGTTTCTTATTGTAAAGCTCTTTCACTTTCTTCAGTACAGAATTCTTGTAGAATCGGCCAGTGACTGTATGACCAGATGGACAAGGCACTTGAACGACTAACCCACTTGAATTAAAGAAAATTGCGTACATCTTTTTCGAACTTATGGTTCTCTTGGCAGTACATGGGCGTTTTTTATCTTTTCGTTTCTATTGCTTATTATCAGCCCTTCTTTGTGGCTCAAACATGTGCACCCAGGTTTCATCACCTGTTAGCAAATTGGAAACAACCCGACTATTACAGCCTTTGTATGTTTTCAAAAGTTCCCAGGCACATTTAAGGCGTTGTGTCTTTTGATCCTCAGTGAGCAAATGAGGTACCCACCAAGCGCAAACCTTCCTCAGGTCCAAACGCTTTTACAGAGTTGTTTGCACACTGCCTTCTGATATGCCAGTACAACTAGCTACATCTTTGGCAGACAACTGCGCATCCTGTTTGACCACAATCGTTACAGCAGCGATGTTAGCCTTGGTAACAGAGGTTATAGGCCTTCCAGGATTGGTATCATCTTAAACAGAAAATTTCCCAGCTTTAAAAGCTTTAACCCATCTAAAAACTGTGCGCATTGAAATGGTCTGAGGTCCATATATACCACACAATTCATTAAATATCTGCTTTGAATCTATATTAAGCCTAATGCGGCATTTAATATATCTACGAATTTCAGTCTTCTGGTCCATGCTCCAATGTAACAAGTAAATTGGCCAGTGTATATGACTGCATCCATTTCAATTTAAAATAACTCGGTCAGTTGGAAAGCAATTTGCACGAATAAACGGGTATCATTAGCTATTCAACACACCATTCAAGTGAGTGAAGCATTTTAAAATATACCTTGGATTAAACCGAGGAAGCCTATTAGTGACAGAACTTTTTGCACGATCCTCGTACATCCATCGGACACCAATAGTGCCTGGAAAGCAGATTCTTATCATATTTACCCGAAGTATTTGCAATTCAGACATCTTAACTCCTTAGCATACTTACCCTAAAACTTGTCCCGTTTGGCAAACAATGCAGGCTTTGATCAAGTACTGTGGGCTGCTGTGTCTGACCTAGATCTGCATTGTTATCTCAGTACTCTCTGCCCGAATACCTAGCGTAAATTCATTTAATAAAATACGGCGAAGCTTGCTTCTTACACTTCACTCAGTCTTAAATTTTACAATGAAGGCTGCAATGCGGCAAAAAAATTTTCTCATTTCAAATTTGGTGATTGTCAGGTCTGTAAACCTGGCAGGGTACCAACTTTTCAAGCAGGAGACTTTGGATTCATATCCTCATTCGAGTACAGTCGAACCTCAATGGCTCCAACATCTGCGGGACCATGGAAATTCGTTCGAGACATGGGTAGTTCGAGCCACTGAGGGTAATCATGGCACCAGTTCAGGAAGCAAATAGCGATAATTTAGGGAAATCTTTTCGATTTTCTACACAATGATTGTATGTTGAGTGTACTCATTAGAATCGCCTCGATGAGGCGATTCTAATGAGTACACACAACATACAATTTCATGATAAAATAAGAAAAAATCATTAACTTTTTGTTTTCTTGAGCTATTGGAAGAATTTTGTAGGGACTGAAAAAAAAGAGTTCGAATCATCCACGGTAAACGAGCCATCCGTGTTCGAGCCATTGATGTTACACTGTATATTGTGACTAAATTCTTATAAATTGATTGTGCCCAATGAAAATAATACCTAGGCAGATCAGCTTCAGACTTATTCGGGAATTGCTATTATGCCTGGAATTACACAAATGTCATGATTTATCAAAACATAAATGGGTCATTTTTATGCCCCCGTGGAGAAAGGCAGATACTTTTACCCTCTGCACCATAGTAAGCATACAGACTGAGCATGTGCATAAAGCTCACAGAACTCTGATCAAAATATTAATGGTAGAGTTATGTACCTTTGATTTACTTAAAAAAGTGTCCTATACGGATGACATAGTAGGCTTTGTGTCTTCCCCTTCAGTTTTAAAGATAATGATTTGAAACTTGCAGCAAAGTAAGATTATAAGCTGGACATGCGCATAAAGGTCACAGAACTCTGATCAACGTTTTATTGGTAGACTTACTTACCTTGGATTTAGTAAGAAAATTTGCCTTATATACATGGCATAGTAGGGTTCGTGTCTCTGCAACTTCTCGTACAGTTTTCAAGATAATGATTTGAAACCTGCAGCAAGATAAGAATATAGGCAGGGCATGTGCATAAAGGTCACAGAACTCTGATGAAATTTTATTGCTAGAGTTACATACCCTTCATTTACGTAGAAATTTGCCCTATTCATATTGCATAGTAGATTTCATGTCTCTGCAACTTCTACAGTTTTCATGCGTGTGGTTTGAAACTTGCACTAAAGAAAAGATATAGGTAATGCATATGCGAGAATTATATGCCCTCGATTTAGTTAATAATTTTGCCTTATAACCATGCCATATAGACATCATGTGTCTGCAACTCCTCTTACAGATTTCAAGGTCATATTCGGAAACTTGCACCATGGCAAAAACAGAGGCTGAGCTTATGCATAAAGCCCACATGCTTCTGAAAACAGTCAAATGATAAACGTACAAAGCCAAACTGGCAGTGGCCCTTTAAGGATATTCTAGTTTTATTACTGTTGTGTCCAAAGTTTGCACGATGCCTGACAAACAGTGGAGATCCTGATCAGATGCCAAATCTTGCAGAATCTGATCTGGATCTACATTGTCTACTTAGAACTGTCTGTCGAAATACTTTTGGTAAATACAGTAGCCCTGAAAATATTTGAAGTGGTCACCAAGGTGCTAGTTAACATCACGAAAACATGCCTATATAATTTTGACCCCCTTAAACCCCACTTTTATATAGTACAACTGGGGTTTACAGGGGTATACATTATTTTTCTTATTTCTGTTCAAAAACATAGTTTATGGGTACTCGTTAGAACCACCTTTTCGAGGCGGTTCTAACGAGTACCAACAATCTATGTTTTGAGCAGAAATATGAAAAAATATTAGATATTTTTATCTGAAAATTTTCATTTTTGGTGCTAAAATGTTCTGTATATTTGAATAGGCATGTTTTCGTAATGAGAAAACGCTAGTTAATACAATTTCTAATGACTGGAACTGAAAGAAGGAGAAGGACTTTTGTGATTGTTTGGATTGGCTGTGCAGTTAGTGTTATCTGGGTGATTACAATGTAGCAGAGCATTTGACTTGCAAGCAAGAAGTCAGGAGTTTGAATTATGCAAGGGGTACTCATTTTACCTCGTATAATTACTCAAACACCATTGTAGGGCCAAGTTCCTGCATTTTGTTAAGCGGTACATAGGTTACTATTTCAGTAACACTCAGAATCATCATGATTTAGGCGTCTTTCAAAAGTGTTAGATATCTTTATCGCGTACTAAAATTAGGTCTCATTTTTTTTTTTTTTTTTTTTTTTTTTTTTTTTAATTTTTGAAAGCCTATACTTGTACATCGGACCTTTGCGAAAGCATCAATTTTTGGTACAACTTCGAATTTATTTCAAAGCCCAAAAAAAAAAAATACATATGAACGAACAGGCGCAAAACATATTTTCTTTGAAGTAAACTATACTGAAATTGCCTCGCATGCATGTTATAATGAAATATTTGTTTGGATAGAAGCGTATCAGTACAAGCGGACGAGGTGCGCCCTTCACAAAATTGCATTACGAAAACATGCCTATTCAAATATACTGAAAATTTTACTACCAAAAAATGAAAATTTTCAGATAAAAAATTCTGATATTTTTCGTATTTCTGCTCTAAGCATAGATTGTGGGTACTCGTTAGAACCGCTTCGGCGAGGCGGTTCTAACGAGTACCCACAATCTATGTTTATGAGCAGAAATAAGAAAAATAATGTATACCCCTGTAAACCCCAGTTTTACTATATAAAAGTGGGGTTTAAGGGGATCAAAATTATATAGGCATGTTTTCGTGATGGGAAAACGGCGCCGAATCGTGCAACTGTAAACAAATAATTTAAAAGGCATATCTCGTTGAAATATGAACAGCTATACGTTCGTCCATGGAGCAAAACCCTCAAAACCATCGCAAATCGCCTAAATTCCGACTTACTGGACGTCCCTTCGGCGCTGGTAAACAACGCAATCGGAACGAGACTACATGTAGAAACGGGTTTTCCGAATATTACGATGAAAAATTAAACTGTATTTCTGTTTGCTTAAAATTCATTTAAAAATATTTTTGTTGGTTATAGCATCGTAGAAAAGACAACATAAGTCTATTAGATCGAATAGTTTTTAATGTGCATGCTGTGATTATTATTTATTTATAGAATATTTCTCAGTAATTTACTGAGTTATTGTGGCTTTTTCAGACGACACACGTTTCTTAGCAAAATAAGTTAATTATTCATGATCTTAAAACCCGAATATTAAAAATGTAATTTATATGCTTTTGTTATTTTCTACCAAAGATCATTTGTGTAAACGCTTCTTTTGATGCTTATATCAATCTGGTTTTGAGTTTATCTGTTTTTAGAATCGAAAATCCCCACTCATCTTTTAGCTCATTTGCGCTTCTCGTTTGTTTAAAAAAAAAAAAACCTCTTAAACTCTCAAACGCGTCTTATTGCTAATTAATGCGATAGATATATTAATTACATTATTTCTGATTATTATTGTGTCTGTGTGTGTGTGTGTGTGTGTGTGTGTGTGTGTGTGTGTGTGTGTACTCGTTAGGTTTTGGAACCGCTAAAGCTCATATGACGGTTTAGAAAATATGACATCAGAGCGCAACCTGGCAATTTCCACAGTCCGAAAACTTTCGGGTTCAGCATTAAACGTTTTGCACAATCGACCGAATATTTTCGGGTGCCGCAAGAGAAGGGTAAATTAATTAAACATTTCAGACCACTTTCGCTCTGACCTGGTGTACACCTCTGGTAAAGTGAAACATGAAAGTGAATTAGGTGCGTATACACCTTCCACTGTCAAAATTCTTATGTAAATGGAAAGAATTTGCTCCCCTTTTCAGAAAGGGTTTGTTTTATAGGAACGAAAACAGTACGTCAACAGTTATCTGTCTTGTATAAGAAATGGTGTATCAAGTCACTCTTGGGTCGCATGTTACTCGCCAGTGATTTGGCTGGATCCCTGCTCCTGTTGGCGCTGGTCATTAGGTACAGGGATCCAGGGCAAGGCATTCACTATCACTTTGCACATCTAAACGCAACCCAGCCAAAAAAGACTTAACAACCTCACAATTATGAGAGAAGGCGTTGTCATGTAAAAGGTGGACTCCTGACCATCCTTTGCTTGGTCGTTTCTTATTGTAACAAGTAAATTGGTCAGTGTATATGACTGCATCTATTTCAATTTGAAATAACTCGGTCAGTTGGAAAGCAATTTGCACGAAATAAACAGGTATCGTTAGCTATTCAACACACCATTCAAGTGCAGTGAAGCATTTTAAAATATACCTGGGATAAAACTTAGGAAGCCTTTTAGTGACAGAACTTTTTGCAGGACCCTCGTAGTAGACCAATCTCCGACTTTACATATGCATTAACCAATAAAATAAAATTAATGCATGAAAAGATGGCTTAGACATTTCGTATAATTCCCAGAAAACAGCATGAAAAGTGTCTTTTAAATTGCAACAGCAGACCAAACAGACAGACAATTTTAAGCGTGCTGTCTTGAATTGTTGGTTTTAATGGCAGATTTCATCTGTCATTTTTATTACCAATAAATGTTTTCCAGTGTTAGTGGCTTTCACTACCACTGAACATGCTTCCGCATAAAAGGTAGGTCAACCTATACTTAAATTTTGCGGCATTTGCAAACTCGAGGGTCGTGCAAAAAGTTCTGTCACTAATAGGCTTCCTTAGTTTTATCCCAGGTATATTTTCAAATGCTTCACTGCACTTGAATGGTGTGTTGAAAAGCTAACGATACCTGCTTATTTCGTGCAAATTGCTTTCCAGCTGACCGAGTTATTTCAAATTGAAATAGATGCTGTCATATTCACTGACCAATTTACTTGTTACATTGGAACATGGACCAGAAGACTGAAATTCGTAGCTATATTAAATGCCGCATTAGGCTTAATATAGATTCAAAGCAGATATTTAATGAATTGTGTGGTATATATGGACCTCAGACCATTTCAATGCGCACAGTTTTTAGGTGGGTTAAAGCTTTTAAAGCTGGGAAATTTTCTGTTGAATATGATTCCCGTCCTGGAAGGCCTAAAACCTCTGTTACCAAGGCTAACATCGCTGCTGTAAAGATTGTGGTCGAACAGGATGCGCGATTGTCTGTCAAAGATATAGCTAGTTGTACTGGCATATCAGAACGCAGTGTGCAAACAATTCTGAAAAAAAGCGTTTGGACCTGAGAAAGGTTTGCGCTAGGTGGGTACTTCATTTGCTCACTGAGGAGCAAAAAGACACAACGCCTTAAATGTGCCTGGGAACGCTTGAAAACATACAAAGGCTGTAATAGTCGGGTTATTTCTAACTTGCTAACAGGTGATGAAACCTGGGTGCACATGTTTGAGCCACAAAGAAGGGCTGATAATAAGCAATGGAGGCGAAAAGATCAAAAACGCCCATGTATTGCCAAGAGAACCATAAGTTAGAAAAAGATGTTGTACGCAATTTTCTTTAATTCAAGTGGGCCAGTCGTTCAAGTGCCTTGTCCATCTGGTCATACAGTCACTGGCCGATTCTACAAGAATTCTGTACTGAAGAAAGTGAAAGAATTTTACAATAAGAAACGACCAAGCAAAGGACGGTCAGGAGTCCACCTTTTACATGACAACGCCTCCTCTCATAAGTGTGAGGTTGTTAAGTCGTTTTTGGCTTCTGAAAAGGTGAAAGTTTTAAACCATCCACCTTATTCACCTGACCTGAGTCCCTGTGACTTCTTTTTATTTCCAAGACTTAAGAAAATGCTTTCTGGAAATAAGTATACGTCTAGAAGTTCTCTTGGCAGCGCTATTTATGAGTGTCTCCAACAGATACCAAAAGAAGACTATTTATCTGCTTTTCGCGACTGAGTAAAAAGGTTACAAAAATGTGTTTCAGTAAAGAGGAATACTTTGAAGGTTTGTAATAAAAATATGTTTGATAAAACGTAGCACTGAAGTAATCTGAACCAGTGACAAAACTTTTTGCAGGACCCTCGTAGATTTCGTCAAAATCATATTAATTTGATGTTTTAGAGCACTGGCTCTCGATATTTGAATACAGTGTTGGATAGATATGAAAACAAAGAATGAAAATATGTGCTTTATTGATGATGTATATGCATGAGCAAATATAGCCATCAGAAGAGATGGCAAATCCCCCGACCAAACCGCCATTTCTAAGTTTGGTGTATATTACAATCAGATATAATGGAAATATTGAAACAGGGATGAAATGTGACCAAACTAATAAATGAAAACAATAATAGGTGTACTGTAAATGACTTAATGTTTGCTTGTTCTTTTTTTTTTTTTTTTTTTTTTGTCAAAATCATCTCTTTATGATTTCTTATGTGATTAATATTTGCAAATACTTTGAATAATCAACAGAGCAAAAGTTGTCCTTCTCACAAGCGACACGCCTACTTGACCTGATATATGTCCCTACCAAAATTATCAAGTTATCTTAAACATAATCGAAGTTATGGCCTGCACAGCATTTTGAAATCAGGGGAGATAAATACATAATGGAGAAAGTGAGAGTACTCTTGAACACGTCATGCCTACTGGTCCTTACCTATGCCTCTACCAAATATTATCAAAATATTTCAAACCACATGCACAAGAATTTGGCTTAGAAATTCATTCAGGGAATGTAACTAGAAAACTGCCACAGCAGAGGTTGTCCTTCTTACACGCGATACGCCTACTGGTCCTTATCTAGGCCTCTACAAAATATTATTAAAATATTTCAAACCGTTTAGAAGTCATTGGGTGCACAAAAATTTGGCTTAGACATTTATTCAAGGGAGTGTAAAAGAAAAAGAACAAAGCATGAGTTGTCTTTCTTGCATGTGACACTCCTACTTGACCTGATATATGTCCCATCAAAATATTATCAATTATTTCAGACAATATGTGAGTTATAGCCTGCACATGATTTTTCAACTCAAGGGGAGATAAATACATAACCAAAAAGTGAGAGTTGTCTCTCTCTCACATGACACACCTACTGGTCCTTATCTATGCCTCTACCAAATATCAAAATATTTCAAACCATTAAGAAGTTATTGAGTGCACAATTATTGGACTTAGAAATTTATTCAGGGGAGATAACTAAAAAAAACAAAGCAAGAGTTGTCCTTCTTGCATGTGACACTTCTACTTGACCTGAAAAATGTCTCCAACAAATATCATCAAATTCCATATAGTATGGGAGTTATGGGCTGCACAAGATTTCAGCTTTGGGACATAATGAACAAAGATTTGTCTCTCTTGCACGTGACATGCCTACTGGCCCTTATCTATGCCTGTACCAAATATTATCAAAATATTGCAAATCATTAAGAAGTTATGGAGTGCACAAGAATTTGGCTTAGAAATCCATTTAGGGGAGGTAACTAGAAAAAGGAACAAAGTAAGAACTGATTTTCTTGTATGAAACACTCCTACTTGGCCAGATATATGTCCCTATCATATATTATCAAATTATCTCAAACAGTATGGGAGTTATAGCCTGCGCAAGATTCCGATTTCAGGGGAGATAACTACATAACGAAGAACGTAATTGTTGCCTCTTGCACATGACACCCCTTCTAGTCCTTATCTATGCCTCTCCCAAATATTATCAAAATATTTCAAACTATTAAGAAGTTATTGAGTGCACAAGAATTTGGCTTAGAAAATTTTTCAGGGGAGATAACTAGAAAAAGAACAGAGCAATAGATGTCATTCTTGCATGCGACACTCCTACTTGGCCTGATATATGTCCCTACCATATATTATCAAATTATCTCCAACAGTATGGGCGTTATGGCCTGCACAAAACTTCTGCATCGGGGGAGATAACTCCATAAAGAAGAAAGTGAGAATTGTCTCCCTTGCACATGGCACGCCCACTGGTCTTCTTTGTCCCTATCAAATATTATCAAATTACCTCAAACGGAATGGGAGTTATGGCCTGCACAAAATTTTGGCTACAAGGGAGATAACTACATAACGAAGAAAGTGAGAGTTGTTTCTTTTACACGTGACACGCCTACTGGTCCTCCTCTTCATCCCTACAAAATATTATCAAATCATCTCAAACAGTATGGGAGTTATTACTGCACAGGATTTTGACTTCAGTTGAGATAACTACATAACGAATGAAGTGAGTTATCTCTCTTGCACGTGACATGCCTTCTAGTACTCCTCTTCATTCCTACCAAATATTATCAAAAAAATCTAAGGGTATCAAAGTTATTGAGCGCACAAGGATGCGTCTACGGATTCCTGCTTCAGGGGTGATAACTACATAACGGAGGAAGTGAGATTTGTCTCTCTTGCACGCGACATGCCTACTGGTCCTACTCTTCATTCCTGCCGAATATCAAACTATCTCAAACAGTATGGGAGTTATGGCCTACACAAGATTGACTTCAGGGGAGATAACTACATAATGAATATAGTGAGAGTTGTCTCCCTTGTACGTGACACGCCTACTGGTCCTCCTCTTCATTCCTGCCAAATATTATCAAAATATATTTAAGGGTATCGGTTATGGAGCGAAATAGGATTTCTACAGATTTCTGCTTCAGGGGAGATAACTATATAACAAAGAAAGTGAGAGTTGACTCTCTTGCACCCAACATGCCTACTGGTCCTCCTCTTCATCCCTTCCAAATATTATCAAATTATCTCAAACTGTCTGGGAGTTATGGCCTGCGCAAGATTTCGGCTTCAGGGGAGATAACAACATAACGAAGATAGTAAGAGTTGTCTCTCTTGCACGCGGCACGTCTACTGGTCCTCTTCTTCATTCCTACCAAACATTATTAAAATATGTCTAAGGGTATCAAAGTTATGGAGCGCACAAGGATGTGTCTACGTACGGACGGACGGACGGACGGACGGACTCCATGCTGATGGCTATATCCCCCGAACCTATCGATCGGGGGATAAAAAGTAAACAAACGGAACCATAATTAATATATGGTATATCAATACGCCATCGCTGTGGCTACCAATAAAATTTCCGCCACTGAAGGCGCACCTCTCGTCAACGTTGGCTTCTGTCAAAATCTTGCAAAGTCTATAAAACGCTTATATACATGTATCGATAAAAAGTTTACAAAAGCTCAGATTTCCATGAGTCTTTAAAGAAATCTGTCATTTCAGTGCTTTTGGTGCTTTGATTCTATTTGTGGTCACTGAATATTAACCCTTAAAACGCCAAGAAAACCTGCATCTGAAAATGTCATCTGTTTATGTCGTCTGCTTAATATTCTTGCAAGCTTTTCAAACTATTTTTGCATACAGGCAAACAGTGTGGACCCTGATCAGACTGCTCCTAATGGAGCAGTCTGATCTGGGTCCACACTGTTTGCAAAAATGACTTAAAATCACAAGCAGATGACAAAGCAGACGACAATTGTTGTGATTGGCAGCTTAAGGGTTAACTATCCACATTTTCCTGCAGCGATCTGCACGAGCAGTAGACTACTGCAAGTTCGGAATGTCTGTGCAGCTACAGTCTCCTCTTTCCTGTTCATTGACTCATTTTCCACAATATTTACTTATAACGCTCTGCATGCTTGGTAAAAAATTTCAGCAGACGACACATTGATGATATTTTTCTAACTTTTCTCAGAAAATAGACTTTGCCATTTCATGCAGAGTGTCCATTTGGTAAACATTTATCAAGAAATGCCCAAGCCCGTTTTCTGGGGGAAAAATAAGGGGAAAAAACATCATCAATTTGTCGTCTGCCAAATGTGTGCAGAGGGTGGTAAAGGTTAAGTATTCGGACACCCAAGTCCGTGCCGTACGTGTCCCACGTTGGGCGCCAAATGTCACTGGATGGGGGCTCTATTCAGGACAACAGACAACAAACAAGACATAACTAGATGAAAATGATGATTTTAATGATGATGATGTTGTTGATGATCACTGGTACATCTGTAAATATATATAAAATACATTTACTATCACACAGCAACATAGCAAAGTATCAACTTTACTGGTGTATGTCTACATGGCGAATGCACTGATCCATGCATTAAAACATACATAAAAAGTGATCCGGTTAGTACATAACGATACATGCTGTATTAGTATTATGATGACTATTTGTGAGTGCGGGAGATGAGATCTATAAAGGGAAAGAGTTGAATCTGGGGAAACGTCGGTACTTAACCTAATAAAATAAAACGAAGACATTAACACATTTCTAATATTTTATTTTATTGTGCTAAACACGATCTATGACAGAAGTCCATAAAACCTGCTTATATCTCTGAAAAAACTATGAGGTGCCGTTTTACTATAAATCCCCTATTTTTGATATCACTAAATCGATTTTGTGATATCACAAAATCGATTTTGTGATATCATTAATTATTATATGATATCACTAATTATTTTAAGGTATCACAAAATCGATTTTGTGATATCACTAAATCGATTTTGTGATATCACAAGTAAGACTGAATTTGTGATATCACAAAATCGATTTAGTGATATCACATAATAGAATTTGTAATATAACAAAATCGATTTTGTGATATCACAAAATGGGCATGATTTTGTGATATCACTAATTCTATTTAGTAATATCACTAATTCTATTTAGTGATATTACTAAATCGATTTAGTGATATCGCAAATTCATTTCTTTTTAGTGATATCACAAAATCTATTTTGTGATATCACTAATTCGATTTTGTGATATCATTAAATAGGAGTGAATTAGTGATGTCACTAAATTGATTTTGTGATATCACAAATTCATATTTTCCCTTTGAATTTTTGGAATAATGTGGGCTTCCGAAATGATCACTGCGCATGCGGTACCACTGCGCATGCTCTTACGGAAGAAACCTGTCTTTTTTTTTTTTCTTTTTGTTTTATACAAAAAGAGTTTTGATAATCAATGTATATAGACAATTTCCATGAAAGATCAAATCTTGTTTTCTGGGAAAAATAAGGAAAAAAAAAAGTCAGCAATTTGTCGTCTGCTAAATAAGCCTAGGGAATGGAAGTGGTAAATCATACTATTTTTGTTCAAATCTCAAAATTACTGTTATATTGCTGAAGCGACAGGACGTTTTTCACCATTGATTTTCGTAATTAATATCGTCTAAATCGAAAACGAGTCTTATGTCTTAAAGTCTAATCATAACAGTAGCAGACGACAATTTGATATTGTTTTATTATTTTTAGAGTAAATTAAACTTGACATTTCATGTGAATCGTCTGGCTGACTAGTCCACATGAAATGCTAAAATTTTATTTTCTCGGAAAAATAATAACAAACAAAAAAAATGTCGTCTGCTACAATTTTGCATAGCCTATTTTCTGGGAAAAAATAAAAGAAATATTTCAAAATGTCGTCTGTTGAAATTTTTACCCAGTATATGCTAAGCGGCAATAGATTTATTAGGGAGCAAACATTGTATTGTTTGCGAATATAATATATTTAGTGATATCACTAATTCGATTTAGTGATATCACTATTTCTTTTATATTAAGTGATTTCACTAGTTCGATTTTGTAATATCACTACTTCGAATTCGTGATATCACTTAATCATGTCTATTTAGTGATATCACTAAATCGATTTTGTGATATCACTGATTCGATTTAGTGTTATCGCAAATTCATCTCTCTTTAGTGTTATCACTAAATAGAATTAGTGATATCACTAATTCGATTTAGTGATATCACAAAATAGGGGATTTATAGTAAAACGGCACCTCACAATAAAAACTGCCTCAAAATTTTCGCAAACTGTGTAGACCCTGATCAGATGTGTCTATAATGTTTGCTCAGGCCTGCCTGTCCGAATACTGGGGGTAAATTTAATACGGTATGTACGTTATCCAACGATTCTGTAGCCCTGATCAGACTGCGAGGATGACACACTGATCACCCAGGGAAACCCGATATCGGGATATCGGAGGTTGCGAGATTTCGGAGGTAAACAAATGATGTCATCCAGCGACAGTGTGTGTACTTATCCTCTTTTAATGATCAAAAAAGTGCTTCTAGAGGATAAGCAACGTAACCTATATTTTCTCAGTTGAATAGTTTAATATATGAAAATGGCATTTCGAGATAAAGTATCCTCCTATTTATTCAAAATCACGTTTGAAAAGGAAATTTCATTGTTTTTCACCCAAAATTCCATTTTCAATTGTTTATAGCTTTTATCCTGTAAAGCTTTTTCATTGAGTATGTATGTCTGTATAATCTAGAACCTTTCTATAAATTATACAAGAAATAGCAGATGTGAATAAATTACTAAAGTGGCAGATTTTTTAGATTTCTTTAGGGTTGTTGTCATATTTATTGGTAACAGGATGTGGAGGTATGATGCAGGGATGTCGGAGGACAGATTTATATTGGTTATCGGGATATCGGAGGAAAGGAAATTTTGTGTTCTTCTTAAAACGGCTACGTCTTTTCTGAAACGTGATCTTGCCTGGTTTAATATGTTGTAGACGATTATCTGAATCGTCAGAGTGGCATGTAGCAAACGAACAAAGCGTTTATGCTGACTGGCAAAGAATAAATGAAATAATGTGCCACTGACTTATCAAGATAAAACATCAAGATAACCAGCCTTCGTGATGAAAACCCCGGTAACAAACACGACTTCACATAGAAAAAGTGGGGATTGCAGGGCTATAATTTTTTTTTTTTTTTCTTGTTTCTGCTCTAAAATATGTATTATGGTACTCTTAAGAACCACGTCGTTTCTGCTCTAAAACATAGGCTGCGGGTTATCGTTAGAACCGCCTCGATGAAAAAAAATAATAATACGAAAATTAACAGTTTTCTTGCTGAAAAGTTTGTATTTTTAAGACATGAAAATTTCATTCTGCGTGTTTTCATATTTGTTCATCACAACGTTTTGTGCTTTTGGTGAGTTTCCAGGCCTATACACAGACTTTTGAAATGGAAGGGGCGGGTGTGTGTATTCTTGGCTATTCTTATTGGGGACACAGATGCCAATAAAATGCCGTTGGGGGATGCAAAATTAAGGAATGTAAAGTGATTTTATGGCCAAACCTGCATGAATTTTCAAATAATTGGCCCGAAAGGGGTACAGGTCTCGTTTCATCGTTTGGTCGCTCAGGCACTCCATGGATTTTTCTTTTACATTTAATTTAGGCTTAAAAAACCCAGGCCCGTGGGTTTTGAAATGGGGATGGTGTGACCGTACGGAGGGGTGCAAATGCTCAGAAAATGTCGATTTAGAGGTGAAAATTAGGGGTGTAACCTGTGTTTTCGATTAAAATCTGCTTAATTTTTTAAACAATTTGTCTACAATTTGGCCAACTCCCCCCACCCCGCCCCCCATCTGCTTGATTTTGAATAAATTTGTCCACCCCCATCCCCAACCACCACACACACACACACACGCACACATGCACGCACGCGCGCACAGCGCGTATGGAAGAACACGTTACAAAATCTGCAATGTTTTCTATTGATAGCAAATGAAAATGACAAAGGTCTCCTCGATGCAACTCGATACAACTCATATAATTATATCACGCTAGCAAATTTATGCTTTTTGCAAATCTCACTTATATTAGGAAAATGGGATTACAGGGGAATGTGTAATTTTTCTGGCTGCTGCTTAAAAACCTAGATAAGCGGTCTGTCCGTAAAGATTTGTAGACAACAGAGGAGCTGAAAGCCCGTATGGTATAGACTGGGGACTCAGAGGTATGCTTCTTAACAGATTGTAAACATTTTTAAAGAGCTCATCGTGTGATTATTATTATTATTATTATTTATTGTTGTTGTTGTTGTTGCTAAATTCTAAATTAAGCGACCCACCTAACACAGGTAGTGGTCAAATATGAACGACTCATTATAAGAAAATAGATAGATTCTTGTAATTAGGTATACAAATGTCAGCCCGATGGACGAATAAGCACCTGTTGTTAACTTTATTATAGAGTGTACTGATATTGGTGAATATTGTGCCGAGTTGGGATATTGCTATAAATAATTGATATATCATAGATTTACAGTGGTAACGTTACGTTTATTATTTCTGATCTGATGGCACTCGTTGGCACCACATCGGCGCTGCGGTTCTTATGAGTTTCCAAAATCAACATTTCAATCGAAACTTAGGTAGGAAAATATCACGTTTCACATACAGAACATTATTTTTGCAGCGAATAGCTGTTTTATTGCATATAAATTCTTAAACGTAATGGCATTGATTCTAGTAATATTATTACATTAAACACTCCTTCAAACCAATCAAACCCTATTAAAATTGCTACAAAAAGAGACACTAGTATTTGCACACAGGCTTAGCACCTTATTGTGCAATTAGGGTTTTAATTTATATTGCTTTTTTAGACAGAACTCACTCAGTCAATTTTCAGTGCCTCCGAAATCCAGCAACAGTCCCTCCGAGATCCACAGCATCATGTGTCAATGTACCTCCGAATATTCCGTTATCCAAAATTTCGCAAGTACTTGCTTTAAATTTCATCTGGAAGCGTTATTTTTTGTTGATAAACTGAAACAACTATGAAGACAGTCTAAGAAAAGATAAGTCCATCCTTGGGCAATAATAAACCAACATGTCATTTACCATGATCGGGCTGGTAGCCGTCGAAAAGGCAAACATGAGATGAAAAATAGATCATCTTGGTTCAAATGCCGTTTTCACCATCACAAAGTAGCTGAGAAAGGAAATATTTGTTTTAACATATTCATTATTATGTCTCTAGAACGAGCAACTCAGCTTTTTTATCGACTGATTAAGATATAAGCTATCAAAAATGGATAAGTACATACCCTGTCGGTGGATGATGTCATTTGTTTACCTCCGAAATCTCGCAACCTCCGAGATCCCGATATCGGGTTTCCCTGGGTGCTGATCTTCGCTGTCCGCTGCGCTACCTCAGTGCGCTTCATTTCTCGCGTAATAATGTTTACAGGTTAAAAGTCAATATCGTGTGTTCTGTCGATACTTTACATACTTGAGAAAACATCGCATTCGTCCAGTCGTGTCCGTGTGTAATGGTTTGTACATGTAATACAAAATAATGAAGCCAGTGTTTGTGATATATTCGCTGCTTTATATAGGTTAGTAAAATTTTGTGTTTTGTCATTTTAACGTAGCTCTGTTAGATGCAACAAGCAGACAATTCAAATGAAATGTCAGGACTTATTTTCTCTGAAAAAAAAAAAGAATGTCTGCTACAAATTTTGCTTGACGCTTCGTACGCTTGGATAGAGGAGCGTCATTTGCACGGGCATCGATCGAATCGATATAACGCGATAAAAGAGTCCTCATGCTATGCACGGGAAATGAAGGCACGGAACTGCCTGCGCATTCTGTGCGAATTGTAGAAGTAACGAACAGAAGAGGTCCTGATCAGAATGCTTGGATAAAAGCTGAACCGGTTCTTTGCTGTTCAAATTTAACCAAATCCTCTGTCATTGGTAGGCTGACTGTGTTCTGTGATTGTGGTTCATCCTGGATATCTCCTTTACTATTTCAAGGACATTAAACCTGGTCCTGCTGAACAGTGTATATCCAGATTAGTTGGCGAGCTGGATCTGTACTGTTTGTCATTAAGTAGGCCTATGTGAATTTTTATCAACAGGCTAAATCAATATAGCTGATTGGCTGGAAATTAGAAGTGGACATGGCATCTAATTTAGCATGGCAAGGGTTAAACTTTCGTGGATACGTCTGATTTCAATTCTTAATGCTTAGCATGCAGGATAAAAATTTCAGCAGACATTTAAAAATATTTCTTTCAATTTTTCCTAGAAAAGTGATTTTGACATTTCATGTAAATTTCATGAAATGTCAAAGCTTATTTTCTGGGTTTTAGAAAGTCGTCAGTTTGTCGTCTGCTGAATTAGCCAAGAAAGTGGTAAAGGAAACGAAGACACCATATACGCTTAAAATATCTGTTTGGTTTCCATGGAAACTGGATATAGAAACTCAGAAAGCAGAAGTAGATATGTAACAGAAAAGATTAAGGTTTTGATTGTATATTATTACAGACAATGATGCAGCTAAGAACTAAGGTGCATACCTAGGTAAACTGATAGGTTTGGTTCGTGCGTTCTTGTGTGTATATATGTATGTATGTAATTATGTGCAGTGTGTGCGTGCGTGTGTTCGTGTGTATGTATGTGTACATGCGTGCGTGAGTATATTTTCTTATAGGTCAAATCAGATTCAAACATTATTAATGAGTATAAGCACTGCTATAGGGTATGTTAATGTTGTCTACTGCAAATTATGTCCCCCCTTCCCCACTACCTAAAGGAGGGGGAACATATTGTTTTTGGGACGGATCCCGTTGGCGTCAGCGTCAGTGTTGGCGTAAAATTTCTTGTCCGCTCTGTAACTTGAATACCCTTTGGAATATTTTGATGATACTTGGTAGAAATGTAGATCAGGATGAGATGACATGTCACATACAAGATTGACATTCTGGCTTTCTTACTTTTGGTTATCACCCTTTGTTTTATTTGAAAAAGATTTCGTGTCCGCTCTGTAACTCGAATACCCTTTGGGATATTTCGATGGTACTTAGTAGAAATGTAGAACAGGATGAGACGATGTGTCGCGTACAAGAATGACAACATTTGGCGTGAACTCCCTTTGTTATATCTGACAGAGATTATCCATTGATTTTGTGTCTGCTGTGCAAAGACCCTTTGGAATATTTTTATGTTACTTGGTAGAAATGTAGAACAGAACCAGACGATATGTCACGTACAAGAATGACAACACTGCCTTTCTTACTTTTGGCGTTATCTCCCTTTGTTATATCTGACAGTGATTTTCCATTGATTTCGTGTCCGCTCTGTAAGTCAAACACCCTTTGGAACAGTTTTATGATACTTGGTAGAAATGTAGAACAGGAGCAGACGACGTGTCGCGTAAATTTTTGACGTATCTCCCTTTGTTATATTTGACAGTGATTATCCGTTGATTTTGTGTCCGCTCTGTAAGTCAGAGACCCTTTGGAATATTTTTATGATACTTGCTAGAAATGTAGAACAGGACCAGACGATGTGTCGCGTACAAGAATGACAACTCTGGCTCTCTTACTTTTGGAGTTATCTCCCTTTGTTTTGTTTGAAATAAATTTCTTGTCTGCTCTGTAACTGGAATACCCTTCAGAATATTTTGATGGTACTTAGCAGGAATGTAGAATAGGACAAGACGAGCCAGAGCCTTACATGAATGACAATGCCTTTCTTACTTTTGCCGTTATTTCTCTTTGTTATATTTGACAGTGATTATGCATTGATTTCGTGTCCACTCTGTAACTCAAATGCCCTTTGGAATATTTTAATGGTACTTCATAGAAATGTAGAAAGGACGAGATTACGTGTTGCGTACAAGAATGACAATTCTGCCTTTCTTACTTTTAGCATTATCTCCCTTTGTTATATTTGACAGTGATTATGCGCTGCGCTCTGTAAGTTGAATACCCTTCAGAACATTTTGATGATACTTGGTAAAACTGCAGAACAGGACGAGCTTACATCACATACAAGCGTAACAACTCTGGCTTTCTTTCTTTTGGAGTTATCTCTCTGTTTTTGTACAGGTGATTGATTGTTCGGTTATATCCTAAGAAATTATCTGTAGCTTCCGTCAGTGGGGACAAGTGTGCTCTATGTTCTGCAAAACAAAAATGCAAATGAGTCCGGTCCCTGAGCAGTAGCCAGCCATCATAGATTATATCAAACCGAAAACTTCTCTCAATCAAAATATCTAAACGGTCTAAGTTTTGCATTTTAATTTAACTGTCAAAAGTTTAAAATCTCACACCAATACATGGCTTTATCATACATGTATAGGGTTTTCAAATGTTGCCTCTGTTTGTTTGCGTTTCTTTTTGCATTCAGTTTATATATTTTCCAAAACAGAAGTCCCAAAATGAGAACAAATAGACCAGAAACAGTTCGAGTTGAAAAATGAGTACGAGTTGACCAAAATGAATACGAGTTGACCTAACAGTGAGAAAAACTCGACAAAATAAGTACGAATTGACCAAATCGCTGAGTACGAATTGACCAAAATAAGAACATTTTAACTTAAGTACGAGTTGACTTAAGCACGAGTTGACTGAGACCATATCGACGCAAAATGTCGATAAAGTAAATTTCTACAGTTTGTGTAGAGGCTAACACAAAATGTAGAAAATTCTTACATTTTTTCGTTAGCGTCAGCGCAAAATGTAGATATTTCTACAGTTTTATATTTCTTTATAACACTGTCCTGAGCTGAGCTCGAACCCGCTCTGTATGCTGTATTTGTTGTTATCAAACTTTGTGATGAGGCCAAATAAAAAAAAAATGTGTGTTTAGGGTAACATGTTTACATTTTTATGTAGCATTATACCATAATTACCAGATAAATTTGGACTTAGCGCCATAATTCACATATAATTTTACCAAGTCTGACTAGATGTATTGATCCTTTGAAAGTACCGTTAGAATGGCAAACAATGTAAACTGCTCCTTGATCTCGGTCTACACTGTTAAGTCATACCTACTTGTCCGAATATTAAGCATAAGTATTTTATCCCTGTAACAATTTTGTTTTATTTTTTGAGAAAATATGAAAAAAATTGCTAGGTTTCACCAGGAAAATTAGGTAGGGTAAGGCTACCCTAAACACATATATTTTGGCCTTAATCCAATAATGAACTGAAAAGAACAAAGACATGAATAGTTAATTTTAGACTGGCTCCAGTCTCCAGTGACTAAATATTTTTCGCATAATCCTGTTTGATAATCCACTAAAATAAAACCAAAAAACTATCATGACTATAAAGGCTGGTCACTAGAGTCTCTAGTGACCAGCCTTTATAGTCATGATATTACTTTGGTTTTATTTTAGTGGATTATTTAAACAGATTATAAGAAAAAAGTATTTTGTCACTAGAGACTGGAGCCAGTCTAAGTTAATTTTTTTAATTGCGTTACAAAATATTTATTTAAAGGTATGCATTTCTTACAATACATCAATTAACTTATTACAGACCAGACACGTCTTATTTTTATTTTGTAAAACATTTTATCTGTGAGTTTAAACGAGACCATGGTATCTGTTGAACACAGTAGTCTTAGAGTCAAGATGAGTTTTGCCAACATTTCAATAGAGCTCTGCAATAGGAATAATGGATACATTACACTAGAAACAGTGTTTTGTGCCTTTCAGTGGGTTGAAATTAATTTACATTTAGATTTAGTACCTCAGTATGCTGTTGGCTTTGTTGACATAGAAGGGTTTTACCGTATTTTTACTATATTGCTTTTTTCTTGTCCTTGTTTCAGTGGTTAAAGACGCTACAGCTTGGGTATGTACAGTGTCTCAGTACGTCTTCGCAGCAGACGACATTTTAAAACTTCTTTTTTTTCAGAAAATAACTAATTTCATTTGATGGGAACTGTCTCCTTAATAGATTTCGCATTTCATACGAGTTGTTTCCTATGGAGGCAGTTCGCATAATGTGTAAAACCCTGTTTTCCATCCCTTTTGTCTGGGAAAATGTCAGAAAAAGTATTACTTTGTCGTCTGCTGATTTTGTTCAGGGGCTGCCTAATCTGTTCAACCAAACTTATATTTGGCCGTAATATGAACAGCATTGACAGTTCTAGTATTCCTCTTTCAGGAGTTATCTGTCCATTTTAATTGTTGATGTTATATATAAATCCTTTATCCTACGAAATGTCATAAAATTTCACAGAAATATTGACTATGGCAAGACAGAGTGTTTTGAACGAAGTGGGTCCTTTCAACAGTGTTTAAAGGGCCTGGATACACTTGGTAGATTTTCCGCCATTTTATACAAGGGGGATAACTTTTCTGACTTCCTAGTAGTTCCTTCACACTACTACTCTTCTGAAAAAAGGTCTACTCTAAAAGGAAAGAATTTGCTCCCTGTGGGAGCAAATTCTTTCCTTTTAGAGTAGACCCCTTTTCAGAGGGGTGAAAAAATAATTTCACAGAGTTGCCGCCCCCCAGATAGTGTATTCGCCGGCCTCGGTGGCTCAGTTGGATGCGCCGTCCGACTGGAGACCAGGAGGTCGCGGGTTCAACCCCCGCCGAGATCGGCAACATTCTTTCGTGAAGAGTGATCATGAAATATTTTCTACGGTCATTCTCTCCCTTTCCGCTGATTCAAGAAGGGCAGTTGTCAGTTTCTGGTGAAAGAATGTGCACAATACTGGTTAACAGCTTAGAGAACTAAGCCTGTCCAGTAAACGTGTGGTTAGGTAAACTGACCGTGCTCGACATGATCCCATTGGGTTGACTGGGCCGTAAAACCTCAACACAAACACAAGATAGTGTATTCGTTCCCTTTAATGGTCAGGTGCTGGGCATGCGAGTTAGCGGTGCCAAGTACTTGGGGTTCATATATTCAATAGTTTCTGCTGGAACTCCCACGTTTCGTGTAACAGAAACTGCCAACAGGTCACAGGGCTTTGTGAAAAAAATATAAAGACCGGCTCTGTCACAAAGTCTTGGAATTGGCCTACCAGACCCTGGTGCACCTACAGCTGAGTACGCTTCAGCTATAGGAGACTCTTATACACAAGAAAAAAAACACAGGGACTGAAGATTGTCCAAAGCTGTGAACAGTTTAGACCTGTAATGACATAGCTGGGACTTCCAGTGTTACAGTCATGTTGGAACAGAGTAACAGACTCTTGATCAGAAATTGTTTCAAAGTTCTGCTTTTTTAACAAGTTTTCAGTTTTGGTGGCTTTCCCAACTATATCCATCAAAAGCATTAAATAAGGGTATGGTCATCTTGACTTGCAGGCAAATCTATACTGGTTAATCGCTTAAAGGACTAAGTAAAAGTGTGGATACGTAAATTGGGCGCGGTGGGCATGAACCCATTGGGTTGACTGGGCTGTAAACCTCAACAAAAACAAATAGCTCTAGTGGTTTCTACATGTATTCATTCATTCCACGTAGTCTGGTGAATTACCCTTCCAAAAAGTTGCAGATTCGCCGGATCTTGACGTAGTTAAGTCTGCAGACAATATAATTACCAAGCTATACACTAACTAGTCTACTCGTTTTTTTTTTTTTTTGTTGTTTTTTTTTTGTTTGTTTTTTTGTTAATTTAATGGATTTAATGCTGTGTTTCCTGTAATGGATGTTTTCTTATCTTATCGTGTTCTTGCTCCAAATTTTAAACTTTTATTTTTTGTTCTTAATTGGTATGACTCTTTTCTTTTAAAGGTGGAAGAGATCACAAGGTCCCGCGCTTGAATTCCGTTAGAGGTAGAATTCAGCTCATAGCTGTACGGCGCTTCATTCCACAGAGCCTTTTATTATTGTCTCGATATGACTTAAACTCGTAGTATTGAAAGAGACGTATAACACGAAATCATCATTATATACTGGAGCAACTCGATTCTGAGTTTGCTCAAAAGTGAGGGTATGCAGCAGAATACAGTCAACCCTCTTTATACCAACACTCAATACAACGACAAAATTCGTTATAATGACTGACAATTTGAATGTCACGAAACCTTCGCTCAAGAGGTGACAGTTAATGAGAAATTATGCAAGAATATTGCATTAAAACTTCAAGTGACATATGTTTTGGATATTTGTTAGAATCGCCTCACTGAGGCGATTCTAACAATTATCCAAAATATATATTCTGTGAGTAAATAAGAATAAAACAAAGCCTTTCTTACATATCTTTCTGTCCATTAAGGATTCATTACAACAGCAAATTCAATTTAACAACATCTTTCGGAACAAATGCTGTCGTTGTAACAAGGGTTCACTGTAGAAAGGTGGAAAGGCAGGCAGGCAGACAGGCAGAGTTATAGTGACCGTACACCAATGACTCAAACAGTTGATTGCTTGTTTACTACAGTGACTGATTTGAACTCGTTTTTGAGTCCCTAGGAAATTCTTTCAATAACTGAAGAAAACAAATATTCGATTTTTTTTTTAGGGAAATGCTCTTATTTTATCATATAAAACGTATGTTGTATGTTCTCATTAGGGTTGCCATCGGGGCGATTCTAATGAGTACTCTCAACATACCATTATTTTGTAGAAGATAGAAAAGATATCCTTAAGTGATCCCCGTTTGCCTCCTGACCTAGCGCTATGATTAACACTCAGTGGTTGGAACTACCAATATGTGGAACAAATTTCAATGTCGAGCCATTAAGTTTGACTGTGTATGGTACATACAACAGAACCAGAAAATATGACAGGTATTCATCTGTCTTATCAGATTTCATCTACACTTTCTGCTATTTTGTGTCATTTTATTGTCAGAAATCCGTTTTCGAAATGTTGGATTAGTCTAAACGTAAAGATGGAAGAATCCATTTTACGCTTAGGACTGTAATGGCTTATCTATGTTTCAGACATGCAATGACTATAACTGTGCTGGAGCTAATTGTGACACAGCTGCCACTTGCGATTCAGGAACCAAACCATGCCAGGTAAGCCTGGAGCACACAATTTCAATGTCACGTTTGCAGAATACACGGTCTAAGTGCTTGTATAGAAAAGTAGTCTGTGGGTGTATCTGAAAGAACAATAAAGCTCTCCACAATCACAAAATAGCCTACCAACCGGACGAAGAGAAAGAGAAACAAACTTCGACAGACAGCACACACGTTACAGGCCAACAAAAAGTAAAGTAACCAGCTCCCTCTTCACTTACGAGGTGACAAAAATACCAAACGGACCAACCAAACAACAAAAATCCAACAAACATCTTGTACAATTTGTCCTTGAACATGGTGTCTGATGTGTGACATGATCACTGATGTATGACATGGCGTCTGATGTATGACATGATGGTTGATGTATGACATGATGGTTGATGTATGACATGATGGTTGATGTATGACATGGTGGTTGATGTGTGACATGGCGTCTGATGTATGACATGATGGTTGATGTATGACATGATGGTTGATGTATGACATGATGGTTGATGTATGACATGGTGGCTGATGTATGACATGGCGTCTGATGTATGACATGATGGTTGATGTATGACATGATGGTTGATGTATGACATGGTGGTTGATGTGTTACATGATGGTTGATGTATGACATGATGGTTGATGTATGACATGATGGTTGATGTATGACATGATGGTTGATGTATTACATGGTGGTTGATGTATGACATGGTGGTTGATGTATGATATGGTGGCTGAAATATGCTTAGCAGGAAATGCTTACTACTTGTGAGTAAATGATCTAACTTCTTGTGCAAGTGGTCTTTGGACACGGTAGCAGAAGTATGATAAGCAGGAAATACTCACTATTTGTAAGTGATCTCACCTCTTGTGCAAATGGTCTTTGGACACGATGCAAAAGTATGCTAAGTAGGACATACTTGCTGTTTGTGAGTTAAGGATCTCACCTCTTGAGCAAGTGGTCTTTGGATACGGTGCAGAAGTATGCTAAGTAGGAAATACTTGCTGTTTGTGAGTTATTGATCTCACCTCTTGTGTAATTACTCTTTGGACACGGAGCAGAAGTATGCTAAGCAGGAAATACGTGAATAAGTGATCTCACCTCTTGAGCAAGTGGTCTTTGGACACGGTGCAGAAGTATGCTAAGTAGGAAATGCTTACTGTTTGTGAGTAAGTGATCTCATCTCTTGAACAAGTGGTCTTTGGATACGATAGCAGAAATATGCTAAGCAGGAAATGCTTACTGTTTGTGAGTAAGTGATCCCATCATTTGAGCAAGTGGGCTTTGGATACAGTAGCAGAAATATGCAAAGCAGGAAATGCTTACTGTTTGTGATTTAGTGATCTCACCTCTTGAGCAAGTGGTCTTTTGGCATGGTAGCAGAATATGCTAAGCAGGAAATACTTACTGTTTGTGAGTAAGTGATCTCACCTCTTAAGCAAGTGGTCTTTGGACATGGTAGCAGAAGTATGCTAAGCAGGAAATACTGTTTGTGAGTAAGTGATCTCACCTCTTGTGCAAGTGGTCTTTGGACATGGTAGCAGAAGTATGCTAAGCAGGAAATACTTACAGTTTGTGAGTAAGTGTTCTCACCTCTTGTGCAAGTGGTCTTTAGACATGATAGCAGAAGTATGCTAAGCAGGAAATACTGTTTGTGAGTAAGTGATCTCACCTCTTGTGCAAGTGGTCTTTGGACATGGTAGCAGAAGTATGCTAAGCAAGAAATACTGTTTTATGAGTAAGTGATCAAACCTCTTGTGCAAGTGGTCTTTGGACATGGTAGCAGAAGTATGCTAACTGTAAGTGATCTCGCCTCTTTTGAAAGTGATCCTTGGACATGGAGCTTTAATATGCTAAGCAGGAAATGCTTACTGTTTGTAAGGGATCTCACCTCTTGTACAAGTGGTCCTTGGACATGGTAGCTGATGTATGCTAAGCTGGAAATGCTTACTGTTTATGAGTCAGTAATCTCACCTCTTGTACAAGTGGTCCTTGGACATGGTAGCTGATGTATGCTAAGCTGGAAATGCTTACTGTTTGTGAGTCAGTAATCTCACCTCTTGTACAAGTGGTCCTTGGACATGGTAGCTGAAGTATGCTAAGCAGGAATGCTTACTGTCTGTGAGTAAGTGATCTCGACTCTTGCCTAAGTTTTTCTTTGCCATGGTACCTGAATTATGCTAAGCAGGAAATTCTTACTGCTTGTGAGTATCTGATCTCACTTACGCAAGTTGCCCCTGGACATGGTAGATGATATATGGTAAGCACGAGATGCTTACTGATGGCAAGTACCTGATCTCAAGTCTTGTGTAGATGGTCCAGGGATATAGTAGGTGAAGAATGCAAAGCAGAAGATCACTGCTTTTGAATACCTGGGCCCAGTTGTTCAAAGCTAACAATGTCGTTAGTTAACGATTCGTTAAAATTTACATCGAGTGATACGCAAATATGCTGAAATTTTTTGCTGAAAAAATGTGAGTAGCTTTTGCAGTGCAAAAGCTACTCACATTTTTTCAGCAAAAAATGTCAGAATATTGTTTATTGAATCCGCTAAAACAGTTAACGAAATGGCCCTTAACGAGCTCGTTAAACTAACGACGCTTTGAACAACTGGGCCCTGATCTCACTCCCTTTTGCTAGGGGCCCATGCTGTTTGAGATGCACCATGAACAGTAAAGAACAAGGTCAGTCAGCGAAACTACATCAATATATTCTACCGTATCTAGCGATGCTGTAAGGGAACAACGAATACTCAGATTCTGAAAACGAGTCTACTCTAAAAGAACCGAATTTGCTCCCGATTTTCTTCTATAACAGATTCCTTTTCTGAAATGAAGCAAAAACAATTTTCACAGAATCGCCTCCACTGAAGTCGCTCTTTCCCTTTAACTCTTTCAGTGCAAAATTTCAGATGACATTTGTCGTTTTTTTTTTGTTTTTTTTTTGTTTATGTTTTTTGGTGTGTGTGTGTGTGTGTGTGTGTGTGTGTGTGTGTGTGTGTGTGTGTGTGTGTGTGTGTTGACAAGCTATAACTTGGAAAGAAGACTATATGTTAAGTTGAAAGACTGAATGTCAAAGAGCGAAGATCCTGATGGGATGGCTCGTTATGAGCCGTCTCATCTGGATCTATGCTGTTTGCAAAAACCTATTATTATTGCCTGTGGCTGTGAAAGAGTTAAAAACACTGCTAGGGAATTGCATTTTTTTATTGTTTCTCTTGAACAGACCCAACCTTTTTTGTCCCCCGCCTTTTCGACGAAAAGCGAGGTGACATGGTATTCGGCTTTCCGTGGTGTGTGGTTCCGAGTTTGTAGTAGGTACCTTGTGAGCATAAAATCTCCTACAGTTTTGGACCGATCCTTTTGAAACTTTACAGGTGATTTAATCATGGTCTGAAGATATGCATGTGCTTTTTACAGAATCCTTAACTTATTTGGGTTTTTTTTATTTATTTTTATTTTTTATTTCATTATTTTTTTTTTTTCACTTTTTTTTTCACATTTTTAACGTAGACTTTTTTGCATGGTACCGAGTTTGTAGTGGGAACCTTGTGAGTGCAACTCCTCCTACAGTTTTATACCGCTCCTTCTGAAACTTCACAGATATTTTAATCATGGTCTGAAGATATGCATGTGCTTTTTACAGAATTCTGATTTTTTTTTTTCAAACTTTCATATTTTTAACTTAGACTTTTTTCACGCTTCAATACTATCAAAGTGTACATGTAGTAAGTACCTTGTGAGTGCAACTCCTACAGTTTTATACCATTCCCACTGAAACTATACAGATGTTTTAATCATAGTCTGAAGATATGCATATGCTTTTCACAGAATCTTGAAATTACTTTTTTTTTTTTACTTTTTACATTTTTAACATAGACTTTTTTTCATACTTCAATACTATTAAAGTGCATATAGTAGTAGTTACCTTGTGAGCACAACTCCTCCCACAGCTTTAAGCAAATGGTTCTGAAACTTTACAGGCATTTTGCTTGTGGTCTGATGATATTCATGTGCTCTTGGAATCTTGAAATTATGTTTTTTTATATTTATTTTTATTTTTTTTTCAACATTTGTAGTTTCAATTTTTTTCCTGCTTCAATACTTTGGTAAGTGATACAGGATCAATGGTCCTCTGGTTAACTTACTCATTTTTAACAGCTCAATTAAAAATAAGGCGGGGGACATAAGTTCCCTATGGAATTTGCTTGTAATCTTTTGTTTTTGTTCTGTATTTGCAAACACCCCCGTCTGCTGAATCCAGCAATGAGATTAATTCATGTGCACTGAGGCTTCTTTTGGTTTAATGCTTTTTATTTCACTTTTTTCACATTTTTAACTTAGACTTTTTTGCATGGTTCCGAGTTTGTAGTGGGAACCTTGTGAGTGCAACTCCTCCTCTGACTAAAATTTTCAGCGGACGGCATACTGAAGTATTTTTCTTATTCTTCTCAGAAAACAGGTTTTGACATTTCCTGTAAAATTTGCATGAAATGTCAAAACCTGTTTTCTGGAGAAAATAAGAAAAATGTCATCAATATGTCGTCTGCTGAATTAGCCCAGAGAGTGATAAATGTTAATGTGGCACAGTTACTTACTTCGGTTTATTTGTGCGTTTTACTCTATACTTCAGACTAACAAAATGACCCTTCTTGGACAAGAAGTTACGCATTATTCCTGCTCAGCAACGGATAGCTGCACTTCAATAGCAACCAACATTTCTGCGCTTGGTATCACAGTGAGCACGTGCTGCTCTGCAGACCTGTGTAATGATGGCACAAGTGAGTATTTCTATTTGCCTACATAGTTTAGCCTTAAAGCATCTCGTCACCAAGTTTCTGAAGTGGACTCTTCCATCTCTGCATTTGGACACATACATTCTTACCAAAAGGCTGACAGTTGTACATCAATAACGAAATTGCAAACAGTGTAGATCCAGATGAGATCGCTCATTGTGAACCGTCTCATCTGGATCTACACTGTTAGCAAAGTACATGTCTTGATGTTCAAGACTGAACGGGTGAAAGGGGCATGCAAAATTGTACCGGACGACAATTTGTTGTGTTTTTTTTTACCTTTATCTATTATAATTATTAATATTATTATTTACAGAGAAAATAAGACCTGACTTTTCATCTGAATCATCTGCCTAGCAGACGAGTCACACGAAATATCAAACATTATTCTCTCTGAAAATGAAAATCAAAATAGTAAAACAGAAAGTTTTGGCATTTCATGTGAAATAGTTTACGCAGCATACGATTCAGATGAAACACCAAACCATATTCTCTGTCCAATGAAAACAAAATATTTTTCAAATGTAGTCTGCTGCAGTTGTAAATGATACTTTAAGGATTAACCCATTTTAGCCTGGAAACACCGAAATGGGACATTGGCATACAGTGCAAACCCAGATCAGACACCGCAGTCTGCGGTGTGTGATCAGGGTCTGCACTATTTGCATTAAATACAGAAATTTCTAAAAAATACAATAATAATAAAAACTAAGCGGACACCGTGCCATTAGAAACAGTCCAGTTGAAAGAGTCGTGGTATCTAGAAGAGTAAATGCAAATGGGTGAAACAGTAATAACGCCAGATTAGAAATATTCTACCCAGCTTGTTCATAAAGAAAAACTAAAGTTTATAGGTGAAGATAACGTATGTAAATGGACCACGTCATTCAAACGTGTCTTCGGGTATGTGCAGACAGCGAAGGCCCAGACCAGCCTGTGCATCTGCTCAATCTGATTTGGACCTTCACTGTCCGCTAACAGAATTATTGAATACTACAAAATGCCAGAAGAGAGCGAAGCCCGGATGATACTTTGCGCATGCGCAGGTTGATCTGAATCTGCGCTTTTTGGAGCATGTTCGAAAGCACTTTTCTCTCTTAAGATTAGATAACAAACTTGCTTGTGAAAACCGTTCTTG
Source organism: Anodontia alba (assembly GCA_964016985.1). Taxonomy (NCBI): domain Eukaryota; kingdom Metazoa; phylum Mollusca; class Bivalvia; order Lucinida; family Lucinidae; genus Anodontia; species Anodontia alba. Next base: position 103,757,895 of record OZ024822.1, read on the forward strand.
TTTGTGAAAACCAAACTTGATATTGAATGCCATACTCAAAGCTCCAGACTCCAAATTTAGTTCACACACAGCTTTCAAATTTGTAGAACTCAAAGTTCTGTTTACCTTTTCATGTTATGTACAGCTGTTTTCTTTTCTTTTTTTTCAGATCCTCCTTTGGAACAAAATTTGGTAAGATATAGTTCAAAACAAAAAAAAATTTAATTTATGTATACCTCTTTAACCTTTTCACCCCTGAGATTCTGAAGTGGACTCTTCTATCTTTGTATTGAGACATATCCATTGTTGAAAATGGGGATGTCATCGAAAAATCAAAACGGAATAGCAAACAGAGCTGGATCTACACTGATTGCACAAGTATCTGTTTTGGTCTACGGGGTTAAAAGTGTGTCCATCCAGGACACAAAACTTACAACAAAAGCAACAAACTAGAATGGGTATTAAACAGCTGATGCATGATAAGTGTTTACATTGATCCTCTAAAGACTCTTATTTTCATGCTCTAGTGATTTTGCCTTATATTTGGAAGACTATTTCATGGATTAATTTGATACTTGGGATATTGATTCTGTGTGACACCACAATTGACATCTTAACAAATGTAAGTCACATTGACCTGTCATGATTGTCATGGTCCAGTACTTTTGCCTTAAATCTTGAATGTTATTTGAGGTATGAGCATCATTATTGGCGGTTATAAATCAGTAAAATCCAACAGTTGACCTAAAAATAAACGTAGGTCACTGTGATCTGTATTTCATGATCCAGTGATTTTATGTTACATCTTGAAGACAATTTGATGTATGACTATCATAGTTTGGTATAAGGTGACCTGTATTTTATAGCCCTATTTTGTCTTATTTTTTGCAACTATTTGATGCCTAAATCTCATATTTACATAAATTGACACAGTGTGATCCAGCTTTGACCTTCAAGTAAATATAAATCAGCATAACCTATTTTTCATTGTCTAGTGATGTTGCTTAATATCTTCTAGATTATTTAATGGATTAACATCAAAGTTGGTATAATGGAGCAATGTGACCATCAGATTGACCTGTCTGGGGTGGTCGGGTGGTGCGAAGGTGCTGTGTATCTTAGATCACCGGGGCGTCCAACTGATATTGGCTTACAGTTGGGCAAGGCCTGCTATCCTTGTAGTGGGTAAGGATAGAGGGGGAATGTTTTTATTTCTTCTGTTTCTTCACTTTCATTCCTGTTCCTCTTTCTTCCCTGTCCCTCTCTTTCATCTCCTCTACTCTCTCTTCTATCTCTTTTCTCCCTTTCTCTGGGAGACGACACAAAATGACCCTCAAGGGTTGACGTGTCGTTAAACCCCAACACAATCAATCAAAGATTGACCTGTCAAGTTCATGTGGGTCAATAACCTTTATTTTATGGTCCAGCGATTTAGCTTCATGTCTTGACTATTTACTCCAGAAAAAGTTTACTTGGGATGATAGATCAGTGTCTCTCGGAGACTGACCTTGTAAACTATATGTGGGTCAGTGACCTACACTTCATGGTCCATGGTTTTGCCTTATATCATTGTCATTGACTTTAAAATATTTTATAATTAAAAAATGGCGCCCGCCGGGGGTATTCGTGACCCTCTGGGTACTTGCTATAGAATCTCTCTAGAACATGTTCCAAGATGAAGTGCAGTTTTCAAATCGTCCATGCATGCGTCACTCCATTTATACATTTAACAGTTTACTTAAATGCAAGGGAACGGATTCGAACCTAATTTGATAAAAGGGCTGTGGTTCTCGGAAACTGCTTTGCAAATTATAACCAAACTGGAAAAAGGAAATTTCATTACAAGAGGATTTTATATGTGTTAACATTATTTAGAAGCTCCTATAAGATAGCACTGTTAAAAACTTACCTCTAAATTATTAAGTCTAGTGAGCTCAATTTGTTCACAAAGCATCCTGTATTTAATGTCTTTTAAACGATACAATTATTGGAAACAGTCAAGGTGACTTCTATGCAAAAACCTCTGACTTGTTCACAGCAACTACAGACCCGATTCAGCTGAAATTGCTTTTAGGGCATCCTTGGGACAAAGCTGCCAGGTTTGTTAGACAGATTGCTGTTATGCCTATGCTTAAAAACTACAACTCCTTTCTCTCTGCAGTGACATGGCTGATTGCGCTAAAGCCGCATATTAATCGTCCTAATGATAGGGTCTTTAATGTTTTAGAGAAGCTTGGAAACTGGCAACCAAGATGGCCACCACGCCAAATGCTTGAAAATTTTAAACTCCCTTCTTTTCCAATCGAATATGCATTGGTGTTCGCATCAAATCGCAAATACATCAAACAAGAGATAGGCTCTTTAATGTTTGAGAAAAAAAAACCCGAAAATCGGCATCTTCGAAATTGCTAAAATGTCCTGTGGACCTTTCTTTGCACTATATTCTCAAGTCTGCTAAAGGTTTTGTGTGCCCGATTTCAAGACGGCTCTCAAAACACTATAGTTTTAGAAATTATTGACTGAAACTGCAAAGCTTACTGGGCTCTAGATCACCCCTTTGCTACTTTAAAGTATAAACTTGAAAGACCTTTCGCAAATGTCAAAGCTGAGTGAGCTAACATGAATTATAGAGCGCCATTACGGAGTAGCTCTTTCAAATTTGTGAACCTTACCGAACTGTCTTGGCCATACATGGTAAAACCCTTTAAAAAACATTTTTCCGAAATGTCAAGGCCAAATGAGTTCAACTTATATATATTGATAAGTGCTTCAGTCATGTTGCACATCCTCCCGAGTCACCAGAACAAAGAGAGACAAAGAGAAAAAAAGGACAAAACAAACGCCACATACGAAAAACACAAAGAAAGAAGAACTGTAAAAGAGGAACCGGTTTGGAAATCAGTAGGATTAACCCTTAAAGTGCCATTCACAACAATTGTAGTCTGCTTTGTCATCTGCTTGTGATTTAAAAGCCATTTCTGCAAACAGTGAGGACCCAGATCAGACTGCTCCTAGTCTGATCTGGGTCCACACTGTTTGCCTGAATGCAAAAATAGTTTTGAAATGTTTGCAGAATATTCAGCAGACGACATAAACAGACAACATTTTCAGATGCAAGTTTTCTTGGCGTTTTAAGGGTTAACATCAGGAAGACAAACCCAATTTTACTCGCATGAAACCTCACCCTTAATTCTGATGCATCTCCAAATTACAAATATATTTTTCGTTCAGCATAGAAATCCTTTGCCTCATTTGTGAAACATTCACAGTGAAGCATATGTGTGACGAAACAAAGCAAAAAGCTCAGTGCCGACCTGAAGCTAGAACACAAACAGGACCATCATTGCCCCGACCACAAATATTGTAAAACACTATAATTTCTCCGAAACCGCTAAAACTGTCTTTGGACCATGTTTGGGACTAATTCTTTCAAGATCACTAATGGTTTGGGGAGCCAGCCTTTAAGATCGCTGCCAAAACAATATAAACGTTTATTAACAATAATTGACTGAAGCTGCAAAGCTTACAAAACTCTAGCTGATTATTGAACCAACATCAAGATCACTCAAGCTACTTCCAAATATGAACGTTTGAAATACCTCCAAGGTGATGATGATTGGGTGTCAAAGGCCTCGTGTATCTTGCATTACCGGGGCATTCAACTGATATTGGCTTACGGTTGGGCAATGCATGCCTGCTATCCTTGCAGTAGGTAAGAGTAGAGGGAAAATGTTTTTATTTCTTCATTTTCATTCATTTCCTCTTTTTCCCCTGTCCATCTCTTTTATCTACTCTACTAACTTCTATCTCTCTTCTACCTTTCTCTAGGAGACGAGACAAAATGACCCACAAGGATTCACGTGTCGTTAAACCCAAACAAAATCAATTGAAAGACCTTAAAATAGCAAAGCTGGCCTAGTTAACTTTACTTATAGAGCACCATTTAGGATAAGCTCTTTCATATTTGTGAATTTACATTGCTTGAACGTATGTGGTAAAACCTGTGAACAACTTTCTGCAACGTCATGGCCGAATGAACTCAAATAATAAAGCTTTCAGAAATATTTTAGAACCAGTATCCAAGATGACATCATGACCATACATGTATTGTAAAACCTCTAAATGGCTCTTCCGACAATCAAGGTTGATTGCATATGGAATGCGATTGAGAAAATACTCAGAAGTAGTAGATGATCATCATATCCGTATGTGCTGTACTTTATCTGACCTCCGAAGCTGGAAGTCAGATTGCGCTCAAATTTAGAGTGACTCATTCGTTGGGCAAGGTCTTTAAATGCTTTTAAACTGTTTCGAATGCGGCATCCAAGAATGGTGTTATGATCAAATTTTTATTCATATGGCTTCTGTAGTTTTTTCGACAGTATCTTATTTACTTTTGTAAATGTTTTGTATTTGGTTCTGTTCATACTATTCAAAATGATTGCGCTCGACATGACCCCATTGGGTTGACTTGACCGTAAAACCTCAACACAAACAAAACTATTCAAAATGTGTCGTGTTACTTCCTGTCGTCTGTGACAAGGTTAAGTATTATCTATTTTAATATAACCAGCACACATATGAAATACCAAAGACATTGTCGATGGTGACCGTATGGGCGTTGGAAGTTACACTCCTACTGTTTTAAGTTTTATGAGTGTGTTCATTGCTCTCAATGGTCATTTCTTTTAGACTCAGGAGTTTGTTTGTTTTTATGCCCCGCCACAAAAAGTGGCGAGATATTATGTTATACCGTCCAAAATTTTGAGTGTCCGTCCATCCGTCTGTCAATGCTTCATAATTTCGTGCCCGCTCCATAAGTCAGATACCGTTTGTGTTATTTTCACTAAACTTCACACAAATGTAAAACATCATGAGACAACATGCAGAAGACATGAACTGTAATTCTTGCTTGCCTACTTTTGGAGTAATTACCCTTTGAACATTGAACATGGCCTTTTCTGCCATGTACTCATGTCCGCTATGTAAGTTGAAAACCACTCGATGTCTTTTCTTGAAATCTCACACAAACGTAAAGCACCCTGAGACGATCTGCAGAATACATGAACCGTAACTCTGGTCAACCAACGTTTGGAGTTACTACCCTTTGAACATTGAACATAGACATTTTTACAATGTTCTTGTGTCCGCGCTATAACTCTGATCCCGCTCGTGATATTTTCACAAAACTTCACACACGTTTAGCACCATGAGACAAAGTGCAGAACACATGAACCGTAACTATGGTTTGCCTACCTTATGAGTTATTGCACTTTGAACATTAACATAGCCATTTCTACCATGTGCTTATGTCTGCTCTGTAAGTTGAAAACCATTTAAGACATTTTCATGAAATCTCACACAAATGCAAAACACCATGAGACGATGTGCAGAACATAAGAACCATAACTCTGGTAAACCTATCTTTGGAATTACAACCCTTTGTACATCGTATATATTGAAAATAACCGCTTCTACCAAGTTAACTATTTGTGTACCACCCTTTGAATAAAGAAAATATTGGAAAAAAAAACAACCCGTAACTCGAAAGCGCTTACACAAATGTAAAGCCGGCCTTGGGCCGGCCTCGGTGGCTCAGTGGGATGTGCCGTCCGACTGGAGACCAGGAGGTCACTGGTTCAACCCACGCCGAGGTCGGCAACATTCTTTCATGGAAATTGATCTTGAAATATTTTCTACGGTCATTCTCTCCCTTCCGCAGATTCATGAAGGGCAGTTCAGTTTTTGGCGAAAGAATGTGCACAATACTGGTTAAGCACTTAGAGGACTAAGCCTGCCCAGTAAACGTGTGGTTAGGTAAACTGACCACGCTCGAAATGACCCCATTTGGTTGACTGGGCCTTAAACCTCAACACAAACAAAGCAGGCCTCGGTGGCTCAATTGGATGCGCCGTCCGGCTGGAGACCAGGAGGTCGCGGGTTCAACCTCCTCCAAGGTCGGCAACATTCTTTCGTGGAGATTGATCATGAAATATTTTCTACGGTCATTCTCTCCCTTCCACTGATTCAAGAAGGGCAGTTGTCATTTTCTGGCAAAAGAATGTACACAATACTGGTTAAGCGCTTAGAAGACTAAGCCTGCCCAGTAAACGTGTGGTTAGGTAAACTGACCGTGCTTGAATGACCCCATTGGGTTGACTGGGCCGTAAAACCTCAACACAAACAAACAAACACAAATGTAAAGCATCATGAGACGATGTCAGAACACAAGAATTGTAACTACTTTTGAATTTATGGCCCTTTGAAATTTAAATAGTGATTTCTGCAATATATGTGTCTGCTCTGTAACTTGAAAACTGTTTGAGATATTGTCTTAAAGCTTTCTGTACAATGCATATCACAATGATATGATGTGCAGAACACAAGAACCATAACTTTGAATTACTTGCTTTTGGAATTACTGCCCTTTGGACATTGCAAATATTAATCCCAGTCACATACTTGTGCCCTTTCTATAACTTGAAAATGGCTTCAGAGATTTTCTTGTAGCCTTGCAAAAATGTAAAGCAACATAAGATGAAATGTAGAATGCAAGAACCATAAATATGGCTTAATTACTTTTTGAGTTATGGGTCTTTGAATATTGAAACTAATGATTCCTGTGATAAATTTTTAAACTTTCCACGAATGTGAAGCACCATTAGGGTATCTGCAGAAAACTAGAACTGCAAGTCTGATTTACTTACTTTTAGAGTTATGGCCCTTTGAACATTGAAAATAATCATCTCAGTCATACATTCATATAAACTTTATTAAGGGAATGACTAATGCACCTTCCCTTTGCTTTCATTTTTGACAGAGTTATGGCATGTGCTCGATTTAAGTGCAGTTGCCGGACATGTTGCAGCGCTTTTATTTTTAATCTTTTTGAATAGCGCATGTTATTCACCATAACTTAAAAGTGAATAATACTGCATTTTACTTTCAGTAGTGCGACTTTTGAGCAATGCATCATTTTTTTCAGTGACACAGAATGTAAATACTGCATTTTACCTTCTGTGACAACATTGATTAGTAAATGATACTCGCAGTGATACAACATGAATATCGCTTTCTACTTACAATAATATGATTTTGAATAATGTCTCTTACTCACAGTAACGCAAATGTGAATATAGCATTTTACCCTCGGCGACATGACTTTGATTACTGCATCTTATTCATGGTAACACGAATGTGAATATAGCATTTTACCCTCGGTGACATGACTGATTACTGCATCTTATTCATGGTAACACAAATGTGAATATAGCCTAATATCCTCAGCGACATGACTGAATAGTGCCTCTTACTCATCGTAATGCAAATGTGAATACCCTCGGTGATATGATTTTGATTAGTGCAGCTTACTCATAGTTTGTTTGTGTTGTTTGTGTTGAGGTTTTACGGCCCAGTCAACCCAGTGGGGTCATGTCGAGCGCGGTCAGTTTACCTAACCACACGTTTACTGGGCAGGCTTAGTCCTCTAAGCGCTTAATCAGTATTGTGCACATTCTTTCGCCAGAAACTGACAATTGCCCTTCTTGAATCAGCGGAAGGGAGAGAATGACCGTAGAAAATATTTCATGATCAAGCTTACTCATAGTAATGCAAATGTGAGTAAAGCATTTTACTCTCTGTGACATGACTTAGAAGAGTACATCTTATGTCAAAATGTGATTATTACATTTTACATTTTGTTACATGATTTTGAATAGTGCTTGTTACTAACAGTGACACAAAATGTGAATTCTGCAAGCAGGAATAAAATTATAAAGATGAAGTTCAACCCTCAATGGCTAGAACTACCCAAGTCTAGAACTAATTTCCATGGTCCAAGAGATGTTCGAGCCATTGAAGTTCGACTGTAATTTGTATTTTATTACAACAGGCGTATTGCTACAGTGCTTCCTGTGATTCCGAAGGGTGCTTGTCCAATCTAATAAATTATATTGACTCAAATGATGTTGGAGCATTTTGTCCGACGAGTGAAGATGGATGCCAGGTAATATATAATGTAGTTAGTCTTAACTCTTTACCGCGCTTCTCCTAACATTTGAACAAGCCTTTTGACTACCTGGGCTCAGTTGTTCAAAACTAACGATGTCGTTAGTTAACGTATCGTTAAATTTTTTATCATTAAATATTACATAAACGCTAATATTTATGTTGAAAAAATGTGAGTAGCTTTTGCATTTGCAAAAGCTACTCACATTTTTTCAGCAAAATACCTATGAATTAGATATTGTACTTACTAGAACAGTTAACATTTTGACTACTAACGAGCTCGTTAAGCTAACAATGCTTTGAACAACTGGGCTCTGGTAGTTGTATTAAAATATAATAAGCATTTCTTATTGGCAAATAAGAGAAAAAAAATAGGTCAAGTATGGTAATGAGATAAGGTGTTCCAGTATTTATGGTAAATACTGTAATAGCCTGAGCAAGCAGTGTAGATCCAGATCAGATGCATCAGAAGGCAGTGCCTGATCAGTGTCTACACTGTTAGCCACCCATACAAACAAATAAAAATACTGTATTTACCTTGTGTGTTCGGGCTCTTTAATTCCATACAAAAAGTGTCCTAACATATAACAAGTAATAATTATACATTTCTGATCGGTAAATGTACCGAAGTGTAATTGAACCGGCATAAGAAAATTAAGGCTTTATGGGTTTCCGGTGTGTGTGTGTTTTTTTGTTGTTGTTTTTTTTTTTGTTTTTTTTTGGGTTTTTTTTTTTGGTTTTTTTTGTTTTTTGTTTTTTTTCAAATGCGCTTGCGCAGTCCCCTATTTTGGATACAGACATGCTGTACTTTTGTCCAAAGCTTCCTCAAGGACTCTACTACATGTCTGCGAACAGCAGATAATTTCGTGGGATGGGAGGGGGAAGGGGCAAAATGCAGCTAATACAGCTATCAGAGGTGATATGGGCTGGACAGACTACTTTGTCAGACAAAGACTAGAGTGTTGTTTCTTATATAGAAAGCTGACCAATATCGCTGATAATCGACTAATTAAATCAATCATTATATGGCCAAAATCCCATGGTAAATGTTGAGGGAAGAAGCGTTTCTTGAAAGTCGCTTGGGACAATGGATTCCTGATATTTATTTGAAATTATATCTGTGCCTGTGTAGAAAGGACTATTAACCCTTTCACCCTTGAGTTTCTGAAGTAGTCTCTTCCATCTGTGTATTTGGTCCTGTCCATTGTTGTCAACAGGGATTTTTTTTCACTCAAAATCATTAACAGACTGGCAAATAGTGTAGATCCTGATGAGACGGCTTCTTATGAGCCGTCTCATCTGTATCTACACTTTTTGCATACATGTAGGTGTTTGTAATGGTCTAGTGGGTTGAAATAGATAAAGAAAATTTGAATTCTAGCTAGTTCAACGGCACTGGTTAGATAAACGGAAATAAATTACGGACTAGTAGGTTGTACAAATAAACATATTGCAGTGTTTGGTCTTGGTCTATACTACTTGCTCAGCCCTATCTGTCCCAATAATTAGGATAATAATGGTAGAAAAATGGACTTGTTAAAATAACAAACAACAATTGTATTGAAGTCTCATATATTTGCAAAACTAGAACCTTAATAAGGAGTTTAGGCGCCCCAATTATCAGGGTAAATAAGCGCCTTTTTGTGTCTCGGGAGGGGTGTGCTTCGAGATGGTGGCATTTCCTTAGTATCTTACATTTTAATTCGGTCTATCTTTCCTATATTACAGACATCACTTACAACTACGACGGATTCTGATACTGGGACGGTAACTACTCTAGAAAGCACAGGCTGTGCATCATCCCCGTGCACTCCACTGAGTCAGTTTCTGGAAGGACTCCAACTCTCGTCTTACTGCTGCAAGGATCGTTTGTGCAACAATGGAGGTATGGCAACTGCAAAGTATACATGTCCGGGCCAATCTGTGGACGTGCCTAGTGTGGTCTGGACAGGCTTGTGACGTTTATACAACCTCGCATTAACGTCGATGCAACGTCATGATGTTGTATCTACGGTTATACGACATTGTATAAACACCATGATGTTGCAATAGAAAGTTATAGAAACGTCATGGCGTTGTATCCACGTTAATGAGACGTCATGATATTATATCGACGTTATTGTGATGTTGCATAAACGTCTTAATGTTGCATTGACTTATATTTGACGTTTTAACATCATGGCATTGTATCGACATTAATACGACATTTAACGTGAATGCGACGTTGTATAAATGGCATGTTGCATCAACGTTAATGCGACCTTGTTGAAGCATTATGTGCCCGCTGGATTGATTCCCTTTACGGAACTGGGGCAAAAGCTTTCATGTGTATCCAACCCCCTTAAAATCTACAGGATCTATATATGGTCTGGGCGAGCGGGCCTAGGTGGCTCAGCTGGATGCGCGTCCAACTACTGATCAGGAGGTTGCAGGTTCGACCATCGCCGGTTTGGCAACATTCTTTCGTGCGGATTGATCATGAAATATTTACTATGGTCATTCTCTCCATTCCACTGGTTCAAGAAGGGCAGTTGTCAGTTTCTGGCGAAAGACTGTGCACAATACTGGTTATCCGCTTCGAGAACTAAGCCTGCGCAAAAGTTTCAGTTGGGCAAGGCCTGCTGTCCTTGTAACAGTTCTTCTGTTTCTTCACTTTCATTCCTGTTCCTCTTTCTTATCATCTCCACAAGGGTTGACGTGTCGTTAAACCCCAACACAATCAAAAACCATTGGGTTGACAGGGCCGTAAAACCTCAACGAAAAAATATAGTCTGGGCGATTTTTTGCGTGGCCCGACGACACGACATGTCAGGTGACAGATTTTGTCATATTATTATTATATCCATGTAAACACACACCGTCCCATCTGCATATTTCCATTCGTGCCACAATAGAAGAAAATGTACCTTTTGATATGTGCACCCAATGAAGATTCAGATCAGCCTGCGGCTGATTTGAATCTTCGTTGGGTGCACATACGTTTTCGGACTTTGCGGCTCATTTCGATTCAGCGTTACAGTGGCATTATGACAACAACAAAGTCATTGCGATGCGACGTTGTGTGCTTGCAGGAGTCAGTAGTGCTATTTTAAGACTCCCAAACGAAGTATATGATAGATATGGATATAAAGTTGTGCAAGAGGGTTTCAAAATTCAAAATGGAGGACTCAAAGGGTCCTGCGGGGGCATGCCGAAATCAGTCCAAATTTTGTCCGGACCAGTAAACATTGGACGCTTTGTTCTGAAATTTGGGGATATGATAGATATGGATATGAAGCCTTGCAAAGGTTTCAAAGGCTTCCCTGGGGGCATGCCCCACCCCCTTCACTTTATAAAAGGCCTAGTATCTCAGAAACCGTTCAGATACCGCACTCCCCGCCCCCCACCCTCCAACACCATATATATTCTTGTTCCTCATGATAGGACGCATCCAGGGATCACCCGGGGGGCATGCCCCACTCCCTTCACTTCATAAAAGGTCTTATTTCACAGAAACCGTTTAGATCCCAACCCCTAAACCATATATATTCTTGTTCCTTATGATAAGACACATCTAATGAAACCGACAGGGGTCCCCCGGGGGTCCACCCACTCCAGTATAAATACAGCCTAATATCTCGGAAACCGTTCAAAACCCAATCCCTAAACAATATATACTGTTGTTCCTTATGATAAGACGCATTCAGTGATACTGACCCGGGGTTCCCCGGGGGCACGCACCACCCCTTCACTTCATAAAGGCCTAATATCTCAGAAACCGTTCAGATCCTTACCTCTAAACCATATCTTTTTTTATTATTTGGGTTTTACGACCCTTTCAAGAATATTTCACTTATATCGAGCCGATTGTTCATCAAAGGTGAGCGAAAACCGGAGAACCCAGGGAAAAACTACCTGACCATCCGTAAGCAGAACTTGGCTTTCCCACATGTGACCCAAGCTAGGCTCAAACCACAGCGGTGAGATATCTAATGGATTTAGAGTCAACTCTCTTATCCACTAGGCTACCGGGGCCTGCCCTCTAAACCTTATACATTCTTGTTCCTTATTAGATGCATTTAATGACACCAACCAGGGTCCTTTAGGGGCATGCCCCACCCCTTACATACACTTCATTAAAGGCCTAATCTCAGAAACCATTCAGATCCCTATCCCTGAACCATATATATTCTTGTTCCCTTTGATAAGACGTCTCTAATGACACCGACAGGGAGTTCGCCCCACCCCCTCCAGTTCATATAAGGCTCAATATCTCAGAAACTTTTCAGAACCCCACACCTAAACCATATATATTGTTGTTTCTTATGATAAGATGCATTTATTGACACCGACCGAGGGTCCTCTAGGGGCATGCTCCACTCTCTTCACTTCATGAAAGACCTAATATCTAAGAAACCATTCATATCTCCATCCCTACACCATATATGTTCTTGTTCCTTATAAGACGCATTCAGTGACACTGACCGGGTGTCGCCCGGGGTTTTGCCCTACCCTTCAAGTTCATATAAGGCTTAATATCTCAGAAACCGTTAGGAACCCCATCCATAAACCAAATATATTGTTGTTCCTTATGACAAAATACATTCAATGACACCGGCCGTGGGTGCCCCAGGAGTATGCCTCATTCCCTCCGGTCCATATAAGGCTTAAAATCTCGGGAACCGTTTACAACCCCACCCCTAAACCATTTGTATTGTTTTTCCTTATGATAAGGTGCATTCAGTGACACTGACCGTGGGTCCCCTCTGTGGTATGCCCCACCCCCTTCAGTTCATATAAGGCTTAATATCTCAGAAACCGCTCAGAACAGTAGAACTCCACCCCTAAACCATATATATTGTTGTTCATTATGATACAATCCAGTCAGTCCCCAGGGGATATGCCCTATCCCCTCCAGTTCAAATAAGGCTTATTAGCAATCATTCAGATCCCCACCCCTAACCCAAATATATTGTTGTTCACTGAAGGGTATGCCCCACTGCCTCCAGTTCCTATAAGGCTTACTATCTCAGACACTGTTCAGATCCCCATCCCTAGACCATATATATTACTTTTCCTTATGATAAGGCGCATTCATTGACACCAAACATAGGTCCCCAGGGGGTATGCCCGATCCCATCTCAGAAACCGTTCAGCTCCGTGCCAAGCAGAAAGGGTTGGAAAATGCTTTTATCTTCTGATTAAATTTGTCCCCAATTTGAGCATTGGGGGTTCGTTTTGGAGACTTTACAATCAGTAGATGATAATCATATTTCCCGGCATACAAAGTATGCCGAAGGGGTATATAGTTTTCGTCCGTTCTGTTAGTCCGTTCGTCTGTCCGTCCGCCCGTCCGTCCGGGTGTGATTCCGTCCGTTAACCTTTTCTATAACCAAGTTTTACTTTGAAGTTTTTGATTACTTATAACTCTGCAGCCACTGATCAAAAACGTTTCATATTTGGTATGGGGGTACCTGGGAGGATTCTCTTCCATTCTACATCTATGGACCCCTGGGTCATGCCACAGGACGGGGCTAGAAGTCGAAATCTAGGACACCCCAATAAAGTAGTATTTTGCAGCTTGTTTATACAAACAACCTCTTATTAAAGAAGGATTGGCATCAGACATGTTTATCACATCAACATTCAGTGTATTAAGGTCAAGATCATTGTGACCTTATTTTCATGCTTCAGTGATTTTGACATATTTTGAAGCATATTTCATGGATTAATGCCTCAATAAGTAGTATGTTGCAATTTGTTTATACAAAAAACTTCTTAAAGAAGGATGGGCATCAGACATGTTTATCACATCAACTTTCAGTGTAATAAGGTCAAGGTCATTGTGATTATATTTTCATGCTCCATTGATTTTGCCTTATATCTTGAAGACTATTTCATGAATTAATGTGATTCTTGGAATATTGGTTCTGTTAGACGCCATGATTGACAGCATAACAAATGTAAGTCACCTTGACCTATATTTCATGGTCAGTTAATTTTGCCGTATATCGTGAATGTTAATTGATGTATGAACATCATTGGGATTATGAATTAGTATGGTCCAGTAGTTGACCTAAAAATAAATGTAGGTCACTGTGACCTATATTTCATAATCCAGTGATTTTATGTTACATCTTGAAGACAAATTGATGTATTACTGTCATATTCTGGGATTGTGTGACCTATAGTTCATAGCTCTGTGATTTTGCCTCATAAATCCCACTGTTTGATACCTAAATGTCATATTTACATATAATGACACAGTGTGACCCAAACTTTCACCTTAAAGTAAATATAAATCAGTATGACCTATATTTCATGGTCTAGTGATTTTGCATCATAGTTGGTATAATGCATCAGTGTGACCATCAGATTAAATTCTCAAGTATATGTAGATCAGTGACCTATATTTTATGGCCCAGCAAATTTTCTTCATATCTTGAAGACTGTCACTCAGAGGCTAACATTGTAAACTATATCTTGCCTTATATCATTGTCATTAACTTTAGAATATTTTATAAATAAGAAACGGCGCCGGCCGGGGGTATTCCTGACCCTCTGGGCACTTGCTCTAGTTCAGTTTGCAGTAAGAAAACAAATGCAATAAAGCAAGATCATCTACCAATTCTTCCTTCATCATAGGGGTTAGTGTTACAGGAAAGAATTTGATCCCTATTGGAGCAAATTCTTTTCTTTAAGAGTAGCCCACATTTTGGAAGCAATGCTTGGAGAATTTTACTAGATTTTTCCTGATGATTATGAAAATTAAGACAGAATTTTGCAGTAAAATGTGTTACTACAAGTAAGAAACAAATAACGATATGGGCCGTGCCATGCGAAAACATGCCTTTGGGAATATGCTGGCAGCAACGGCCCAGATCAGCCAGCGCATCTGTGCAGTCTGATCAGCTCCTTCACTGTCCGCTAACAGAATCATTGCACATTATTGAATGTATCCGGATGAGACTTTGCGCATGCGTAGGATGAATATGAATCTGTGCATTTTGCGCATGCTCGAAGATAGCTTTTCGCTTGTCACGGCCCCACATAAATAAATATGAGCCGCGTCTTGGGAAATGTGTCTTCTGGCAGCGAAGGCCTGATCAGACGGATATATTTTTCTGTTCGTATAACTCCCATAATGTCCGTTTTCTCATGGCGCGGCTCTTATGGTTTGGACCCAGTCCAGTAAAATCAATATCTAAGGCGTGTTTGCATGGATGGATGATGATGTATTTGTGTTTTGTATATCAGTCAGATTAATGAAACGGTGATGTCTCTGTGCAACGAAGCGCCATACTGTCATGAGCTCAATTCCACGTCTAGCGGCATTCGACCCCAGTAAAGCAACGCTCAGCCATTCGGGTGCTTCAGTATTATTATTGTTATGATATAAGTTGTCATGTAATTTGTCTTCTATCTTCTGCAGGTGAAATGTCTGTCGATCCAGATAAGGTAATTATTCTGTTTTTAAATGTCTCTCAGCATCGTCTATATACGCCTATTGTATTTAACCTACATATTCGGATGGTTATGCCTGTGCAATCTATGCAGGCTTAGGTCAACCTGTTCTTAAAGGCTTAGCTCTCTGAGTAAAAATTTCAGCAGACGACATTTTAAAATATTTTTTTTTTTTTTTTTTTCCAGAAAACAGGTTTTGACATTTCATGCAAATTGTCTCTAATGGAGACAATTTGCATGAAATGTCAAAACCTGTTTTCTGGGAAAAGAAAGAAAAAGTCATTTATTCGTCATCTGCTGGATTAGTCCAGAGTGTGATAAAGGTTAAAGAGTATTGCCAGGGTCTGCAAAGGTTGCCATTCAGTCGGACTATTTTTAGTAATTCACCAACTAACCAAATAACGTCATTGCCCTCTGCGGGATTTTTTTTTTTGTGTGTGTGTTTTGTCATGATTGATATCTTAGTGTCATGCTGGATTGGTTTAGCAATGTGATTGCCTTGTTAGGAAAGGGGGAGCTGCTTGCTTTGTTTTTATATGTTTTATTGCGTGTTTGTTGTCCATGACGTTTTTTTTATTGTTTGTTGGTATCATTGGTAGGTTATGTTCTTTTATTGTGGCACTTCCTGGACATCCTCTTTAATTTTAACGCTTAGCACTCTGGGTAAAATTTTCAGCGGACGACATATTGAAATAATTTTCTAATTCCATAAAACAGGAAGTGAGGCTGATGCGCAGGCTGATCTGAATATTCGTTGGGCGCACATGTAGTCTTGTAGGAAATGCTGTGATGGGGGGGGGGGGGTTTAAGCATTTGTTTCAAAATATAGGAACTAACTCCGAGGGCGTTTCCAGTCCTATTGAAACTGGGCCTGAGTATACGGGTTTGGTCAGATTTACAATGTGTCTGAAAATAGTCTGAAAATAATTCCCACGTTCAAAATTGTTGTTGATGAAATCCTAAAGTGCCAAACACAACAGCAGCAGATGGATTTTTATTTTTGTTTTGTTTTGTTTTTTTTTGTTTTTGTTTTTTTAATTATTATTATAATTTTATTTTTTTGTTTTGTTTTGTTTTTGTATTTTTTGGTATTTTTGCGAGACGCTGTATGATGCTGTATGGGTTTATAAGCATGTTACCCTAAGTCCATCTACGAATGTCCTGCAGAAAGTGTTGTCACTCCGGTTGGATTTCTGAAGTGCAGGTTTATCAAAATATTTTTAATTGAAAACCTTAAAAACATTCCTTCATTTCCAAAACTCATTTTTAGCTCGCCTGTACGAAGAGCTATTGCACTACCCCCCGGCGTCGGCATTGGCATTGGCGCCGGCGTTGGCTTTGCGTCGGCATCGGTGTGAACAAAAAAAGTTTTACGTCAAAGTTTTTAAGACCTTATATTTTCTAAATCCTCAGATGGATTTAGTTTATATTTGGTATAATTATAGATATTGGTCCAAATTTTTATTCAGCACTATCCCCGCTCCGGCTTATAACCTAGAGGTCAAGGCCGCGGACTTAGAAATTTTTATGTTAAAGTTTTGCATCAAAAGTTTTTAAGGTCTCTTAATTTCTAAATGCTTCTATGTGTTTACTTTATATTTGGCATGATTATAGATATTGGTCCAAAGTTTTATTCGGCACTATCCTCACCCCTTGTTATGACCTAGAGGTCAAGATCACGACTTTAACATAAAGTTTTGCGTCAAAGTTTTTAATATCTTTTAATTTCTAAATCCTTGTATGGATTTACTTAATATTTGGCATGGTTTTAGATATTAGTCCAAAATTTTGTTCGGCACTATCCCCACCCCTGATTATGACCTATAGGTCAAGCTCACAGAATTTTTATGTTAAAGTTTTTTGGGTTTTTTTTTTTAAAAAAAATCCGTGCATGGATTTACTTTATATATAGCATGATTGTAGATATTAGTTCAAAATTTATTTGGCACTATCCCCACCCCTGCTTATGACCTAGAGGTCAAGGTCGCAGACTTTGTTAAAGTTTTTTGTTAAGTGTTTTAAGATCTCAAGATCTCTTAATTTCTAAATCCTTGCATGGATTTATTTTATATTTGTCCTGATTATAGATCTTGGTCCAAATTTTTTTCAGCACTATCTCCATCCCTGCTTATGACCTAGAGGTCAAGGCCATGGACATAGAAGTTTATGTTAAAGGTTTGCTCAAAGTTTCTAAGATCTCTTAATTTCAAAATTCTTGTATGGATTTACTTTATATTTGGCATGATTATATATATTGTTCCAAAATTTTCATTGGCACTATCCCCACCATATGACCTAGAGGTCAAGGTCACAGACATAGAAATTTAATTTAAAGTTTTACCTCAAAATTCTTATGATCTTGTATTTTCTCATCTAGTTTTCAAATCATACTATTTATTTAGTGTATATTTGGTATACAAATAGCTATGGAAGATGTTCTTCATCCAAAATTATATGCAGTACAATGTTTCCTTTCCACCCACACCACTATGCTCTGGATTTCAAGGTCATAGTTTTATGTTTCTTATTTGACTGACAAGCCCGAGTTCAGACGAGCTATCCTGTCTGGCGACAGGTCTTGTTTGTAACATAATGTTCCGGGAACTATCAGGTTTACAAGGGTGGGGGTGGGCAACTATTGTGACCTCCTTTTTGCTTTTCTGCATACTAAACGCCTTCTGAAAAAAAAAGCTACTCTAAAAGGAAAGAATTTGCTTCCACAGGGAGCACATTCCCTTCCTTTTAGAGAAAACCCCTTTATAGAATGGAGGAAAACAATTTTGATAGAGCTACCTCCCCTAACGTGTATCTATTCACCCGAAGCTCTAGATTTGAGCCGCAACGTCAGAAACGTACCTTGAGATCTCACATGTGCGCCCAGCGAAGATTCAGATCAGACTGCGCATTCGCGCAGTCTGATCAGAATCTTCACTGTGCACATTTTGGACAGCCAAGGACGCAGAGTTTCGTGCGGACAACGAAGACTAATCGGATGCGCATGCCGAGTTAAATCGTCGTTGGGCGCACATGTCAGATGGTACGTTTTCGAACGTTGACATCTGTTTCAGGGTTATTGTTATGCCTACAGCTGTATAGGATCAGATCCATCCTCCTGCTTGTCGGTGGCAGAAGTTGTACAACAAGGAAAGATGTCCTACTGCGAGAAACAAGCAGGTGGTTGCTTTGTAAGTTGAACAATTTTACATTACTGCCGTATTTAATCTACCCTGAATATTCGGGCACCATAACTCCTTACCACACTTGTCCTAAACTTTGAACAAGTCTGCAGGGGCCGGATCAAAAATTATTTAATATGGGGTTCAAAATTTCCGAATTTCCGAGAGTGTTTGAATTGATCCAGTTAGCCAAAATATTAGAACAGAAAATTCTGAGCAAACAATACAGACTCGGATCAGACGCAGCTGAATGCGGCGTCTAATCAGGATCTATACTGTTTGCCACTCATCCAGCAATTTTAGACCCGTTCTAAGCTAGTAAAATGATCCTGTTGACATTTTAGAATTATAAGGTGAAGAGTAAGGTGAGCGACTGTTTATTAGGGTAAATACGTATCAGGAATTTATGAAATTCAAGATTTCTGAAAATGAAATTTTGAGTCAAAAGGGGGTTCCCCAGAACCCCGTCTGGATCCGGCCCTGAGTCCGTTTTATTACCTGTTGATCCATGTGTATGCGGCGTCTGGTCTGGGTCTAACTGTTTAAACTATTTGCTTATTCATACTTTATTTAACAATCTTAAATATACGAAAGCTTGAAGTCCTTACCATACTTGTCCTAAAATTTGAACAACTCCATTTTAACACCTGTTAAAGTGTCTAAAACTCCTGTTTGAATGGTAAACAGTGTGAAAGCTCATCAGACACCATCTTAAATGGTGTCTGATCTGGATCTGCATAGTTTGAACAGGCATGCTTTACTTACCTTAAATATTCGGACATCTTAACCATAGTCCTGCTGAACCAGGATATGTCCTACTTTTGCAAACAGTGTAGATACAGATAAGTTGGCTTATGCAGGCTTCTGAAGAAGCCAACCGATCTGAATATTCACTGTTTGCCATTAAGTGAGTGAATTTATATCAACAATCTGGATCAAGTAGTCTGATTGGCTGAAAAATAAAAGTAATTTGAAGAAGCTTATTTGATTATTCTTGATAAGTCCAAAACAAGTTAGATGAGTGTCAACCAGTACAGACACAGATCAGACGTCTGATCTGGGTCTGTGTTGTTGTGTTTAGGACTTTCTGTCTGTGTAATTTGGGTAGGTATGGTATATGTATTCGAACACCTTCATACCTTTACCATTTCACCCCTGAGTTTCTGGTATGTAGATTTGTTATTCTACAGTCGAACCTCAATAGCTGCAACACTAATGGTTCGTTTACCATGACTGATACAAACTCGTCCCCACGAAATTCTTCCGATACATGTACCTCAAGCAAACAAATATTAACGGAATTTTGAGGAAATTTTCTTATTCTATCATGAAATTGTATGTTGTGCGTACTCATTAGAATCGCCTCATCGGGGCGATTCTTATGAGTACGCACAACATATCATTTTTGTATATGGCGATGTCCTGCCGGCCTCGGTGGCTCAGTTGGATGCGCTGCCTGACTGGTGAACAGGAGGTCGCAGGTTCAACCCCCGCCGAGTTCGACAACATTCTTTCGTAAGGATTGATCATGAAATATTTTCTACGGTCATTCTCTCCCTTCCGCTGATTCAAGAAGGGCAGTTGTCAGTTTCTGGCGAAAGAATGTGCGCAATACTGGTTAACCGCTTAGAGGACTAAGCCTGCCCAGTTAACGTGTGGTTCGGTAAACTGACCGCGCTCGACATGACCCCATTGGGTTGACTGGGCCGTAAAACCTCAACACAAACAATATGGCGATGTCCCTCGAGCTGCATCATGTGATGCGTATATTTCTCAGTTGGTTCGGTTTGCTGGAACATCTGGTCGTCGGGTCTGTGGCCTTGGTAATCAAAACAGTTTGGATTGCTGGGCTTCTTTAGCAAGGATGGCTTTGCAGACTACTTTGGGCATGTTCTGGGTTTTCTCACCGTCGTTCTGGGTTGGTGTCTAGGTGTAACGTTGCTTTGGGAACGTTTCTGCGTGAGGGTCTGTTCCGGACTATGGTTTTGTAGTGACTTAGTCTGTAAAGTCAGGGAGGTTGTTGAAGCTGATTTCGGAGCAATGTTGAAAGATTGTCGCTTGCTGCAGTGGAGCGGGCTGGGGATGGGTGCGGCATGGGTGTTCTGCGACGGACTGCATGCGTGGTTGTTGGCCTGTTTGTGGTCGGTAGTTTTACTTCCCGTTTTGGTTGCCCGGTGTGGGTTGGTCCCTGGACTTGATGGCGGCTCCTTCCTCAATCTGTTTCGGATGGTAAGCGCCTAGCTGTCGGTGTCTGTGGTCGGGCCCGTCGTGGTCCTATTTGTGTTTTCTTATGTTCTGGTTTCGTGTCGCCTTGGGGACCATTGCTTTTTGTCATTGCAGTGGTTTTGATTGTAGGGGTTTCGTTGTGATGATTCGGGGGTGACGTTGGGTCCCCTATGCAGATCGTGTGTTTGTGACGTGGGACTGCATCAGTTTGTGGGCGGGGTTTCGCGCGAGTGGGGCGGGGTTTTTCCTGCTAGCCATTCCAGGGCGGTTCCTCTATTGCGGTTCTTCTTTATGCGTCAGTATTTTCGTGTAGGGCATTTTTTCTTTTTTCTTTTTTTTTTTTTTTTTTTTTTTTTTTTTCGTTATTAGTTTTGTTCCTACTATCCTTCTTTTTGTGCCTCGGAAGGGTTTTGCTTCGCGATTGTAGCTTGTAGATCTTTATGAGACGTCTGGATCTACAATGTTTGCAAAGGTGTCAGGTATGACTGACAGGGCTGAAAAGATTAGCATGCTAATCCTAAAATTTGAATGTCCATCTACCAGTGATCGGCAGAAAATGTAACTCCGGTTGAATTTCTAAAGTCCAGGGTTTTATCAAATTATTTTTAATTGCAAATATTCCTCCATTACCGAAACACATTTTTGTAACCTTTTACCAAGCCATGAAGTGCTAGTAGATAGTCACTACTGGTATATTGCACTGCCATGAGAACTGGACATTCTCAGAAAGCATTCCCTGAAGCCTTGGAAATAAAATAGAATGCACATGGACTCAGGTCCAGTGAATAAGGCGGATGCATATTTTCAGAGGTCAAAATTTCTTAACACTCTCGCAACTGTGAGAGGTCTTATCAATCATGGACCCCTGATCTTTTCTTTTCCATTCCTTGTCAGCAGTGTTTCTCTGTGGTTCAGACATGTGCAGCTAGGTTTCGCCAGAGCTTTTCATTATCATCCTTCCATCGTTTCGATATGATTTAGATAATGTTTAAAGGGATGTAAAATACCCAGTCATCATCATCGTCATCATCATCATCATTAGCTATTTCTTTTTTCAGCACAGCAGCATCATTGGTACAAACAGCACTATCATAACAAGTGGCTGTGTTGGTCCACAGTATAATGTAAATCTCTGCGTACCAGTGACAATGACAGTCGGCGACTTGTCAACGACCACCATTTGTTGTTCCGAAGACAGATGTAACGACGGTATGATTAACCTTTTCATCCCTGCATTTCTGATGTGGACTCTTCCATCTTTGAATCGGGTCAGAACCATTGTTCAAAATAGGGATAGCAGTCAAAAATCGAAACATGATGAGATGGCTCATTATGAGCCGTCTCATCAGGCTCTACACTGTTTGCAAAAAAAAAATGGTTTTGGTCTACAAGGCTTAAAGGCTTAATATGGGCGGCATCAAGCGAAAGCGTGCCTTCAAACATGCACAAACTTAGCAGATTCAGACCATGCTGCGCATGCAGAATGTGTCATGCGGGCATTTGCTCTCCATTCATACTTTCTGTAATATTCAATAATTTTGTTAACAGACAGGATAGGCCCAGAACAGACTCCGCAGGTAGACGTCCTGGACCGTCGGTGTCCGCATATTCCAGAAGGCACGTTTTCGCATGGCGTGGCCAATATTATGATATACAGTATTTACTCCAAATATTGGGACACCTTAACTTCATACTATACTTGTCCTACATTTTGAATAAGTCCTATATATTATTGGAAACCGATAAATGAGGTTTACGCCCCGTCCCACCCAAGCTGTTTTACTGTTAACTGCTCCAAGGCGGTATGTCTTACAATTCTCATTCGTTTGTTCTTGGGACACAGATTCAAATAAGCCGTTTCGCTTTCTTCTGACTCCCCTTGCTATAAATTTGTTACTGATAGCGCATGACAAAACCTACAATAAGACCTGTGTGGCCAGCAAAGACTCGGATCAGCCTGTACATCCACCCAGTATGGCAGTGGTTCTTGTTCATCCCTCTTTGGATAGCCCTAGCTGTAGAAGGCATATGCGATCAGCAAAGACTCTGATCAGACTACGCGTATGCACAGGCTGACCTGAGTCTTCGCTGGTCACACAAGTCTTATTTTAGGTTTTGCTCAAATGTAAATTTATACAAATAAAATAAATTTACACTAATAGATTTTCCGCCATTTTGTACAAGGCAGACAACATTTGACTTCCTGTATGCTTTTCTGCATACCAAGCATCTGTAAAGGGGTCTACTCTAAGAGGAAAATTTTTGCTTCTTTTTTAGCTCACCTGTCACGTAGTGACAAGGTGAGCTTTTGTGATCATCCGTCGTGCGTGCGTCCATCTCTCCGTGCGTCCTTGCGTCCGTCTCTAAACAATTTCTTCAAACGACATCTCCTCGTAAACCACTGATTGGATTTTGCACATCTAGGTCACAGGAGCTAAAAATAGATTTTTTTAACTGAAAACTTAAAAAAAACTTCTTGTCTGAAACCAGAAGGCCAAGGTCTTTGATATTTGATATGTAGCTTCATGTAGTGAACCTCTACCAGAGTTGTTCAAATTATAGCCCTGGGGTCAAAAATGGCCCCGCGCCGGGGATCAGTTGTTTAAACATAGACCCATATGTGGAAAAACTTTTAAAATCTTCTTGTCTGAAAGCAGATTTTGATTGTTTTGAGGTTTTACGGCCCAGTCAACCCAATGGGGTCATATCGAGCGTGGTCAGTTTACCTAACCACACGTTTACTGGGCAGGCTTATTCTTCAAGCGGTTAACCAATATTGTGCACACTCTTTCGCCAGAAACTGACAACTGCCCTTCTTGAATCAGCGGAAGGGAGAGATTGACCGTAGAAAATATTTCATGATCAGTCTCCACGAAAGAATGTTGCCAAACTCGGCGGGGGTTGAACCCGCGACCTCCTGGTCTCCAGTTGGACAGTAGATCCAAATGAGCCACCGGGGCCGACAGGTCTGAAAGCAGAAGGGCCAGGCCTTTGATATTTGATTATAGCTTCACCTAGTGGACCTATACCAAGATTGTTAGCTTACCTGAGCTATGCTCAGGATGAGCTATAGTGATCACTTTTTGTCCGTCGTCTATCCGTCCGTGCGTCCGTGTGTCCATCCGTTAACACTTTTAAACAACCCCTCCAAAGCCATTGATGCTCCCATTGACTTCTAATGGGTAGATGGTAAAATTGCATTTTTATGCCCCGCCACAAAAAGTGGCAAATGTATAATGTTATACCGTCCGAAATTTTGAGTGTCCGTCTGTCTGTCTGTCCGGGCGAACATCCAAGGTTTAGGGCCAATTTTGAGCTATTTTGGATATAATTATGAGGTATTTTGAGGTTTCTTCCCTTAAAATGCATTGGCTAGCCCCTAAACCAATACATAACAATTGGAGAAGAATGTGTACAAAAACACATTCTTCTTCTTCAAAACCAAGAATTGCTTAAATGATGATCCTTTCATTAGTTGCAATGATAGAATTGCAAAAAATGTTGCATAACAAATGCATATCTGCAGTGGCTATTTCACTGTGGGCCTGTGGGCCTCTTGTTCAATTATTTCCCTGGAGCCAAAAATGGCCCCGCCCTGGGGCTGACATGTTTTACATAGACTTATAGAGAAAACCTTTAGAAATCTTCTTATCTGAAACCAGAAAGCTTGGGTCTTTGATATTTGGTACATGGCTTCACCTGGTGGACTTCTGCCAAAATAGTTCAGATTATAGCCCTGGGGCTAATATGTTTTACATACACTTATATAGGAAAATAAAATTAAAACTGTTCCTGTCTGAAAGTGCAAGGCCTAGGCCTTTGATATTTGGTATTGCCTAGAGGTCTTTTGACATGAGTGTTCAAATTATGTCCCTGGGGTGAAAAGAGGCCCCGCCCACAGGGGCGGGGGAGGGCCCCGCCCACAGGGGGCGGGGGAGGGGTGTGGTTACTTATTTTACATAGAGCAAAAAGTCATTGGCAATGATTAGGCCTAGGACTATCAAACTAATAGGGAGGATGGACCTGAAGATTAGATGACCTTACGTCAAATGTAAGGTCACCTTTAGTACCAAAAAGGCTTATAATACTGCAATGCTTATGGTTAGGACCCTCAAACTTAGTAGAGATGTTTGGTCCTCACCAGTAGATGATTCTCAGGGCAAAGGTTAAGGTCACCAGGACCTTTAGTAATAAAAAGCTTGATAACTTGGCAATGCTTGAGGATAGGATTCTCAAACTTAAAAGGGATGATGGTCCTCACCAGTTGATGACACTACGGGCAAAGGTCATGGCCTAGCTCACCATGACCTTTAGTACTAAAAAGCTAATAATTCGGCAGTGCTTGAGGCTAGAACACTTAAACTTCGATGGGATGTTGGTATCGATCACTAGATGACCCTAATGACAAAGGTCAAGGTCACAGTGACCTCTAGTACAAAACAAGCTTATAACTCGGCAATGCTTGGAGCTAGGACCCTCAAACATAGTAGGGATGTTTCTTCCGACCAGAAGATGACCCTGAGGGCAAAGGTCATGATCAAGGTCACCATGACCTTTAGAACCGCATCTCTGTTAGCACTGCTATGTATAACATGATTCAGGTGAGTGATATAGGGCCATCATGGCCCTCTTGTTTTATAAAGGGAGACAAACAATTTTGACAGAGTTGCCTTCCCTTAAAGACATAAAAATCTGATGTCTAGATCCACTGGTCTAGATCATTAGTCTTATCTCTGGTTGCAATAAAACCTGGTATTCAGTCAATGAAAGATAAATGGGTAGAGGCTCAATAGTGGGGATTATGATATTGGGGAATTTAGTATTGACTTATTTATCTGTTCCATAGGTAATATCATATGAGCCGGCATAGAGCAATTGTCCTTCAAAGTTACCTGTTGGCTGAGTGGAGAGTCACACCAGTCTGCACATCTGATCAGAAAATAGACTAGGATGTGCAGGCTGGTTGAATCTTCACCAGGCACAAAATATTTGGTATCCTTAAAAATATTTATAACCCTTTAGAAGACCATTAAAGACATAAATAAAAATATAAAAATAAATAAATCATTTTTTTTTTTTTTTTTTTTTTCCCCCAAAATATGCATAAACCTCAGAACGCAACTTAAATACATGAAATAAAAAAATAATTTTAACAATAAATATATAAATTTATAAAGAAAAAACACTTTCTTGTCTACTCTCCAATTTTCCAAACTATGTTTTATTCCTTAAAAATATTTATTAACCTTCAGAAGCCTCTTATGTAAACAAAAAAATGAATAAATAAAATTAAATAAATATATAAATTTATAAAGAAAAAACACTTTCTTTTCTACCCTCCAATTTTCCAAACTATGTTTTATTCCTTAAAAATATTTATTAACCTTCAGAAGCCTCTTATATAAACAAAAAAATGAATAAATAAAATTAAATAAATATTGTAAGTTTGAAAGAAACAAATTAGTAAATAAACCATTCTAATCTGTTCTCCAAATAAGTGAATTTTCCAAACAATCTGTTATCCCCTCAAAAATATTGATTACCCTTTAGGAGGCCTCTTTATACAACCTGCTGGTAATTCATAATCACCTCTTTAGGACATGTCTTTGATCTACCTTGCAGGGTGCATAAGTAAGGGCAATAAATTATTAGTGAGTGGTACCACTTTTGGCCTCATTTTGCCTATGTTTTTAATGCTTTTGTAAATGATCAGCCCAAAAGTATAAATGAAATAAACCAAGACAGGTTACGCTGATTCAAGAAGGGCAGTTGTCAGTTTCTGGCGAAAGAATGTGCACAATACTGGTTAACCGCTTAGATGACTAAGCCTGCCCAGTAAAAGTGTGGTTAGGTAAACTGACTGCATTCGACAGTTTACCGTTAACCGCAACACAAACAGAAACCAAGACAGGCCACAATCACGAAGTACAGTCTCCTTCCCGAGGCATGGAAAGAAAGAGATATGACGGACAATGATAATCAAAAACAGAAGAATTACTATACGAACAAATAAATGCAACAGAGGAAAACATTTTGGGGAGACTGCTTGGATGCTTGGGCTGATTTGGGTAGCTGTTGTTCTTCGTGTTTATGTCGAGCCTCATT
Source organism: Anodontia alba (assembly GCA_964016985.1). Classification (NCBI taxonomy): domain Eukaryota; kingdom Metazoa; phylum Mollusca; class Bivalvia; order Lucinida; family Lucinidae; genus Anodontia; species Anodontia alba. The sequence continues at coordinate 103,784,831 of OZ024822.1, forward strand.
TAGCTTGTCACATTCTAAATGACGATCTGACAATAAGAAATATATTCTATTAATAGGGGAAGAGACCTCTGCTCCCGACAAGGTAGGACTTTTACAATACATATAGAAAGAAAACTATACCGTATTTGACCTAATTACGGTACTGTGCGCTTAAGCTTTTCAAAGATCTAATAAAAACTTGTAGTAAGGGCAGACTTAAAAGAAAGATCAGAAGAGGACTTCGCAAAGGGCGTATTTAATGATGTTTTTTTTTTTTATTTTCTTTATAAAAGCATATGCTGTTCTTACTTATTTGAATTTTCGAGGCAATTCAAATGAGTACCCACAACATTTTTTTCATAAAAAGTAGTAGATAAAAGTACACAGGCTGCAATCTGAAGACTACGGATTTTGTAAACTGTGGTCTTATAGGGGCATGTGCGGTAATTAGATCGAATACGGTATATGCATTGTTTGTGTAACTAGATTATATATACAACGCATAAATATTAAATGTATTTTGGTGTGCAGTGTTTGAATATGTCCCTTATTCTATATGCAAATTGGGCAGCTGATCTTCTTGCGCATACTAGCATTCCAATCAAGCCTTGACTGTCCACTTTATAGTTATTGGAATATATCGACGGATACAGAAGGTCCTGATCAGATTGCACTAGGTGCGCATGCTGAGCTTAGCCTTTGATGTTTATGTATGGCATAAGACCGTTTGTCCACGTTGTAAAGCATTTATCACAACATGCACCTGTAAATTGGTTTGTAAAGCAAGGGCGTTAATAGTATACCTCCGAGAATGATTTTATACTATAAGAGTTTGCTACATAGTTACGGTTTACATGGAGAAGCTCCCGTAATGCAATACATGTATACATATAGGGAACACGTGCTCACCCTGTATATATGCGAAAATACTGTTGGCCAGAAATTTACACAAATTGTATTTTTGACTGAATGGGTACAGGTTTGTTTTATATGGTTTTGTTGAAATGATTTATGGATAAATGCAAGATATCTCTTATAAGGATCAGATTCTACTGTGTGTCATGGTTTGTTCAAAGTAATCGTTAGAGGTTAACAACACATTTGCAATTTGCACTGGGCAATGTCCCAGATCTTTCTTGTTTTTACGAAGATTTCACCTTTCTAGTTTCAATAGTTTTTATATTTAGGAATACTGCTATGCCTACACATGTATACCACCAGCTTGTTTGACGTTACCACAAGCCATAGCACAAGGACAGACATCCCTCTGTGAAAAACGAGAGAAAGGATGTTATGTAAGTACTACCATTCTTTGTTTTAAGGGGAATTTTTACACTTTCAGTGGAGGAGATTCTGTTTAATTGTTTTACATCCATTATGAAAAGAGTGTACTCTAACAGGAAGGAATTGGCTCCCCCTTGGGAGCAAATTCTTTCCTTTTACAGTAGACCCTCTTTCAGTAAGGACTCGTTGTGCAGGAAAGCAAACAAGAAGTTGATTCCCTTGGCAGATGTGGTGAAAAAGTACCAAGTGTATCGTCCCCTTAATTCTACATGTATACAGTTTTGGAAATATATTTAGCAGACAACATTTTGAAGTATTTTCTCACCTTTGTCACAAAGTATAGGACTCAATATTGCATTTGAATTATCATAATGATTCCAAAACCTTTTGAATGATCAAATCAAAAATGCTTGGTACCTTTTGGTTTAAACAAATTTGTTTTATGTCTTACCTTGTATTATTTTGTTCTTGTGTTTTTCAGTCATTTCAGCATTGCGGTTACCTCGCTTGGGGAAGAGAGAGCTAATCTTAGTGCTTTTCATGCGTTTGTTCGATTTGCGCTTGTTTGGTTTTGTCTGTTTCCTCTTCCTCTTGGTGTCTGGGAAGGGCTGCGGTTTGTGAGTGTGGCACTCCCTGGACTTTTCTCTTACCTTTTTTTAGTTTCTGAACCTACTACAGTAACTAGTGATTCCAGAATTTAGATAGACCATGTTTATTCCAGTTGTCCAGAAACTGGTTATTCTTTACAAGTACCCAAAAGTGGGCTTATTGATCACTTCCCGTATTTTCACACGGAACATGCATATTCAGCCCCTCAAAACAAATCACTTTACAATTTCTTATAGGAATTTTTTTTAAAAATTAATGAAGCAATATTTATTGATAAGCTTCAGTCTATTTCATAGGATACCATGAAGTCATTTGTTGATACAGATGACATAATGGACGCCTGGTTTGATTTTTTTCCAAGTAGTGGAGCACCACGTACCAATCAAACAACATAGGGTCAAACATAAAACTCGACTTCAGGGGATGTCATCAGGAATTCTTGATGAAATAAAATGCAGAGACAGGCATAAATCTGTTGGAAATGATGCAGAATACAAGATCTGGAGAAATAAAGTCATTAAACTCATTCATAGTTCTGAAAAGTCTCAATATCAAACATTCATAGACAATAGTAAATGTAATCAAGGTAGTATCTGTAAAATATTTCAGGATGTAGAAGCGGGTTATGGTCAAAGTAGACAATCTACTGTAACATCATTAACCTTTGTTGGTGACACTCTTATTGAGGATTTCACAGAAAAGACAAATAAATTTAACAATGTTTTTGTTAATGTTGCATCAAAAAATAAAACAACCTGTGATAAACACAAACCATCATAAATTAAGAGAGTTCTGTCATGAGAAGTTTTCTGCAGGTACAAAGGTTGTAATTCAATTCATCAAAAAGAATAAAGTTTAAAGTTTCTCTCTATTCTTGGCATCAATAAAGCAACATATACTGATATGAAAGGACCACGTCTGCTCAAACTTGCTGCTCCACTTATAGCTGATGAGATAACTTTTATATGCAACTATAGTATTACTAACTCTGCTTTTCCAAGCAAATGAAAAGAAGCGAAAGAAGCTCCCCACCCCACCACCACCACCTTCCACCCCACCCCATGTATGAAAATGGTCCGCTTGAAGACGTTAATAATTATCGTCCAATCTCAATTTTGAGGGTGGTCAGGTGTGGCGAAGGTGTCACTGATTTTGGCTTACAGTGATGCAAGGCCTGCTATCCTTTTAGCAGGTAAGGGTATTGGGGAATGTTCTTTTTATTTATTCTGTTTCTTCACTTTCATTCCTGTTCCTCTTTCTTCCCTGTCCTTCTCTTTCATCTCCTCTACTATCTCTTCTATCTCTTTTCTCCCTCTTACTGGGAGATGACACAAAATGACCCACAAGGGTTGACGTGTTAAACCCCAACACAATCAATCTCAAATTTTACTTGCCGAACCAAAGTACTTGAAAAACATGTTAATGAGAGTCTCTCATTTTTTTCTTTGCATAAACATGAATTTGTATATAAAACCCAATCTGCATTCCAAGCACAGCATTCATATGAAACTGCCCTTGTACTATAATAGATTTATTGTTAAATGCTATTGATAACAGTAAAACGCTTGGTGTTGTATCGGTTGACTTTACGAAAGCTTTTGATTTGTGGACCATCAAATTCATATAAATAAACTAGAAATATATGGCATAAAAGATGATGCCTTAATGTGGTTTGATATTTACCTGACTAAAAAAAAGTAGGTACAATTAATAACAGTAAATCAGATTTTCAGCATATTACATGTAGTGTACCTCATGGGTCTATTTTAGGGCCTCTTTTATTCTTACTTTTTATTAATGATTTGCCTTTGTACACTAACAATGTTTTTACGGATCTTTATGCTGATGACACAACTTTATACAGTATTCAGGCTTTCATGGAACAGATTGAGAACAATCTTCAGTCGGCTTTGAACAGTCTATACAGCTGGTGTAGAGGAAATGGTATGCTCTTAAATTCCTCAGAAACAGAAGTCATGCTAGTGACAACAAATCAGAAGTGTTAAAGGTTCTTTATTGATAACCTTGATCTTAAATTCAATAATGAATCTCGCCATACTATTTCAAATGATAAAAATGACCCACAAGGGTTGACGTGTCGTTAAACAAAATTCTAGGTGTGTTGTTGATAATAATTTGACTTGGTCTGATCACATCAAATATTGCACAAAGAAAATTGACTCAAGTATTTGACATTTATCAAAATTTAAGAACTTCTTATCCCAAGATCATAGAATTCAGTTCTATAAGTCATACATTCAAACCCATATTGACTTTTGCGATATTGCTTGGGGCAGTTCTTATGGGTCCAATAAACGTAAGATCTTCAATCAGCAGAAGAGAGCATGCAAGATTATTCTTGATTACAGTGTAGCTGATTCTATTAAAGCTATGAACTTTTATGAATGGCATGTCTGAATATGGTCGGCTGTATCTAAGAAAAGCTAAAAGTACGTTTAAAATCATTATAATAATGTGGCTCCTGCGTATATCTCTGAAAACTTTACTCTACAAAACAATGTAAATACCTAAGATTATGTTCTACTGGTTGTTTTATCCACCTAAGCCGAAGACAGAATATTTTAAGCACAATATGAGGTATTCTGTGTGTGGTTTGGAACAGTCCGCCAGAAGAAGTAAAAATGCCAAGACCATTTTTATAATAGATGGATAATAAACTGAAGCTAAAATTTAGCTCTATCATGTATATACTGCATGTACATTTTCCCCCAGTTTGATTGGCTCTGTACTTTTTGAATTTGTTGAAACTAAAATTCAGCTTTATACTGTATATTGTATATTGCATGTATAATTTTTTATGTTTGACCCTGTTTGACTGACTCTGTACTTTTTTAGTTTGTAGATGTCTACAGCCTAAGTATGGATGTTTGACACATGTATCATATTGCACATTTTTTTTTTTATTATCATTTCATTTATTTTTTTCTTCTTCTTCTTCTTCTTTCTGTCCACATGCTGTATCTTAAGAGTTTGTATAGATTAAAAACGACAACTTTATTGACGTGATACATGCATCATCATGTATAGCAACCTCTTATAACCATCATTATGTAAATACACTGTATCTGCCTTATCATCCATTCATTTTTGTGTATAGAACTTATCAAATGTTTTTTTTTAAATGTTTCACTTGTTTCTTTGTAATTATAAGATTATCTGATAGCGCTGTGCAGGTAATCAGAGTTTATTTGAGACTTGGACAATTCCATGATTTTTCTTGTTTAAATTATTATGATTATGCTGATATACCTTCCTCATACAATATAATCATAATATCTTTTTCATTTTGTTTAGGCAAGAGATCTTGTAAATTGAGCATATTGTATTCTAATGTATCGGCATGGATAAATACTTTGCCTTCTGTCTTCTCATACGCAGTTCAGTCTTCAAATGAACGTATAGTTACATGTATAGTACCATCTTGACTGTTTGTTTACTTGTGTAATATGTACATATGTATATAAAGCCTCATGGAAGATAAGCTATTACATGTATTTGTGTCTGTACTAAATGTTGAAACCCTCAAAAAACTAAAGCCGCTTCTTACTTACTTACAACCCTCCCGGGGCAACAAAAAAGGAGATATGAGGAAATAATATGGACAGAACAAACGCCACATATCAAACCACACACGCACAAAGAAGAACTACGAATTAGGAACCGCCTTGAAACGGTCAGTAGAAAAACTGCATGGGGGCTTAAACCAGATTTAATCACGCTAAATCCCACCCTTAATTCTGATGCAGCTCCAAATTACATATATAAGTTTGGTCCGCATAGGGGTTGTCTGCCTCATCTGTGAAACATCGCAGTGAAACACATATAATCAAAACCACTTCGATGAAACAAAGCAAAGGGCTCAGTGAGGGTCTGAAGTTTGTTTGTGTTGAGGTTTTACGGCCCAGTCAACCCAATGGGGTCATGTCGAGCGCAGTCAGTTTACCTAACCACACGTTTACTGGGCAGCCTTAGTCCTCTAAGTGGTTAACCAGTATTGTGCACATTCTTTCCCCAGAAACTGACAACTGCCCTTCTTGAATCAGCGGAAGGGAGAGAATGGCCGTAGAAAATATTTCATGATCAATCTCCGCGAAAGAATGTTGCCGACCTCGGCGGGGGTTGAACCCGCGACCTCCTGGTCTCCAGTCGGATGGCGCATCCAACTGAGCCACGGAGGCCGGCGGGGTCTGAAGTTAGAACACAAGAAAGCTACAAAGAGGACCGCGATAAGCCCAACACAGACAATGATAGACATTGTAAGCCTGGATTCAGTAGATGTTGTAGAGGATGCGCTCTGGCCTTGTCGTTCGCACTTTACATGTATGATTAAGGTTTTTTCTGCATGGCGGGGCTAAACTATTTAACATACTATTCTTCATTATGTTATATTTGCAGACCACTACTCTCACCAGTGCTGATAGTACTATGATCAGCAGTGGTTGTGTTGGTTCCATACCAAATATGAATGAATGTATTCCGAGCTTTATGACGCAAGGTGATAATCAAACCATTACAACATGCTGCAGTACAGACAAATGTAATGATGGAACAACAGATCAAGGTAATTATGAATGGAACTGTTTTGTTTTGCCACCTTGTGGCGGCCGTAAAATGTCTCCCCTTGATTCACGTTTGTATAATGTATTTATATTTTTTGGTCCTTAATAATCATTGATCCCGTTCAGGGACTTAACATAATTTATGAGAGTCATTGATTTTGCCTAATTGGCCGAAACTAGCTAGTCTGGTTCGGAAAACTTGACAAAAAGGGATCGCTATAGCTCATCCTCATTTTTTGTCAGTCGTCCGTCCGTCGGTTCGTCCGTTAACACTTTAAAACAACAACTCCTCCAAAGCCGCTGAAGTGATTTGTCTGAGGTATGGGGATTTAAAAATCGCTAAAATTATGGTGATCTGCCTTTTTCCTTTTTTTTTGTTTGCTACGACAATTCGTAGATTTATAATGGGAAAAATGGTTAAACTGCATTTTCTCAATAACACGTGAAGTGATGTGAACCATATTTAGCAGTTATGATCATTCGATGATTGTCTACCCAGTTTTTGTGTTTTATGACCAGTGGCCATTTTGTTTGGTTGCCATGGCAAAAATTTAAAATAGGAAATTTGTGATCAAAAAACTTGCACCAGCTAGGAAAGAAGACCATGTTGCGTACGAGCAGGGAAAGAAGACGCTGTTGCACATCACCAGGGTATGATTGGAGGAGCAGAATTTTATTTCATGAGGGTTATCTTCCCTTGCTCCCGTGTTGTTTACATGTATAAAATCATGATATTGTTAAACAACTCCTCCTCTGAACCCACTTGGCCAATTTTCCCCATTTCTTGTCGATCCTTATGTTGAAACAGGATTGAGAGTTTGTTCAAATGGTCATGCTCCATTGACTGTCATGTAAGTATATACAGTTGTAGTAAAAAAAAAATAATAATGATATAAACATATTCTTCTTCTTCAAAATCAAGAACTGCTCAAATGATGATCCTTTCATTAGTTTCAATGACAGGATTGGAGAAATGTTGCATGACATCTGCATATCTGCAATTGCTATTTCACTCAGGTGAGCGAACTGTGGGCCTCTTGTTTATTATTATTATTTTGTGTCTAGTGCTCCCCTTGTATGATTCAAGTATTGATGTGATGCACAGATATGAGCAGGACCAAAATACCATTTGATTCAAAATCGCTGATATATATATATATATATATATATATATATATATATATATATATATATATATATATATATATATATATATATATATATATATTGTTTCACTTACTCACAACATCACCAGAACATGACTACAATATCGTTATTGGCCAAGAGACTATGCAGTTGGTCTGTGCCAGAGAGTAATTGTGTGCATAAATGCATTTGCTACAACAGTGTAGTCATTTGCATAGCGCACATCATCGGATCGCCACAACTGTACGACGGTACCATTTCTTTTTTTTTATTAATGTCTTTCTGTCAGTTTTATTGCAAACTGATAATTTTTACCATATTTAACCTATAAATACTTGGACAGATATCACAAGGCTCTGAGATAAGGCATTTTTGTCAGCCAAAAAGTGATGATAATTTTCTTATTTCTGTACGAAAACATGTGTTGTGGTATTCATCAGAGGCGCTTCTAATGAGTTTCCGCAACATATATTTTCTTGGAGAAATAAAACAAACATTTATGTGACTATCGCCGCTGATAGATAGATAGATAGATAGATAGATAGATAGATAGATTTGTGTATTTCTTGTTTACTAGATAGATAGATCATGTGCATAAAGTATTTCTTGTTTCTTTGTTTATATTTAGCCACTGTGGATCCTAGTAAGGTAAGTTCGAGTTAAATTTGATTCGTACAAGAAACATATTAAGCTGCACGTAGAACAGAAGTTTATACGATTTTGTAGGTGATTTCGCCTATCGTATGGATGGTTTCCAGGCTACATTATCCGGTGTCGGTGGCTCAGTTGGAGACTGGAGACCAGGAGGTCGCTGGTTCAACCACCACCGAGGTCGGCAACATTCTTTCGTGCAGAATGATCATGAAATCTTTTCTACGGTCATTCTTTCCCTTCTGCTGATTCAAGAAGGGCAGTTGTCAGTTTCTGGCGAAAGAATGTGCACAATACTGGTTAACCGCTTAGAGGACTAAGCCTGCCCAGTAAACGTGTGGTAAGGTAAACTGACCGTGCTCGACATGACCCCATTGGGTTGACTGGGCCATAAAACCTCAACACAAACAAACAAACAGGCTACATTATTACTTCGTTGAAGGAACACGCAAACTAAATACAATCTGCTTTTACAATATGGAAGAATGTCTGTGAAAATATTAGATATATCATTTATTTTCAAATTAATTTTGTTAATGGCGTCAGTAAAGTGTCATTATTGACAGTTCAATTATGATGTTAGATATCTACAGACCTATTTCGTATTTGCTCTGAACAGTGATTTATTCCTCATGTTTATGATTGTTTGATCGACTACTGGTGCCTTTACACAAGTAGTCCTGTGAGCATCTGCCATAATTTCGCAATCTGCAATGACCCAGGCTTGCATGAAAGAGTCGTAGCCTACAGCCTTAAGTTGATGCATGAATAAATCTTCAGCGCTCTTTCCTTAAATGGAGCATTACATTCTTATGCATTTCATTTCTCGATGAAAAACAGTGACAAGCGATCTCGTCAAGGCGGGCATAAGGTGGAGACCAGGAATATTGTTTGTGAACATCAGCCACTAATAACGTTTGCAGACTTTATAATGACGTTACGCGCATATTGCCTGGACGTAACTCATATACGCTCCGTCTTCTGGCTGTTCCAGATCTGACGTTAGAAAAGCTTTAACCCCGATAATAAGAAAAATACTTCATGTTAAGAAGAATACTACCAAAAAAAATGCATGAGTAAATGTAAATAATATAAATAATAGGAATTGAAATTCAGGGCCCAGTTGTTCAAAGCTAACGATGTCATTAGCTAACGATTCGTTAAGATTTAAATCGAGTGATACGCATATATACTGAATTTTTTTGCTGAAAAATGTGAGTAGCTTTTGCAAGCTACTCACATTTTTTTCAGCAAAACATATCAGAATATTGTATATTGACTCCGCTAAAACAGTTAACGAAATGACCCTTAACGAGCTCGTTAAGCTAACGACGCTTTGAACAACTGGGCCCAGATTTTTAGCTTGCACTGAATGGTGACAAATATTAGGCCTTTTTAATGTCTAAGAAAATACCTTCGGGCTTCACAAACATTAAAATAACCTAATGTTTTTCCATCATCCAGTGCAAGCTAAATATCAGGGCCAAGTTCTTCAAAGCATCGTTAGCTTAACGAGCTCGTTAGTGGTCAAAATGGTAACTGTTCTAGTAAGTACAATATCTAATTCACAGGTATTTTTGCTGAAAAAAATGTGGGTAGCTTTGCAAATGCAAAAGCTACTCACATTTTTTCAGCAAAAATATCAGCGTATATGCCATATTTAATGGTCAAAATTTTTACGATACATTAACTAACGACATCGTTAGTTTTGAATAACTGGGCCCAGAATGTCAGTTCTTAAATGTTGCCAGGTGGAGCATCTGTGTGGCCGAGCGGTTAGCCCTTCTGACTTCGGATCGCGATGTCCCTGGTTCGAAACCCGCTATAGGTAAAATTCAGCTTTTGACTGTACGGCGCTTCGTTGCGATCACCCCATGATCGTCTCAATTTGACCTAAGTAATGTTGAAAGAGACGCAAAATGCCTACTCATCATCATGGCTACCGTCAAGCACAAATATATAGCTATTTATTTGACTCGCTAGCCTATTTTGCATCGCTGTATCCTTCCTGGTATTATGTGTCACCACTGCATATCCCTTTTGATCGCTTTGTGAAATCTGTACAAGTATAAATATTAATCTGCTTTTGACATATTTAAGAGAGTCATAATTTGCTTGGCACTTTAATCAGTAGTAAATTGGAAAGTTTTTGTCATGGTTAAATGCAAAACTGTTTGTTATAACTACCTACTCACAAAAAAAGTTTTATGCATAGGTTTCAAAAATCAAACATTTTCATTTTCCTCTAGTAAAAATGGTTATAGATTATGCAAAAATCAAAAGGGTAGATCAACTGTAGGCAGGTTTTCAAAACGTTCCACGTCCTTTTCTGAAAATTATCACAATTTTGCTGTGAAATATCAATAATTAAAAATGAGTGGAGAAAACCAACGTGGGAAAAAGGCCTTATCTCTTATTAGGGTCTGAGCATGCGCGAAGTCTGATCAGGGCATTTTCTGTCGCATATAGCATAAAGGCCCTTTTCTTGCCTTGTGCATTACATATTTATGTTCATATTCATTTAGGAGTATTGCCATGTATATGAATGTACAGCAACGACGTCAATACCGTGTATGTCACTGTCGGAGGCGATCAGACAAGGAAGAACAACGCAATGTGAAAGACCAGAGAAAGGGTGTTTCGTATGTTTCGTATTGTTTACCGGTTATTTTATTTATTTCTTCTTATTTTACACCATGCCGTCTCCTAATGTACTAATCTGATACAACAACCCAGCAAATATATGACGTAACAACGTCGTTTCGGCGTCACCTCGACGTCAACACAACGCTGTGTGTTTACTGGTAATTGGTCATTTTATTCATTGTTTTGCTAAACCTCTGAAGTCAACATGTACAACGCGACGAAAAGGAGGGGGTAACTTCCTATATATGGCATAGTACGGATGTGCGTGCCGAAGGGGGGGGGTGAGGGGAGGGGGTAACTTCCTATATATGGCATAGTACGGATGTGCGTGCCGAATAGCCCCCTTTTTCAGCGCTGCAAGGTATATGATTGGCCCCCTTTTTTCAACAAAAAGTATATGAATGGCCCGATTTTTCTGGATTCCTATGTGAAAGGTCCCATTTTTCTGACATCCTGGTATATGCACATATTTTTCGCTCAGAGATTTTTCGTGGCTGCTTATCCTCTTGGTATTACATGAATTGACTATGATATTTGTGTAATAACCAGCAAAAAATGGGTACAAAAAATCAAAGGGTAGTATATAAATAGGTCAACATTTTGGATGATCAAGTATATGAATGGGTCCGTTTTTCCAAAGGCCAGGTATATGAATGGGGTAGGTTTTGAAATACTGGCTCGCACACCCGTACCAAAATTACCCCTAAGTTACCCCCCGAGGATGTGCATTCTGATCTGAGCTTTTTGCCATATAGGTCTAGATAAGAGTGGGTATCAGGTAAATATTTTTCTTATTTCTCCACGAAAACATATGTTGTGGGTACTCATTAGGAGCGTCTCGCCGAGGGGCTTCTAATGAGTACCCACAACATATGTTTCTTTGGAATAATAAGAAAAATATGAATACTTTTGAATTGAAAAAAAGCGTCTTATCAAGAGCTATGTGCCCCCACATATAACATAATGGCCTTTTCACACTGGGCATCCTGTGGAAGCTGTCTCAACAGAAAGGGAGCTGTCTCAACAAAAAGGGAGCTAAACTCAAGGTGAACAGCGAAGGCCCAGATCTACAGATCTATGCTATCTGATTAGGACCTTCGCTGTTCGCTTACAGAATCTTTGGAAATAAACGTATGCAAACAGTGAAACACCAAAGAAAAAAAAACAGAAGCTGACTTTTGACCTTCAAAGGGGCTCTGATACACTTGGCTCATTTTCCACCATGTTACAAGGGGCACTACTTTTGTGACTTCATGTTTGCTTTCTGAACACCAAGATCCTTCCAAAAAAGGGGCCTACTCTAAAAGGAAAGAATTTATTTAAAAGGGGAGCAAATTATTTCCTTTAGAATTAAACCCTTTTCAGAAACGAGGCAAAACTACAAAATATAAGTAAAGACACCGGGGAAGTGCCAGAGTCACAAAGCACACTGAGTAGAGGAAGAAATAAGGAAAAAACAAACGTCACAAATGAACTAACAATTCACCTGAAAGTGTGTTGGTTTCCATTAACCCTGGTCCTGCTGAACCCTGATATGCCTTGCCTATAGAAACGGTGTGGATCCAGATCAGTTGGCTTCTTCAGAAGCCCAACTGATCTGGATCTGCACTGTTTGTCATTCAATATGCGAATTTGTTTCAACAACCTGGTTCGAGAAATCTCATTGGCTGACAATTAGAAGTGCGTGGCATCTTAATTTATTCAGCATGTCAAGGGTTAAAATTGATTTTTCACCATATTTATATACTATATTTATGAAACAAGTATCCCTGGTGAAAGTTATTCAGGAGAACGAACGCCGGCTTCTTTTAGAGTGGATTTCATATTTATGTAGTTTTTGGTCTTTTATGATGAAGTTTTCCAAAGTATGCTTTTTGAAGATATACTTAGTTTGGTTCTCCTAATGATGCCATTGAAATGTAAATATATGAACAGCCTACTGTATATGGAGGAACACCATCCTACATCTAGAGGGTCGTTACACGAACTTTTTCTTGCATGTGTCTTTCAGTCTGCTAATTGTGAACAACCTTTCAGAATAAAACAGTTTAGACACAGATCAGACTCCTCCAGTAGAGCAGATAGGGTCTGAGCTAATGCTAAATGGAAAGACAGAAAGTTATATGTTCAAATATATGTTCTTGGTAATCGTTGTTTATACTTCATTTTCCAAGTGCAGAATACATTTTAAAAAACCACTATATTTTACCTTTAATGATAGACTGTGTTTAGAATTCGTGTTGAGTTAGGTGCCATAAGACCCAAGTTTCCTAGTTTCCACCACCGTCTCATGCGTTCATGTCCTTAATAATTCCTGTATTCTCTGTTTTTAATAAAGGCAATGAAGACACAAGGTACTTCAGTTATGGCTGGTTGCGTTGGAGAAAGTTATGGTGTGAGCTCATGTTCCACAGCGCCACCTAGCGGAGATTCAGAAGTTATCTGCTGCAAAGGAAATGGTTGTAACAATCGGTTCACTTCTGCCAGTTGTCCAGTATTCAGTCATGGAGTTGCTAGTTTATTGCTGATTGTTTTGTGTCTTCTTCAAACTATGGTGACTGCTTGAGAATGGGCAGTGTGAAAACAATTCTTTGTCTTGAATACATGTCTTATAGTTACAAGCTAGACTTGATGCACTTGTTTGATTTTCCACCATTTGTACAGGGAAGAAAACTCTTGTGACTTCTGTTTACTTTCCTGTACGCCAAGTCTCTTCTGTAAAAGTTCTTCTCTATACAGAAATTTTGCACCCAAGGGGAACAAATTCTTTCCTTTCAGACTGGATCCCTTTCCAGATGGGAGACAAACAAATTTTGACAGTTGCATCCTATGAAATTGCATCCATTCCGTTTAAGGTGAACAGTGTGCATACCTAAGGGAGATCACTCTGACCAGAACGTGTTTGCCTCTCTTCTCAGTCAAAGGCTTTTTGAGCAAATAATTTCCTTTAAGAGAAAGAAAGCAAAGCTTTTTTGTTTTCAGCTGGAATGATCTTCCATTGAGAAGGATGGCTAATCTTAGAGCTTAAAGAACTCTCTCGTTGATGTTTATCAGTACGCTTAAAGGGTAACCTAAGCCCAGTTTCATAATCATTCTTAAGTTAAGCTGTACCTTTAATTTAAGGATTGAGATTTATAAAGTATATTTTGCGATTTCACATAAAGTCTGTTTTCAACGATAGAACCATAATTTATATTTTGAATTTCCCCACTGAACAAACATGAAATAATTTATTTGTTGATTTTAAATACCACAGTTCGTATGTTAAGGTGTAACTTGTCTCTATTGAATGATTGGGTCACTGAGCCCAGATTATTTTTGAAAATCTTTAATAGTTAACCAAGTGCCTAAACAAACTTAATGCTGCACTCTGTAATTATCTGTAATTATCTTGACGACATTGAATCAACGTTGTTTCAACGTTGTGTACCTGCTGGGTAGTCTTTGTAGCTGTTTAAATCTAACAGTTTAAATCCATGTATGCCTTACCACGCACTGCATGCTGGGTAAAAATATCAGCAGACATGTTATTTTTTTTTTCCAGAAAATAGGATTTGACATTTCATTCAGATTGTATACAAAGGAGACAATTTAAATGAATTGTTAAAGCCTATTATCTGGGAAAAATAGAAAAAAAATATCCATCAATTAGTCGTCTGCTGGATTTGCACTAGTTGAGTAGGAATGGTCTATGTAGATGAATTATGTTAATATAACTACACTGTATTTATTCAGACAACTTACTGGTAGCTTTAGCCGGCCTCGGTGGCTCAGTTGGATGCGCTGTCCGACTGGAGACCAGGAGGTCGCGGGTTCAACCCCCGCCGAGGTCGGCAACATTCTTTCGTGGAGATTGATCATGAAATATTTTCTACGGTCATTCTCTCCCTTCTGCTGATTCAAGAAGGGCAGTTGTCAGTTTCTGGCGAAAGAATGTGGACAGTACTGGTTAACCGCTTAGAGGACTAAGCCTGCCCAGTAAACGTGTGGTTAGGTAAACTGACCGCGCTCGACATGACCCCATTGGGTTGACTGAGCCGTAAAACCTCAACACAAACAATACTGGTAGCTTTCTGGTTACCAGCTTGTTTTATGCATACTGTATTTACCTAAATATTGACACATCTTTACCCCTTCCATACCTGTTTTAAAATTTCAAGATCTCCATTTAGCTATCTGTTGATGTGTCTAAAAATAGCCCGATGACTGGCTAAAAGTGGAGACCCTGATCAGACACCATTCTGAAGCATCTGATCTGGTCTGCACTGCTTGCTTAGACCTGTGTGTCTAAATGATTAGAGTAAATTTGGTATAGAACCGTCGTTCACAAATTCTCTTCGCATGTAGTTCATATTCCTTCTTCATATTTGAGCAAGCAAAATGGCATGTGCGCCCAGTGAAGACTCAGGTCAACCTGGCATCTGCTCATCTGATCAGAGTCCTTGCTGTGTGCTCAATGGGTAGCTAAGGACCTAACCTTTCTTCATGCGAAGACTGATCAGCTGGACGGCTGCCCAGGCTAATCTGAGGCTTTGCTTGGCGCACATGCCATTTTGTTTTTGTTTTTTTTTTGTTGTTGTTTTTTTTTTGTGTGTTTTTCATGCACTTGCTTATTCCATAATGCACAGTTCCTACTTCACTGTTCTACTCTACAAATGACGCCGTGCAGTTCATCATTCGTCATTCACTGTTCGCTGTACATAGTGCCTATTTCATAGTTAATACTTCACACTTCAAAGTTCATAGTTTTACAGTTCTATGGATTTCACATTTCCTGCTTCAAAGTTCAGATTTAACATTTCACTGTTCTATTTAACACTTCGCAGTTCCTGCTTTATAGTCCATCATTTCTACTTTACAATTCACAATTCATACTTTATAGTTTTTACTTTACAGTTCATAGTTTATACTTTTCTCCACACAGTTCATAGTTCCTATTTCACAATTTCTGCTTCACAGATCCCAGTTTATAAGCCCAATTTCATGGTTCATACTTCACAATTCATAGTTCATACTTCGCAGGTTAAAGTTCTTACTTCACAGTAGCTGCATCACAGTTCGTACTTCACAGGACATACTTTACAATTAATTGTTCCTACTCTACTTCACTGTTCATTCTTCCCATTAAACAATTCCTACTTCATAGTTCATATTTCACAATTAACAGTTCTCAGTTCCTTCTTCACAATTCACGGCTTACAGGTCTTACATCTCAGTCCATAGTTCCTACTTCCCTCTTCATTGACATTTTTCACATTTCATTTTTCCTACTTCATGATTCACATTTCATTCTTTACTTTTAACCATTCATAGACCTACTTCGTAGTGTAAAGTGTGAAGTATGAACTGTAACATATGAAAAGTGAAGATTGAACAGGTAAGCTTAAAGTATAAAATGTGAAGTATCAATTGTGAATGAGAATTGTGTAGTAGGAACTTTAGTGTGAAAGGTGAACTATGAATAAAGAACTATGCTTTATAAACTTTATACTGTGAAGTTTGAATGTGAACAAGGGACTAATAAATGTGAATTGTGAATAATTCAACTGCAAAATAGTATGAAATTCCAATTCCTGTTATCGTATACATGTTATAAGCATGTGAAGTATGAAGTATGCAGTCCCCATTTGTCTTACCATAAAGTTGTGTTAACCTTGCTATTGATTCATAACATTTTGTAATAAAGAAAAGAAAGTTATGGTGTTTTTCATCCATATTCAACTTAAAAACTAGGTTGTGTTGTTAGACATATGTTAATGTTTGTTTGTGTTGAGGTTTTACAGCCCAGTCAACCCAATGGGGTCATGTCGAGCGCAGTCAGTTTACCTAACCACACGTTTACTGGGCAGGCTTAGTCCTCTAAGCGGTTAACCAGTATTGTGCACATCCTTTCGCCAGAAACTGACAACTGCCCTTCTTGAATCAGTGGAAGGGAGAGAATGACCGTAGAAAATATTTCATGATCAATCTCCACGAAAGAATGTTGCCGACCTCGGCATATGTTAATGTAAGTAACAGACATAGCTCCAGATAATGTGATAACCGAGGATCTAATTTACAATCGAGCCTTAGTATACAAAATTTCCTTAAGGTAGTTGTCCAACTGATTATCATTGACCAGTGTTGTCAAACCACGAGTTGGACGAAACCCAGGTAACAATAATGGTCTTGTCACTGTGACTTCAGAGTGCTGTTGATAGAGGGTTATCTGTAAAAGCTGGACTAGGCTATTATGGACATTGGCGAACAGTGCAGACCCTGATCAGATACCACAGAACACGGCGTATGATCAGGGTCTGCACTGTTTTTTTTTTTTTAAATTACAAGAAGTTAAGGGTTAAATAAAACAGTCGCAAGTACCCGTTCAAGACCATTTTGCCAGCCTACACTCAGAGAAAATCGACCCATCAGTACTATCAGTGCTTTGATTACTTTTGTGCCAAAGCACATCTTGAGTACCCAATTACCTTTACATTTCTCCCCTTAGTTGGAGCTATACTAACATATCACGGAAATGTATGAGAAAACAGCTAGACGGATATTACCTCCATGACATGTTTGAACGGCTTCACCACATACACGCTGTTTTATGCAGTAATCCCTCGTAATGCCCCCAACTTCAAAGAAGTTGGTGGGGCATATTGCTTCTGGGGCGTTCGTCCGTCCGTTTAAAACGCTTTTTGATCCATAGCATATTTTTAGACACTGTTTTGAAATTTCTTATATAAATTCCTCATAAAAAAATAGCTGACACGTATTTTTTCTCGGCAGGATTATGCCCCTTTCCTGAGTTATTGCCCTTTGAAAATTATGGATGCAATCATGTCAGCAAAATATCTAAAAAAAATTATTAAAACTAGAGCCTTAAAAATTGATAAATAGACTGGTACTGATGAATAGACGACCTGATTAGCTTTTGAATAAAACTTTTGAAAAATACTTCATGAATTATGGCCCTTTGTAATTTTGGGCAGTTTTACCTTGTCAGCAAAATATCTAAAAAAAACTGTTGGAGCTAGAGCCTTGAAACTTGATGAATTTATTTGTAATGATGAGTAGATGACCTGATTAACTTTTGAATAAATTCTGAAAAATATTCCATTAGTAATGCCCCTTTGTAAACCAAAGCATTTTTCCTTTGTCAGCAAAATATCTCAGCAGCTATTGAAGCTGGAGCCTTGAAACTTGATGAATAGATTGGTAATGATGAGTAGATGACCTGATTAACTTTTGAATAAATTCTAAAAAACTATTTCATGAGTTATGGCTCTATGTAATTTTGGGCATTTTACCTTGTCAGGAAAATATCTTAAAAACTGTTGGAGCTAGAGCCTTGAAACTTGATGAATGGACTGGTAGTAATGAGTAGACAACCTGAGAAACTTTTGAATAAATTTTGAAAAATACTTCTTGAGTTATGGCCCTTTGTCATTTTGGGCATTTTTACCTTGTCAGCAAAATATCTCAAAAATTGTTGGAGCTAGAGACTTGAAACTTGGTGAACTGATTGGTAATGGTGGGTAGATGAGATGACCTGATTACCTTTTGAATAAATTCTGAAAAATATTTCCTGAATAATGGCCCTTTGTAAATTTTGGCATTTTTTTCTTGTCAACAAAATATCTCAAAATATATTGAAGTTGGGACCTTGAAACTTAATGAATAGATTGGTAGTGATGAGTAGATGACCTGATTATTTTTTAATAAATTCTGAAAAATACTACATGAGTTATGGCCCTCTTGGAATTTTGGGCATTTTACCTTGTCAGCAAAATATCTAAAAACCTTTTTGAGCTAGAGACTTGAAACTTGGTGAATTGACTGGTAATGATGAGTAGATGACCTGATTAACTTTTGAATCAATTCTGAACAATATTTCAAGAGTAATGGTCCTTTGTAAATTTTGGCACTTTTCCCTTGTCAGCAAAATATCTCAAGTACTTTTGGAGCTAGAGCCTCATAACATAATAAGTACATTGGTTGTGATGAGAAGGAAGTTGGAGGGGCCTATTTCTTCTGGGCATGAGTAATGTCCCTTTGTAAATTTGGGCATGTTCCCTTGTCAGCAAAATATCTAAAAAACTATTGAGCTAGAGCAACTTGATGAATAGAATAGTAGTGATGAGAAAATGACCTCATTAACTTTGAATAAATTCTGTAAAATATTTAAGGAGTTATAGTCCTTTGTAGATCGGGCCATTTTTATCTTGTATTATCTTTAGAGGCAAGCATATGGTTAGGGGCACAGTGTTTTACAAACACAATTTCTAGTTACTTGTTATAACGACAGCATTTGTTACCGAACATGTTTCAAACGATCCTAACAAATATCTGAAACATTTTTCTTGAATTAAATAGAATATTCTTCATAATTTCTAATAAATGGTTATCTCTTGAGAGAAGGTTTGTGCCAGTCAAATTATCATTATAACGAATTATGTCTTATCGAGTGTCAATATAAAGAAATAGGATAGACAGTAGCTGTATGGTACCAAATTCGAACACGCCGTTTATTTTAAAACATTTTGAAGCAATTTAATATCAATTGTTAATGGTGCTTTAAGAATTAATGATATCGGCACATTATTGAAGTATATGTTCTCACCGTGTATCATAGAATCCGGAACTTGTTACCACTTCAGTCGATAAACAACTATAAAAATGGCTGGAATGGCACTTAGCCAGGTCAGTAGAACTTTTTTTTCGATGCCTTTTAATGAGTGTCATCCTTTGAAATGAAAAGTATTAGTTCCTAGAGACATCTGACTGTTGTCCATGCCCGTGATTTTTCAAAAATATTTCTGTATTTCGCTAAAAACACTTGGAATCCTGCGAGCTGGTACTTTTCAAAACAACGTGTCTCCTCGAAAACATGATCGTTTCGGCATTGTTTAAAGCATTTTCCTGTTCTTTTTCAATGTCAAAACATTCAGCATATTAAGAATCACCTTCGGTATAAGTTTCATTTGCAACGACAATGATTTGACTGAATTATTCTCGAAAACACGAGTTTCTGGGAGTACGGCAATTTGGAAGTTCTGTGTACGGCAGCTTGAAAAACATAATAAATTTACAGTACGGCAACTTGCATCGATATTACGCAGCAAAACTGTCCGATTTCCATGCATTACGTTTGTTAAACTTGTCTCTTTGCAGGTTTTAATGCCTTTCACATGTGGCTATTGCCCTACATCTTCCAGCCAGTTCAAAGAGACAATTAATCACTTGGTAACATCTCATAGTGAAAAAGAAATCAAAATGTGTGTATATGCCTACTCTTTTGATTAGAAGATTACAAGGAAAAATGTCCTAAAGTCAAGGCGGACCGCGGTTTTAAGAGAATGACCCACAGACTAGTACATGAAATATGGAAGAAATGTGTGCGATTTCCGAACATTTTGCAATATGTTTCATGGTAATCGATCAAGATAAGGAGTTATAAATGTTTTAAAACTGGCCATCCAGAGTCAAAAACGAGGCTGTGGGTGAATATCATAAACTCACAATCAAAAATATTGGTTAGTAGCCATTGTTTTGCAAGATATTTTAATGCTGCTCTCACAGTATGGCGAATATCCTTACGAATATGAAAGAATGTGGAAATTTTTTAATTCACGGCAGAATAGCCGAAAATGATACGATTGGTCGAGACAAACACTGAACAAATTAAGGCCCTTACGAATGCTTGCGAAAACGTGATGAATCATCACTAATGCTTGCGAATTTCTAAAGAAGCTTACGTTTCATAAATGGTCCATTTTCCAAGCCATGCGAATCTTTTACGAATGATAAGAATAATTACAAATGCTGATGCAAACCTTGCCAATGCTTTCAAACGCCTTTGAATAAAGTTAATACACAACGATTGCTTGCCAATATTCGCTTATTGGCAGTTATTCTTCACATTTTACCAAAAGTAAAGTTGTATTTTTGATGGCATATTTGATCAAGATAACTGGCTTAAGCATTAAATAAGCCGACATAGGTATACATTTTCTTGTGGCACGCATTTATATGCTACGCGTTTCTTATTTTGATGGTTTCTAGAAAATTTCACCATGAGTATACTTTTCTTCTCCAGTTTCTCTATCAATTACTAATAATACGAGCTGCTTGTTTGCGTGCATGCACGCTCTGAAAATACAGGGAAAATGCTAATGAATACTCTACAAATGCCTTACCAACGTTACAAGTGTAACGTGCAATCAATACGAACAGCTTGTCAATTCTTAAGAATGCGTTGCGAAAAAAGGAGAATGTGATTTCCTTGCGAATATAAGGAGCATGTTTCTAATATTCGTCACACCCCCAAAACGTCAACGAATGCTTATGAACGCTTGTGAATGTTTGACAATCATTTTACGATCATTACGAATTGGCGACGAATGACATTCGCAAGCACATTCGCCATAGTGTGAGAGCACTATAAGAAATGGGGAATTTCCACTCCTTTCACCAGTTACAAAGGACAACGTGCATTAACAGAACTTTTTTGGCCCCTTGGGCCATCCATAAAAATTGTTTGTTTGCTGTCCCCCGACCGACTCACTATTTTACCCCCACTCAAAAATGTATTGAGATCTGGCGATTTTTTCACACATTTTTATTGGGAAAAGTCTTTATGATTCAATGTTTGTTTTAATTTTGAACATCACTCTGACAATAATTCAAATGTTTTACTTAACAGCGGAGAATAGGTCATTAACTACTAGGCATTGAATCCACGAAGATTATTTAACATCACAAGTTTATCAAAAAAAAATCACCTACCTACCGACCCACCCTGAGAATTCTGGGTAGGGTGACAGCAAACAAAAATATTTTTAAGGATGGTCTTGTGATGCCAACAAATCAAAGTTGTAGTCAAGAAATTTCTTTGAGCTGATTTGTTTTTTCTTTTTGAAATAAGATCAATGATCCTTCTGTCCAAGTTCACTAACATTCAGGTTTTGTGGTTGCTAAATCCTGTGAAATCGAGTTTTTTGGCCTGAATTCCCCTCGTTACAGCACATTTTTCAAAAATTAAATACAAGCACAGCTGAATATCAAAAATATATTTTTCATTCTGTACATTTGATGAGGTTTAGCATCTGTTAAAATATCTTTTTGTAATCAGCTATGCTTTCTCTAAAGCCATCCACAACAAAATTCCCGATCCCATAAGAATTATGTTTATGCAGGGTGCACAATATGCTCCTCGAGGGAGCACATTTTGTAGGGAGCGTAGTGTGACTGTACAGAGTTCCGTTAAGCATAAAAGGTGTCTGCGAGCCTTCAATAAATCAAAATTCAAATGCGCATGCTCAGTCACTCAAAGGGCTATGGGTCCAATGGGTCCATTTTTTTTTTTTTTTTTTTTTTGTTGATTTTAGATTAGACTAGGCATAACTTGCCCCAGACTAGAGATTTTGATGAGTCGGTGGTGGCTGGAGGGGAAGCGTTGCTTCTGGGTGCCTTGGGTTGGCCTCATTTGCAGATTGTGGCGTTCCCTGAACCGCATCGCCCACTATTTGGCGTATTATTTGTTTCTTGTCAATGCTAATCGCCGTACAGTTAATGAAAAAGTCGCCGTCCTGTACTTCTGTGCAGTGTCGCAAGTTGCCGTACTCAAGTGCTTCGCGATTTTTCCTGTTTTCATCGAGTTCCAGAACAGTTCGGAGAAAAATGTTAAATGAATATGAACAGCAGGCATGGCAATGCGTGTGGGACATAATGAAATGGAATTTATCGCAGTTGTTTGTGCGATAAACGGGCGTGTTACAAAGATTGACACATATTTTCGCAGTACCAGGCTGCTCGTTTTGCACTGAAAAATGAACTTTAAACCATTTTCATGTGATTTCAGGGGGTACATTTAAAACTAAAATGTCTTCGATAAATGAGGAATGTTTATTTAGTGCACAATACCTCGACAGAACATTATGATAAAGGATTTTCTTACCCAGGACATAATCCAATTCGTTTGTTTATGAGTTGTTTATCGACTGAAGTGGTACCAAGTTCCGGATTCTATGATACACGTAGGTTCTGTGTAAAAAGATATGGATGACTTCTTTACTTATCTTTGACAATCGGCGCATGGAATGTGTGCACCTTGATGGACAGTGCTGGCTCAGACAGACCACAGCGTAGAACAGCTCTAGTTGGTAGAGAACTTGATCGGTACAAAGTCGAGATTGCAGCTCTGAGTGAGACTCGCCTTGCAGAGAAAGAGCTATTAAAAGAAGTTGGTGATGGCTACACTTTCTTCTGGAGTGGACGCAAGAAAGAAGAGCGGCATGAAGCAGGAGTAGGTTTCGCAATCAAATCACACCTTGTCAGCAAGCTCTCAGGACTTCCAAAAGGTATAAACGATCGCCTGATGACACTGAGACTTCCCTAATCTGGTAAGAGGCATGCAACTATTGTAAGTGCCTATGCACCCACGATGACCAACCCAGATAAGGTCAAAGACAAGTTCTATGATTATCTGGATTCTATGATTTCTGCTACACCCCGGACAGACAAACTCGTCCTCCTGGGAGACTTCAATGCTAGAGTGGGCACAGACCACCAAACCTGGGAAGGAGTGATTGGGACTGAGGGAATAGGAAAGTGCGACCACAAGGCAAGAAAGTGCCAAAGAGACTCGATGTCTCCAAGCTAAAACAAGACAGCAAGAGGCAAGCCTTCATCAATAATATCTGCAGCCGATTAGATGCAATTGAACTCCGTTCAGATGATCCAGAAGAGAACTGGACTGTCTTCAGAGACGCCGTCCACTCTTCAACAATGGATTCCTAGGACCAGTATCTCGCAAACACCAAGACTG